>VZZY01020409.1:346524-471788 GCA_013400335.1 Eurystomus gularis | reverse complement strand
CCGCCCCGCATCCCGGCCCCAGCGCTCGCCGCTGCGCTCCGGCACGACGCAGGGTGAGTGGGGTGCTTCTTTCCTATGGAAGACGCCAGTGGCCATTTTCTCCTCGTGGCCCACCTAAAGGGCCCTCATCCTGCCCAGGCAGCGCTCCAGCAGCTCCTGAGCTCGGGCAGGACCTTGTCTATAGGTGCGGCCCTTGGAGGTGAGAGGATACCCCACCTGCCTCAGCGCTGGAAATAATCTGAAGCAAGTTCACATGTTCCTAGGAAGAGAGAGAGCTGGTAACATACACGGCTCTGTGGGTTTCCCAGTAGCCAAAGTACAACATTGGCTAGTGGTCCTACCTGGAAGTGACATGGCTAGGACCACGTCCATGTGCAAGAGAAGTTCTTGCCAAGCATACAAAGAACCACAGAATCATAGAACAGTCTGGGTTGGAAGCGACCTTTAAAGCTCATCTAGTCCAACTGCCCTGCAGTGAGCAGGGACATCTTCAACTAGAGCAGGTTGCTCAGAGCCCCGTCCAACCTGACCTGAAATGTTTCCAGGAATGGAGCATCTACCACCTCTCTGGGCAACGTGTTTCACCAGTATCATTGCAAAAAACTTCTTTATATCTAGTCTAAATGTACTCTCTTTTAGTTCAAAACCATTACCCCTATTGCAATAGGCCCTGCTAAAAAGATTGTCCCCAACTTTCTTATTTGCTCCCTTCAAGTACTGAAAAGCTGCAATAAGTTCTTTCCAGAGCCTTCTCTTCTCCTGGCTGAACAACTCTAGCTCTCTCAACCTGTCCTCACAGGAGAGATGTTCCAGCCCTATGATCATTTTTGTGGTCCTGCTCTAACAGGTCCATGTCTTCCCAATCACAGAATCACACACAGGTGGAGAAAAGCAGCCTCGGCCCTTACTGTCAAACACACATCCAATGACTGCTGAAGAATTACCAAGATCTCTAAGCTCAATACCTATGGACATTAAGTAAGACCTTTCAGGTGGTGGTTTCTCCATTTCTGTTCACAAGAAAGGTCCTCCTTTGTATACCATCACACTTACAGGGTTGCCTACCACAATACCTAACATAATCCTTGTTGTAGGAGTTTTTTCCCTTCATCCTTCCTTGATTTCAGGACCTGCCAAGCTCAAAATCTAGCAAAAGTTAGAACTTCCCTAAATTTACTGTAACGTGGTAAGACCTGCTCAGGGTTTCCTGAGCTGTCCTACTTCAGTTCACCTTCTGCAAGGGTCCTGAGGGTACAGTCTGTTTGAGAAGATGCATGTTTCTGTCTTAGAGGAATTCTTCCTTTGTCTTTTGGGGATCACCAATGAAACCTGTGTTGGAGGGATCAGCAGCATTGAACAACCATAGACTAGAGTGTCACCATAATCTACTCTTATCCCTGGCAAAAGACATCACAGGTTCCTGCAGTGTTGTCTCTTGCAAATAGTTACATCTCCATACAGGATTTGGTTACTTCTGACAGTGCTGAATTCTTAAACACAAATAATACCTAAATGCAGGGTCAGATGTTCTTTCACTGAAGCAGTAGTTAAACTGTCAGCTCAGCAGAAGCAGCTCAGAACCTGCAATTTTCCAGTGTTTTTGATTATTTTAGTAGTATTCTTATTGCAATCCTGTCATAGTGTTACATTTTCCTAGAAAATACCCATTTGATCTAAGAAAACATACTGAACTAATGCTCCAGTGTAGCTTATTAGATCCCTCCACAGCATTTAATATATTATAGCAACACCTGCTGGTCTTGATATGGTTAAGAATCTGTTAGATCACTATTTCCATTATAAACTTCAAGTTCACAACCTGGCCACAAGAATTCAGTTTGGATTCTGACAGATGAGTGTCTAGTTTGTCCCAAGAGTTGTAGAATGCCTTTGACTATCTCAGAGAGTTTACCAAGTTTTGATGGAGGTTTTTTCCCACATCACTGCAGTTTTAAAAGAGCTCTTTCAAAGACATGATTTCATCCACGATTGACTCAGGTCAAAAACTTGCTTTCTTTCGCTAAGTAAATGTTCTTAAGTGGTCAGCTTAAAATAGTCTACAGTGTGTACAGAAGAACATAAGAATATGCTTATATTGCTGAAACCTCACCTAGCACCATTCAAACAATAGCCAGCTCTTACAGATCACTGTTCATTCAGAGATCTTAAAGCAAGTTACAAAATATTTCCTATTAGAGCTGACTGAAGGATGGCAGGAGTGTTTTTGGCAAACATGCAAGGTCAGAAACTTTATTTTCTTTTTGCATTGGAACAAAACCAAAAAGCTTTGAAATGTTTTCACACAAACAACATTAAGCTGAAGCTGCTGTTTCCTGCCCAAAAGGGTCAGGTTCCAATTTTTCTTCCCTCAGGCTGGTATTGCCAAAAGAAAAACCAGATCAAAATCAATATATGCAACATCTGGATTTCAGTGAAAGTGCTTTTGTTGAAACCAATCAGCTCTGATTGCTGACTCATCTTATAAGTGGAGAATATGGGAAGGCATTGGTAACTTGTTCCAAATCAATCAAAGAAGCCAGAGGCAATGCTGCAATCCCATTCCAAAGCACAAATCCAGTCTCTCTCTCTGATTTTTACTCCCACTCATTTCCATACAGCTCATGTTTTCACTCATATCATACAAGATGGACTAGGAAGCTGCTATAAAGAAACACCAAGATACCGTGTATTCAAATGACAGTCTATAGTTGATCATACTCTTTACATCTCTCTGCTATCACTGTGCTCAGCCAGAATAAACACCTGGGTGAAGGACAGCTGGCTGAAGATGAAGATGACATTAAGGAGCCAGAGGTAAAGACTAAAAAAACCCAGTCAGCCCTCTAAAATAGCCATCTGTCACAGGCATCTTCCCTAATGTAGGAATGATGATTTATTGCCTTGGGGCACTTCTGAGCTGCTGCCGGACTGTCAAATAGCTACAGCTGCAGTGATAACAATGGCATAAAAAGCAAAATATTGCTATTGTCTGTGACTCTCCTTGAAGCTGTGCTAGGTCTTGTGCACTGTTGATCTTGCAACAGTTATCTTTGCTGCTGTTGACTCTTGGATACTGCAGAACACTCCATCTTGGCACAAAGATGTTGATATAGAGGAAAACTTCAGCTGCTTCTGCATTCGCAGTGCTGTTGTGCTTAGCTAATGAGGTCAGGGACAGCAAATTTCACTACAAACAACACTGAACTAAAAGATTTTGAAAAGAACCTCTAGTAAAGCATCAGTCTTACAGCTATCATCTGCAGAGCCCACTGTGCAACTAGTAAAGGCAACAGATGCCAAGTCAATCTGAACCCCAGTTCATTTGGAGCTACAAGCCTCAACAAATACAGAGGAACAAGATTTCTTTTACCAGCTAGTGAAAGCTGTAGATTGTGCAGCAACTAAATATGACCAAGATACCCATCATCATCTGGACATTTCCCAAGTTTAAGTTTTCCTCAAATGTGGTCAGAAAAAAAGTTGTAACAAAAGACCATGTCAGACCTACAAAATAGCATCTCTATAGCAGAGCCCTTGGAGTTACCATGCCTTGGGTTGTACAGTCCCAGGAATGCTGGATACATACTCAGATAATCAATATGAGTTTCATTTTTTTCTGGGGTATTTTCTGTTTAATCTCATTTTAATGCCCTTAGAAAGAGATGAAGAAATTGACTTGCTGATGAAACAAAATAAGTAAGATTTCACTTTTGGGGAGAGGTGAGGAGAGGATGATTGAAAAGTTGCTTGAAAGTTTTTTTTTTTATTTTAAAAATACCAGGTTAAGAAAAAAATGAATTTCAGTTAATACTGTAAAATCATTCCCAAACACTTTTCCAAAAGGACATAAGATTGATTTCCCATATCTAAAGAGACATACCTTTCTGATCATTCTACAGCATGATATGAGACATTTGCAAAAATGAATAATGTGAAGGGAAGACTTTGATGTTTAAACTATTTGAACACTAGCTTTAAAGAAAAAAAAGAAAAAAAGACAAACTATTATGCCAGTGATGATCTGCAATTGCAGATTCCAGCTGTCGTTATTCACCCAAACATCACCGACCACTTTCCTAATGAAATCCCAGCTGAATTTACTAGTCTAGCTTTCAGAGTTTTAATATTGCCCAATATTTTCCTACTTTAAGTAGCACTTATTGGGAAGAAAACAACAGAAACAGATAACAAAGTCTTAAGATCTCTGTTAGCTTACGCAGACATACAGAACTGAGGCCCTCATCCTGTTGCAAAGAGGTATTGCAGCCCATCAAGTAATTCTGCAACTTCGTATTTGTGCAGCCCCCTTCCTACCATAGTTCCAGCAGAATTTGGAAGAGATTTGAAAAAACACAATGTTTGCATGAAGTTTTTTGCAAAAGTAGCTACCAAGTTAGGAGAGGAATAAATAAGGAAGCCTCAACTGTCTCATACTTGAGATGTTTCCAGCCATCCTCGTACTTTTTCTGCTGCAGCTTCAGAGAAGATGGCAAGCTGGTATTATAGTGGCACGAGAAGGCCAATAGCCAAATAATTCCCCTTTCAACAAGACATTCTGCTCTTGTGGAACATATTCATAGTTGACCAAATGCTTGTTATTGCTAGCACAGGAGTGCTGTGGCCAGCTAAGGCAGAGAGAGGAATCCCCAGCCTTAAAAAGGCTGGAAGCCCAAAAGCCATGAGGGATTTCCCTGCAGTGATTCTATGCTGGGAACATTTAGTGCTGGCTCAGAAACTAAAGGTGTTTGGTGGCTGGATAGCCCTGAATATAATCAATGTCTACTTTACTTACAGCAGAATGACAACACAATGCGCTCTGTTGTGGCTTCAACCAAGATGAACGTGTTTGCTTTAGTAAGATGACCTCTCTGCTAGGCTTATTACAGGCTCAATGCCATAAGCGCTTATTAGTGGGGTCACAGTTACAGGGTGTAAAGACTCTCATTCATAACCAGCAGACCTACTCTAAGCAGTAAGCACAACAGGGATTAAGTATTCACAAGATTAGCCTGGAGGTGCTGAATTTTAACTTCATTTTAAGGATGGTTCTAAATGAAATGAGATGACTTAGAATTTGAACACATACTTCAGAATTATATAGAGATATATATATCCTTTTAATTTTGGTAGTATTAGTAACTTATTAAGGTTACACAGAAGTTTCCTACGTGGAACTTTGGGATGCATTCTCCTAAAACTGCTGCAATTCCCACTTGCACTTGACAGTTCTTCAAACATACAGACTGTGCTGTGTTCTAGCACCTATTGCTGCGACACAGAGATGCACTACCCATATATTCCTCATATTGTATTATAACTACAGGTTGGCTCTGCAGAGAGGATGTGTAATACACAGCACAATTGCAGGCAGATCTGTTGCTTTCATGCTTGTGATGTTGTGCTGATGACCGCGCTGTAGTAAATAGCATACAGATAAAACCCAACAATTATCCAAACAGGCATTAAAAACCCCAATAAACCTGTCATTGTAAAAACACAATATAAATAACTGCCAAGACTAAAATATTCAACCCACATGCTTACATTTTACAAAGCTCTAATTTATAAACATTAAAGCTCTCACCTATTTTAATAAGAATGAGTTGAGCTCCTACCTTTTAAAAATCCAACTGCATAGTCCTCTATCCATTTTCTATTATTATCTCCTACTGTAATTTCAGAATAGGTGCTTGTTTGCTAAGAGAGGATTATCACTATTCACCATGATCAAATATTACTTGTCTAGTCATAGACTTACTCCATGCAACAACAGAAAAAAAATATTTGAGGACCTCATCTCCCAGAAATGGCAGAGAGGCTCAGTCCATCTGTGTTGCAAAAAGGGAAGGGGCTTGGAACCTGCCTGGCAGCCACTGCACTGGGATCCTAGGTTGCAGGCTGGTGGTTTTCATAACCATCATAACTTACTGTGAGGAATTTCAGAGGTACTGTGGTAAGATAGAGACTCACACACTGGAAATAAATCTAGGAAGTTTTCAAGGACAGCATCTATGTTTATGAGGGTTCTACCAAAGAAAATAAATGTGCAAGAGATATATAAATGTAATTTAATATCCAGCTATTACAGATACAGAAATTACCCCATTATACTCCTTGAAATCAATCTTTACTTATTCCCATTGCCAGAAAGCTTACAAAAACCTAAACAATGGCTAGGTTGTTTGCATGCTGAGACTTCTGCTTTTCATACTGAACAATAATGTTCTCTGGTTCTCTGTGTTCCCTCTTCTGCTGCCGTCAGTGTCTCTGCTCTCATACTCTGCATAGCCTTTAAAGCAGAGACTGCTTTTTGATAGTACCATTTTTAAAAAAAAAAAAAAAAAAAAGGTTCATGAATGGTGTTCCTAACCCCAGGAACAAATCAATCTTTGGCTCTATCTGTCAGTTGACATCTGTGGACCATGACCCTGAGTTCCTCCTTGGAATGCATTTGTCTCATTTACTCCTAAACAGCCAAACTTATGGTAATTTGCAGCCAGCTCTTTTATTAGTATTTAATCAAATTTAATCAAATATTATCTTAGGCAGAAAACACTGCCCAGATAAAGTTTTATATTAAGGCATGCTTTCAGTATAGCTGTGCTTTAGGTAGATGTCTGTTTACTGAAAGGACTGGAAAAAAAGCGGGCTTTCTCGGGTAGATGCTGAATGCAACAGTTCTTCATTGCCACCAAAAAGCTGGAAGGATGTTGTTCCCTATGCAACCCAGCCAAAAGCCTATGAAAATGCTGAACATCGCCACTGGCTTAGAATAGTTAAAAATATGCACTGAATTCACTAGGGTACATTAATCTTTGGCCATCACTGTCACAGTCCCAATTCTGCCATGAGGTACAGGCTCGTGGGCTTCTGCAGGTATTTGCCCAGGCTGATCCACTTGTGGGAAAAGAGCCTCATGCAATATTCATTACTTACTTGCCTCTGTCTTGATGCATATTATTAGGAGATGCATGGCCCTCCAGCAAAATCTTCACAACAAAATTAAGAAATACAGCCAGTCATCATGTCAAAGTCATAAGAGATTAAATATTCTAAGAGCAGCAGCACAGGGGTAAATTAGAATTGTTACCTTCTGACCCTCAGAGCTGCACCCAGTGCTGGCTTTAAACAATAAAAATAATGAGATTTTTAGATTCCATTTATTTTGAAACAACAACTGGCAGCTTGAAAGAAGAAAACATGTTTTGGCAAAAAGTTGACATTGACATTTTTAGCAAAGGCTAGCTGTACCGTGGCTTGTCACTGGGCAAATCTGAAGAATCACTGGCTGCCTCTGATGTGTGGTGTTTTTCAGAGGGATGGTGAGTGAGTAATAAAGAACACTTAGTACAGTTTGTATCTGCATTTAACAGAGATGTTCAGAATATTTAAATAGAAACCAAACTGTTTCTAACATTTAAGTCTTTAATGCATTTTTATAAAATATCATCTTAAAAAAATAAGAAGATAAAAGCTAATGTATGATAAAATTCCATCCTAAAAAACTATGCCAGTGAGAAGCCTTAACAGATGGAAGTAGGATGAAAAAACCAAATGCATTTAGTTGAGTTGAATTCCCAGATATTCCCAGTAAAGGACAAAGTCCCATTTAACAGTTTTGGAGGTTTGGGGTTTTTTTAAAATGCACTTGAAAATGAGCCAGTCTGTAGGAAAAGAACACTTAAGACTATATTGGAGTATGCAAATGCTTAAAGAGCTGTTATGCTTTTTCCTGTTGCAGACCACACAACTTCTCTAGTTTCCAATTTCTCCATCTCAAAACTGGGGACAGTTTGCCATAAGGGAAGTGGCAGACTTTGCTTTTATTAATCTTCATCTCAATTGATTTAGAGATCATGTGCAACTTAAAACACATAAAAGTCCAAAGCAAGAAAAACATGGAAAATGAACAGATCTGCTACAAGGTACCAAAAGAGCAGCATGGTGAGGGGAGCTGCAGGGAGACAGATTCATGCAGGTATGACATGCACAGATATTCATAACCCTTTTAGCTCTAGACGCTGGGAAGACATTCTTTATTATTCATTTATTCTATGGTGAGCAGATAGATTAAGCATTTTTCCCTCTTAATTAATCTTGCTCTGGGCTACGAAGTTGAAGAGCTTAATTTATTTATATATTTACTTATTTTGAAGGAAAAGTATTTCGCACCAAAACCCTCCACAGTGAAACTGCAGGATCAAAGCCCCTGGCCAAGCTCGCAAGCATTTCGGGATGCGTTTGCCTTTAGCCACTTCACCATGATACATAATTGCAGATACAGAACACTTACTGCTTCTGATACTAAATACAGGGAGATATTTTGTGTCAGTGGCTTGATTTTTCCAACTGCAGACATCAATACCAGCCATGAAGGGCAGATCATATTCCATCTATATAAAAGGAAACATGAAAGGGAAAGGATCAAGTCTGTAGTTTTCTTTAGGCTATTTATTATCATGTATTATATCCAATGTACTCAATTGTATCAGCTCACAAAAACTTCCCAACATTAAATCCTTTAATGTCTATTGAGCTGCTTTTGATTTACATAAACCAAAGATCAGCGACTAGCAGTGAATAGGCTGCCTAGTGCTGAGCAAAGCTTTTGCTGGTGCTGGTTCTTCCCTTCCATCTCTCTGGCACACAGGCCCCTGGGAGGGATATGCCTCGACAGAGGTTAGCATAGACCAACATTGGCTTAAAATACAGAGCTTTCGGTTGCTATTTAACACAGAAAATGTTGCACTGGGCAAGCACTACTGCTTGTTAGCACGCTTTGTGCAACACAATTAGTGCAGTACCCTGCCAGAGTAAATACTAAAGGGTAGCTCAGGTGATAGACTAAGGTTATTCAACTTTTGACAAAAGGTTAGGGGAATTCTCTTGAAACAGTAATTGTCTGTCACATGAAATACTGCAACTTCGTGAGCACTGGAAAGAGGAAACCATAACATGAATTGGATTAGGGCAGGAGGAAACTAGAGGCAGGCAAGTTAATGCAGTGGAATCTAATGGACTTAGTAATAAAGTCTAGGGTAGATTGGAAAGAAAATAAAGAAAAAAAGAAAGTTAATAAAAACCTCAAATTAATCTGATGTGTCTGTAGCTAAAATAACTGAGGCTGGTTTCCTCCAAGGTCTTAAGAATTTTTGTGGTCAGTAAATCGATAGGGAACTTCTCCAGTTTCGCAAAGAAGGGTCTCAGAGGATTTGGCATGGGATGCTTTCCCACAAGAGCCAAAAAGAGACAGAATGGCAGAGGAAGAATAATGCATTGCTAGGGGTTCACTACTCTACAAAAACAGACCCACAAGTGACACATCATCTTAAAGATCCAGAGCTCAGGCATAATGCCATTGTTACCTGGCTAACTGGAGGTAAGAAAAGCTAACTGCCTGTGCAGGCAAATGCTCTGCAGGCTTGGTTTGAGGAAATAATATTTAGAAAGCCTTCAAAATGGACATAGCTTTCGCAGAGGTATGATTTCAAACGTATGGGTGCACAAGTCAAGTTTGGAACAGAGGTCAAAAAAAGGCTTAAAGTAAAAACTTGCAAGTTAAACTAGTAATGGAGCCAGAAGTAATATGCACAGAACAGGTCTCACCACCGGCTTTGGACTGGTCACAGGCACAACTACTGATTACTATCAAATTAATTCCTTGATTAATCTTACAATTCCCTTTTTCCCCTGTGGCATTTCCCTAAACATTTTGTTCTCAATGCTTGAATGGAGCATTTTTCTACAACAGGACCCTGATTTTCACTGGGACAGTGAGATTCTTCCATCTGACACAGAATACACAGACAAATAATAATGGGCAGTGGTGCTAAGAATAGCACATCTTTATAACATCCACTCTGTGTATAACATAAATGTATAAATCAGGTTACTCTTGAAATAGCCTACTCTAAAATTAGATAGGTGAATACTGCCATGTAACACTGTAATACTAAGGTAAATGAAAGAGCTGGATGTAAAGACCAGATATAGTGCTGAGAAAATCCTCTGCCTTGAAAATGTAAATTTGTGTAATTGCAACTCATTGTGCACAGCATCAGTGTAAATTCAAACATGAAAACCAAGCAAGTTGTACTAAGTCTGATCTTTGTCAGCTAAAAACTTGATTTCAGGGAAAATCTGTATCAGCATCAGTGAGTGCGTGGTCTTTTACACCCACCCAGCTTTTCAAAGTATGCTGCAGACAATTACAAGGACAATACAAAGATAAACATATGCCAGATTAATCTCAAATAAAGGGCAATTTATGTGGCACACACAACAGTTCTAAGCCACATCTTCCATCACTTTTTTCCTCAACTGAACAACTATCTGAACTTGCAGCACAGAGGGCAACCAGAAAGAAAAATTGTTCTTTAAATGCAGCTGACAGGAGAGCACCTGTGCAGAGTGTGCTCACATGAGCATTTTCTGGGCTGATGGGAGTAACTGAACCATGGACTACGAGGGATTAAAGCAGGATAAAACTACATAACTTGGAGCAGTAACAGACTCACACTTCTATGGGCACAACTGGACTGTGGTGTAATGACCTTTCAATTTGGAAATGCCTGGTCTCCTGGCCAACAAACTAAGCAATATCCAGGGCTACATTCATAGCCTGTGGCTGTTGAAGATGAAAGACAGGTTCTACAGATGTAATCCACAATAGTTCCACATATTTGTAAGCTTAGCAAAGACAGTCATGCACAGTAGACATTTGACTTGTGCCATTGCCTGCGGATATTATTACCATCAAGCCTCAGAAGCAAGATTTGGGGTTTTTTTCCATAATTATTTATTTTATTATTTTTAGCCACTTATCACAGGCAGTTTGTTTGAGAGAGAGAGTCTTGGTTGGCTCCAGCATTCACAAAACAAAACAAAAAACCCAACCCCCCCCAAACCTGTAAAAAGCCTTAGCTAAAACTGTAAGTCCTTACGGCTGTGTAACTTTTGGAACACCACCTTCAGGTCAGGAGAAAAGGCAGATGTTGTTAATAAGCCATCTGCTGCTACCAGCCTATCCTAACCCAATGGAGAACTGTGTGCCATTGAAACAATGCCTGGGGTGCAGTGCAATATCAGCATTAAATCCCTGCCCATGATCTAGCCATGCTATTGAATCACACCAGAAGGCAGGGCTCCACCTTGGGAAATCTCCTTTACCAAAGAAAGTATTAAAGTCCCATAGCCACAGGATAAGAAAATCTTAAGAACTTGCAGCAAGTTACAATTGGCAAGAGTAAATCTTCTGTCCCCTCCTTGTCCTCTGAAATCTCTCTCCAAGTTGTGGTACAGGGCAGCAAATCTGATAACATCTTAAAATGGCTGGAAGAGTATCTGAATGCCTTTCTATCCACTCCTCTAAATCACAGTAAATCCCACAAATAGGTAATTCAGCTTTACTGTTGGACTCAGTCATCTTAAAGGTCTTTTCCAACCTAAATGATTCTACGATTTTATAAAACTTCTTACCCTAATGGGAATTTAGGGTATTTGAGGTGCAGAGAAGAGGGAAAGCATGACCCCTTTGTTTTAAGGAATGAAAATCTATATCTGATAGTAAACGAGACACTAAACACTGCCATGATGGACACAGTTTGTCATATTAGAAGAAAATTGCTTATTCTTTTGGGAATATATTGTCACAAGCCAGCTGCTTATACTGGATTAGAAAAGGGAATTAGAAAATGCACAACCCAATTAAAAAGTAATGTTTTGTTTGTTTCTTGCAGTTCTTTCACTCTTTCACACTAATTTCTTCTCTTTTTTTATTTTTACTTAATTCAATATTAATACTGATATTCATAAATAAATCCCAAGGTTCACGTCTTTTTAAAATGCCTCCAGCATTTGTTTTCACACCATGGTCTGATCCTACAGCTGTAAATGGAGCTACAGTCGTTTCCAACCACTCAGGATACAGCCCCAAGCATTCCTCTGCTGACTTCAGTGGGAGAAAGACAATCTCTGAACGCCGTAAACTTTCCATTTCATCATGCTAAAATGAAAAGGTGCTCCAGTCTTTCAAGCAAGGACACCCAAATGAATTTATATCACTTTCACATAGATTTATAGAAAAGTTGAAAGGATCATGCTGGAGGCAAAACGGAACAGGAATTTTTCTTTCTATGTGTTCCTCTGATAGCACAGGGTGGAAATGGAATTGGCATATAATAGAAATACTAGTACCTTAACTCTACTACCACCTAGAATGCTCCATTAAAATAACAGAGATGGTAACAGGTGATATTTTAAAGCAGCACTGAAATTGCAGAAAACAAACAGAATTGTCCGTAAAACCCAACGCAGACCTTTAAAAATACCAGTCTCAGATTTGCCAGATTAGAGGGCAAATTCCCATTTTCTATCAAACTGAAAAATAGAGCAAAATCAAATTACAGAACTTCAGACAGCTCTGTGGACCTTTGAATTCTCTATTGCTCTTAGAAATAAGAAGGGTTTTAAAGATGCAAAGCCCCAACTCTTCCTTGCAAAAGGGAAAAAAGAAATACAGTTATTTATTAGGTTCCTTTAAAACCTGTGAAAAATTTTCAGACAAAAAGCTTGTGGCACTCCATTTGTTTTTGCTTTCATGAAGCAGCTATGCAATTAGGAAACAAATATAAACCTTCTGTACAGAGTTGAAAGAAAAGGTTAAAATCAGAAAAGAAGAAACAGGAAAAAGAAAACTATGATCTTGCACTTCTAGTAAACTCCCTTAATCTTCAGATGAAAACAATGTGTCCCACTGTCACATCTGTGACACTCAAATACTTTCAATCCTGGTAACTTTTCATTTTGGGAAACAAAACTTGTAAAGAACAAGGAATCATTCAATATCTGTGTGCTTGCAAGTCTTTGTCGTTGCTGCTGTTCATTTTTTTCAGTGTACCCCAGCTAATACAGCTGTAATCTCCCATCTGGGCTACCTGGCTCTGCAAATGGGCTCTTGGAGTGCTGGAGACCTACAGCACCCTCAGAAGCAGCCTGGTGAGCTTACTGAGCGCAATGCATTTAGATTCTAGATTGCAGAATTCCCTCCATCTTTCAAGTGATTCTTGTTTGATGCTTGAAGTCAGGAAAGTCAATTGAAACTTAATTCTCTTCTTCTTTGATTTATAGCAGCTGTGGATTAAGAACTGATTTGGGACATATTCAATTGTTTCCTCAGTGAAAACAAACTAAGAGTTTTTCTTAAGGTTTGCACCTTGAATAATGGTTGTGTGTGTTTTATTGTATTACACCACTATATTTTATTAGAATGTATTAGACAACCCTTATTTCCTGGAAATTCACCAGTGGTGCATTTGTATGTTGTCAGAACATGGCAATGACTCAAAAGCACTCTGTGCTCAAGACACACAGGGACAAGGGGTTTGGCTAACATGGAAGATTATTTCATTCATTGGGAAATATAATTTAGACACCCCAAAATGGGTCAAAAGCATTTACTGCAACTGTTAGTAGGATTTTTTTCAAATGAACTTTAAAGGAGTTATTTTGTCTTGAAATTTTCACATTTTCCACTCCTAAATTTTACATTTCTAAACTACATCTTGATATGAAGTGGACCCAATTCTGACCCTGAAGAACTTTTCAAATTATTTTTAAATTTTATTTTAGTGAAAGAGTTCAAAGAATTCACTTTGTGTCTGGATATTTGTCTTCACCAGTGTTCTGATTTAGTCATCAACAAAAAAACCCCAGTTATTTGTGTATCTCCAGGCTCCCTGCTAAAGTCGTCCCTTTTTAAAGTTTATAGGAGACAGTATACTTCAAAATAACCCACTCTGATTTGGGGCTTAGAGAAAAAGATGCTTAGTTCATAGAAATCAATATATCTTCAGTGAGGAACATGAATCTGTGTGCTTTCACTCCACACTAGGAACTAACCCATTTTTACTATCTCATTTTGGAGATAACTTTTTTATTTGCAAATATATGTGCTTCATTACTCAAAAATATTTAGTTTTAAAAATGTAATCACAGAAAACATTAAGGTAGTATTTCCCTAAAAAAGGTGCACTGAAATGCACAAAGTATCAGAAGATAGGGACAGCATGTTATACAAAAATAGGAACCCTTGACAAAAGAGTAATGCTTTGAAAAGATAAAGGGAAGATCAATATGTTCCATCTTTATAGACTCTCATCTTGTATTCTCCTGTAGTCTCAAGTCAAAGCCTGCTTTTGTCTGTAGTCTAACAAAGGGTATCGGTGTTATGAAATGTACAGTAGTTCCTTCTTTATGCTCCCTGATAACTTGTCATTTATAATCAGTCTGAAATTCAAAACAGCTTTTTCTTTCCCTGCCTGGTTCCCTTTGCAGAACAGCTCACAACTAGCCGCAGCATGGTACCTTGTTTCCCTGCATTTAAAAGGTTGATTCCTTTGTCTGGTCCCTCCCTGTCAAACTGTCTAAAGGCACCACCAACAATGGCCAGAGCAGAAAGCTGGGTGAAGAATAAATCTGTTTAGCTGTTGTACCAGGTACTGCCATAATTCACTGGACAGTAAACTTAAAGCTGTGTTGCACACTGAAAAGAAAAATATGCTTCAAATATACCCACAACCACAGGTGAGGATGTGGCAAATTAGCCCCCATTCACCCAAGCTATTAATATTAGGTAATATTAGGGGGGGTACATCTGCACTGAGGGCACGCTGTCTCGCAATAAGCAGCTCAAAACTGAGGCATTCAAAATACAGAGGTCAAGCCTGGAGATTCAGCTAAGCAGCTGACTTTATATTGCTCCTGAAAGCTATGGAAGGAAATGTAAACCACTAAAATCTTCAGGGCAAGTGCAAACCACAGCTGCATAGCAATTTAAGAACACAGCTTGTTACCTGTCTCAGAAGTATCTAGACGTGACAGCAATTACTTGTATCTAAAGAGACACTATTTTCTTCCCTTTTCACCCAATTATCTGTATTTAAGATGTGCCTATTTACAAGTCATGCAAAATGGAAAAGGAAGCAAGAAATCACACTTGCTACTCCCAGAATAACTTAAAATAGCTTCCCTGGAAACGCAAAGTCCCTCTGATATTCCCTGATGTCTCAGTTGAGAAAGCTTTAGAGTCCTTCTGCGAGGTACGGTACGCTGTGCCTCTGCTGTTTGTGCTTATATTTATAGCAAGGCTTTCCTCTCCAGTTGAATAGTGCCAATATTCAGCACTACTTTGAGAATTTCTGAAGAAATTAGTTGCAGGGGGAAGAGAGTGAGTGGTCATTAGAGACACCAGTGTCAGAAGCAACATCTCTCTCTAAGCTCATGGCAAGGCATCTTGCTGGGGCACCAGCGTGACTCGTTGCTCACTGGGGTGAGTGGGGTATTAGAGGGTGCAAGTAACTCCTTTGAATACATTCCTTGTCTCCTAAAGCAGTTAAATGTATAGAAGTCCAGAACAGGAGGCAGTGGAATGTCTTTTCAATTTAAAAAAAAGTCATTGGAAAGGTAGTTCAGCAATTCCAGAGAGTGCACAACTGACTTATATACAGAACAGACAAGGGAAATGAAGTTCAGCATTCAATGCTTATCAAAGCTTTTCCTTTGAATGTGTTTGGAGAAGGTGGAAAGTCAGGAAGATGTGAAATTCTCATCGTTTGTTTCATTTCTAAACTCCCAAATCCATCGCTGCAACAGCTGGGATTGCCAGGAATCAGAAAATCCTGTTCCATATTGCTCAAATGGATTACAAAAATCCCAGTGCTTTCTATTCATACAGAAGATTGTGAAAGTATAAGGTGCGCTTTTCTAATCCAAAAAATCATTCAAGATCTTCACTTGCTTGCTGCCCATCAGCTCTATCTAGGGCAAGCAGTGCACCTCCACGATCCTAAGGGCAGAGCTCCACCCTGGGGCAGCATGAGGAGACTCGTACTGTTTCCTTCAGCAGAGGCTGTAAATCAGACACTTGCTCTATCCTATAATTGCATTCCTACCTGTGTTATGGCAGATAAAGAAGTAATTGGTGGGACAGAGTAAATAATGCCCACAACAAGCCTTAAACTTGCAAACACAAAAAAGCACTATGTTTGGAAACTCAAAACTCCACTAGATTAAGGCTTGAGTTCTCGATAAGGAGGCAGATTAATACTTAGAAGAAATGCTAAAAAGACAAAATCCTTTTGCCGCAGACGATGAACTGCTATGAGGACTGAAATCCACTTCTTTTCTTCCCGTGCATTTTTTGTCTGGATGCTATTAACACAACATTCTTCTGATCATTTGTAAATGTCACTTATAAATCTGTGTGCAATTGTTCTCTGCCAAGTAGATTACAGGGTCCAGCCTTCCTTCTTTCAGATTGCAAACCATGCTCTGTGTTTAATAAGGATGCTGCATATTGTGTTTTTGCAGTTTATGCTTCGGTGACTGTGACCCATGCTGAACTATAATGAACCAGACCTTCCACCAACTCCAGTAAGTCGCTGAATGTGCGATATGTGAAATGCGGAGGATCACACTCTCAGTTTGAAAACTTGCACTCATTTTCTCATAGCGCTTTCCTTCAAATCACCGCTGATTCTGGCTGGATCAGAAAAGTGGGCTGATTTCACAGCGAATCAGACAGCTGCAGGAACTCCCCGGTCCACAACTGTCTCATGTACACAGGGATTTCTGGCCCTATTCAAAGCTGTTTTGATATAGTTGCACAGCTGGGTTGACCCCTGGCCTCACACCTACAAGTGTCACTTATCCATTTGGAGTTTTTTATCCTCCTTTTTTTTTTTCCAAGGATAGCACAAACAACAACAGATGTTTATATACACCAGATTGTCATTTACGTTCAGTCTCCTCTCAGGGGCAGTGAGGCAGACAGAAAGGAAAGATTGATTTTGATCCTATGCTAAGAATTACCTGTTTCTTGATGCAAATCCTACCTGCAGACAGGTCTGAAATTCATGCCAGTAGTGTTCATTAAAGAGGATTGGACATGGCTCATCTCCATTCCCACCTAAACAAAGTAAATGCTACCCCACCATAGCATCTGAACAGCAAACAAATGAGGTAAGGAAGACAGGACACATGGCAAACAAAGGTCCACTGATGGCATACCACAAACAGGAATCTATTCTGGCTTTAATTGCTGCATGCAAGTAATTTAGAAGTCCACAGTACAAATTATAAATTCTTCACCAGCCGTTTATATGGGGTCCATACATATTTTTTGAATTTTAAAATTCCAAGCATCAAATAAACACGCTATCATGTGAACTCCAGACCAAAAGAAGCAGCTATTGTCTGTGTATTTCTACTATGAGCTGTAAGGTGCACCCATTTCTAGGTATTTAAGTGACAATGCGCAATTCTGAAAAGCTGCTAGCTGTTTATTAATTTCAAAGGAGGAAATGGAACACTCTCTGTTGAATTAATTAATTTCCTTCAATTCATGCAATGCTTCTCCTTCTTCACAGTTTGTGATCAAAGAAAGGATGTCTTTAAATAATGTTAAATACACTTCAGATTTTACAGTCTGCTATCTGCTAGTTTGGTTTCCACTCCTCTAACAAATCTTTTGTAATCACATCACGCAAGGACTATGATAAACGCCACGCAGGAACAAAAGAGTGAGAGCACTGAGTAATGTAGAAATCAAACAAAAGCCAGTTGCTACCTGATTATTGCCAGTCCTGAGATGAAACAACAGAAAATCTCCTAAAAACTGCCACCTACAACCTCCTCAAAACACAACAATGAACAAACACTTTCAATATTGGGACTGGTACCATTTTTCCAGACGAATCCAAAGTCAGCTGAGGAACCAGGTGATTCTCAAATGCTACCATACACCACCCTTGACCCACACACTTTCTGTAGAGGTCCCAGCCAGTTGAGTGGTTGCTCTTTTTGCACGCTGTGACAGTATGGAGCTGGTGCAACTTCAAAGTCAATAAGCCTACACTCACCGCGCGGCTGATTCCAGCCCAGCGCAGACAATTATGTCATGTTTGCCAAAATATTAATGCATGTTATGCTCCACTGTTAACTAAAAACATTTCTTAATCTATTGCCTAATCCAAACAAACAAATTAGTATAATTGGAGAGCTATGTTTACGAATACAAAGCATAAAGAGAGGCAACACGCGTTGTCCTGTTGTCATTCCTCTCAGGCAGCAGTGTTTGGTTAGTTCTGCTCCTTGCAGTCTGAGCATACTGGTATAATTGATGGCAACATTTATCATAACAGCAGCGCAAAAGCATCAATTGCTTGATGAATTTATTTACTCCTGCCCAGAAGTGAAGCTATGATTGGACCACTTTATAAACATCAAACTGCTGTAGACCTGGTCTGCTGTTTTTGATTGCACTTAAAGGGGAAGAGAGAGGGAAAAAAAAAAAACAACAAAAACCAGGGGAAAATGACCTGGGAACATTGGGAAGCTAGAGATTGAGTGAAAAGACAAATCTCTTTGATTAGAGGAAAACAACCATTATTTTACCTAATTAAAAAAAAAATCATACACCTCTACATCCATGATCAACAGCTGCAGTATTACCTTCTGCATAGCTAAGTCCTTTCTCTTGGAGGTTTTTTCCTCCCAGCCCACAATATTCCTGGAGGTAGAGAGCTGTAAAGAATGCTTTACATCCCAAACCGACTTGACAAGGGCCCTGGGCTTAGCAAAGAAAAAACATACACCACATCACATTCCTATTTTGTGAACTACTTGTCTTCTATAGAGAAATATGTGGCCATATTCTCTTCACCCTGGCACTCCACAGTCATTTAAACCTGTGCAGAAGTCTGTTATTTTTCCTGGGTGGATTCGGCACGTTTTGTGCACAGATGGAAGTGAATCCAATGGGAAATAGGTCCAATGGCTCTGCATTTGGTAGGTTTCCAGACTCTCACTCTAGCTCTAAAGAGGTCTGAAAAATCATTGCATGAGATGCAATGCTCTGTGGCACTCAGTCTGCAGGCTAGTAAAGTACAGTTGTTTTTTTAAGTAATAGTAATTATAAGAAATTATTTTTTTTTCCTGGTTAGCTCCTTTGACTCCCCTCTGAGGAGAGCAGAGGGCAGCAGTGTCAGGAGATGAAAGCTTCAAACACCCAGTTACTGTCTGCAGTCTCTGTTCAGTTTACATCAGAGCCAGAACTATCATCACATGATGATTCACAGACTGCAAAACAACACAAATGCTGTTATGGGCTTCAGCAGGGTAAAGAGTTCATCCTTAATGAGATCTTAATGTTTTATAACTCACTAGATAAAATTTGGTTTACAATATCACGCTAAGAAACCAAAACGTACGCAGGCCTGATACAACCAGGCTCTTAACTCCATAGTTAAGACTAGTGCTTCAAACTGCTGAGAAACCAGTATCCACGATAGAGCTGTTCCCTTGGCCAGTAATTTTAGGAAGAGGTGACAGAAACCCCTTATGGGGTACCATAGTGGTGCATATAGAGACAAAGGAAATCAGCTTTAGGTAGCCTTTTAAAAAAAAAAAAACAAAACAATTTCATACTCAAGGTGTAAAATGAAAGAGCAATGTCTTTAGGCTCCCAACTGGACTACGAGCTGTTACTCATGACAGCTCTTCCATACGATGTCTCACGTTGTCAGATGCTCACAGACACAGCCCAAGGCTGAAGATGCAGCAAGTCTGCAGCACTTCCCATCCCTGCCCACTAGAAGAACCCACTAAATCCTGATGCATCCAGTTACTAGCGTTCCATGGAAAATGGGATGATGGCAGCAAGACCTGCCTGTGGCTGTTTCTCATCCCTGCCAAGGGATGAATGGGGAAATTGACAGCTCTTCTGCACAAGACTCCTGTTTTCAGGGCAGCTGATGGGATATATTAACATTGCCATTAGCTAGTGAAAATTATTCAAACACAGGCTTCTCTGTAGAAGCAGGAAATTAGTATTTCCTACTATCTGGAGAGATGTCTTATAGACATTTTAGTGGGCTTGGCAACTGAAATCTTTAAATCTTTGATTTCAAGAGCTTTGGTGGTACCACTTGATGAATGGTTTATCTGTGAGCTCCCTGAACACGTAAGGGCACTTACTTTCTCTGCCCGTGACCAGGTGAACAACTCGGGGCAGATTCCTTGTTGCTCTTTCAAATAATAGCTTTTGTGCTTAAAGGTGTCACCTTTCACAGCACAAGTCACAGCACTAGGACAAGGAATTCCAAACTTACCTTGCAACAAACAAGACTTAAATGCACGCTGCAGTCCATTCCAGGGAGAAGAGGGTGGTGACACCATCCCCCAGAGCCCATGCAAGCTAGCAAGGTTAAACAGAACACATAGGGCAGAGATCAATGTACTCTACAAGCAGTGTATCAATGATGAATGTATCAGGCCCCAACCTGAAGTAAGTGGGATTTCAGAAGCATGCACTGACCTCAAGAGCACAAAAGTCACTGAATTTCTTTGGTACTTACACCCCTAATGACTTGGGAGCTTTAGAAAATTCCTGCTGAAACCTTTTAAATTCCCTTCCCAATTATGCTGTATCTACCTTTGAAGAGCCACATGCAAGGCATTTTGTTATAGAAAGCTAGTACACACACCCTGCTCCCAATAACGGCGCGTGAAGGTGAATGGGAACAAGCAAGTTGCCTCCCAAGTGCCTGCAGGATCAGGCTTCATGCATCTAGAGACTGTTTTGATGATTGGGGCTTGTGTCTCCTTTATGTTTTACGCAGCACTTCAAACTTATGGTCAGTGTCACATAAAGAACAGTAAGATGATCATAGTAATAGAATGCTAATCTATCCTATTAACCTGTGCCTGGAAAACTGCAGCAGAGCTGGCTTTCAACAAAAATAAAGGAAGGCCTGAGAAAAGGGCAGATAAGATAGATTTCCAGCATGGGGAAATAACCCACCAAATCCTGCTGCATCCAGTTACTAATGTTACACACCCCATGGAAAATTGGATGACAGCAGCAAGAACTGCTTGTGGCACAGCTTCCATCCTGCTAGTCTGCTGAGCACACGAATTAAGTGAGTCCCTGGCAGCCCAGCCAGGGAGAGGGATGGCTGTTAATGTAAAAGAAAAGCCTGCATAAGTAGGGGTAAGCAGTTTTCACTGTCCTCATTGCTGTTCAATGAAAGGCGCAGCTGTACCTTTCTCTGAGTTATCAAAGATTATTTCAAAGCATACAGAATGGCTTTTACAGCAAGACACGTCTCATCCTCTCTGTTCTACAAAGCACTGGGAGATGGTACTCTCCCTTTAGCACAAGCCTCTTGGCCAAAATATTGCTTCCCAGCAGAAATGGCTGCTTACAGGTAGCCTTGCCACTAACTTGACCTTAGGCAAGTCCTTCAAACTGAGGCTGTGCTCCCTCTACCAGAGAGGTGAAGAGGAGACAGCCTTCCTACAGCTGTAGTTTAGACTTAGAAGAGAATTTAAGTCTCAGGCAAATGCCTTGGTAGATGAGCCAAGGCAGACCCCGTTTGCCTATGCCAGTGGATGTCAGACAAAGCTTGGCTCTGCTGGGAGCTGACTAAACAAATGCTTTGAAAAGAAAAACTGAGCACAGGATGAGAAGACCATAGAATAAGCTTCAGTGGTTCCCGTTTTAGCATGAATCGCTTTGGTTTCTTCAAAAACTCTGCGAAGGAAGACGAAAGAGAGCCTCTAGTGACTTTCAAAATTCAGAGGCTTTTAACTGAAAGGAACAATTTATATCAAAGAAAATTATTTTGCTTTTAGTATAAGTAAGGCAAGCATATCTCCTTAAAAAAAAAAAAAAATCACAGCAGCATATAGCAGCTGAGGACTTTGCTCCCTCATACTAACAGCAACTCTAATCTTTGCTTTTCTTCCTTTTTGCATCACAGTTCAATGACAGAAAGAAAAGGTGATGGCCTTTCCATGTGGTTACTGCTCTTTTCACTGAACATGATGGAAAGAGTTTCTCTGGAGTTACACCTTCACGGAAGTCTGAACGGCTCTTCAAGCCCCAAAGGCGGCAGTTGTCCATGGGAGGCTTAGAGGACTGAAGCCGAGATGTGCAGATGGCCAGCTGGCTGGTCATGCACAACACAAAGGCTATGGAGCCAGATGGCTGATGTTAGGAAGAGCAGGAGAGATCAGCTTGATTGAACTCGCTGGCATCATTTACGGTCATTTCAGGACAGGCACGAGGGCACCATCATGAGTGTTGCTCTGAGCTGTTCTATCGTATGTGCATACATTGGTTCAGACAAGGAAATTACATTCACCATGGTCTACAAAAAGTCCTCAATACCATCAAAGTAAATCCTTCCTTACTATCCAAACATCCTTTTTGGGGATACTTTATTGCAGCATTAATAGTTATTTAACTATTAATATTATTTAAAACTATTAATATTGTTTATGTATTATTTAACTACTCCACAAGCATGCTGCAAAAGCCTAGCTAATTAACAGGAATTCCTCTGCAACTATTAATTGCAGAAATACCTCTCAGATATGCCCTGGGCCCCAGCAAGATTATGTGTACAGCTCAGACCAATATCAGGACCACACACTCAGAGGCAGGAACAAGCCACAGAGCTGCCAGTCACTTTTCTTAGCCTGGGTCTGGTGAGCAAGGCTTCCTTCCCTGAAGAGGATGAAGTTTTCCTGGAAAAACACACTATCAACCACATTGCAAGGGCACAAACAGTTCAGCTGTTCCATTTTAATTGTCTTTCCACTCATTTTGCCTCTCTGCCATCTCTTTCTGAGTGATCTCATTCACTTGCTTGTCTCCCACCATCCAACTCGAAGAGGCAAAGGGGAACAATGCTCAGAGGAGATCAGCAAGGCAGAGCTGTGCCACGGTCACAGAGGAGCACTAGCTTGGGTACAGGATCCAATTTGACCATGATAGTGCTGATCCCTGTGGGAGATGAGCTGCTCAGGGTTCATCTTGCTTTTTTGAGGAGCTCTGCCTCCTACCCTGATCTCCAGGCTGATGGAGCTAGACCACAATCAGGACTAGTGACTTTAAACCCAGGCTGAGGGTGCTGTGGACCAAATCTGCAGGTAATGTGAAAGAGCACCAATGCTGAGGCAGATTTATACCAGTGGAAGAATTTGTTTTCTCCCCAGCCCATCTTGCAAGAATAAAGCATTTTCCTTCCTCAGTCATGAGATGCTAGCAGGGTTTGCAGGGCTCTGTGTCCAACTCCCTCCAGAGCCAGGCCTGCCTCCTGAGGGCTACAGCAGTCTCATCCAGGATGTTTGGTCTTTTAATTCAATTCCCTTAAACCAACAGCATTGTCTAGGCTTTTTCCTTCCATTCTGATTAGCAGACCAAATATGTACTACATGAATTGCATAATTATATCAGCAAATCCACTTTCTTTTGCATTTTTTTTCTAGTTTCCCAAACTGTAGGGCTTTTCCCCCTGCAGAACTCCCCAGAGAGATGCCACAAAGCAAAGCAATCATGCAAAAAGATTTATGACAGTCATTTGTATACATGAGTATGCTCACAGACATTCAAGTTCCCTCTTCTGTCTTCTCCTTTTATTTAGTGTGAAGGCGCAAGCTGTTCCCAAGTCACATTTATACATTTTTCATAAATCAGATACACTACTCATATCATTTTAGAGACAGATATGAGGGGGTTTTGTATGTTTTCTTTTTCCAGCGGCCCAGCATGTTTCATGCTTTGCCTGGAGTCTTTAGAAAGCATCAAATTTAACAAAAAGGGACACTCACCTCGTGGTTAATCATGACCTGGACAGAGCCTCTGCTCAGTGCCCCGTGTAGGATTGGCACTAACTGAGGTGCCTGAGGATGGAAGCATGACCCAGATGCAGCTCCTGCCTCACCACTCCACTGTTTGATCCTTCAGCCCTTAGCTACGTACAGTCTGCTCATGTGGAGTCAACTGCTGCACCTTCCAGGTTATACTCCTGCTCGGGGGAGTGTGAGACAGAGATGAGCAGTAATGCACCAACAGAAGGAGTGCAACAGGACTTATTGCAAGCTGTTCTGCAGGGCCCAGTCACAGCCTGGCTATTCAATAGCACTAAAACAGCAAGAGCTGGTTAAAACACCCAATTCGTAAAAACTAACACTGATTTCTGCATCTGCTATGGAGTTGCAGAACAAAGACATCTCATTTAGTTTTTTCCCCATCTCAGTTTCCCATTTGCAAAAGCCTGCCCTATTTTACAATACCACACAGCAAATGTAGAACCACACACACACCTCTACTAGAAAAAAACTTCTTCATCCTCAGGTTCTTGTCTTCAACCCACCTCATTTTCCCTGAAGAATAATGAAAACTGCACAGGCTGGGAATAAATCTACATTTTTGCCCCACAGAAACTAGTAGCATGCATCCGTCTCATCTTTCAATCTGCTGAAAGAACAAGACCATCAGCTCACTGCTGGACCAGCCCATGTCTGTCTTTTGCACTCCTTTCCTATACCCTGTGCAAGCTGAGTGTAGAAATGCTCCAAATCAGAAAGAACAGGCTCAGGAATTTGGAACTCTGATATCCTAGGATGGAGTTCAGACTGCCCTGTGATGGAGGGTGGGTTATAACATTTGCACAGGTTCCCTGAGTGTTACAAACCAAGAAGGTCCATGGTTGTCTGTTACAGATCCACTTGCAGCACACAACATGCGTAAGACTGGAAACAGCAGGCACTGGCCTTGCTCTGCTTCGGCAAATCTCTCTTCATCCTATTCACAGAAACTCATATAAAACAAATGCCAGGGGCAGAACCCCTCTGCAGTGTTTGGCATCCACTCTGCACAGGTGTAAACAACCACCTGAAGTGCATTGCAGGAGGGAATCAAACCCCAGCACATCCTTTGTCCTGAGTGTCTGGCTAATAACTCATCTCATTATAGTATAAACTAGAAACACAGAAGCAGACTAAACGAGTTCCTGAGTAGAATATGTATCCTATTACTCAGCTGAATGCTTCCAATAGTTACCAGAAAATACTCATCTTCTGTATTCCTGGGAACATGCTGATGCAGCATGTAGACTTAAAGGCCAGGGAAGACTTCAGCTTTCCACAAGTATTTCAGCCATCCAGGGCTTAGCACAACCTCCTCTTACAACTGCTTCCTCAGAAAGCAAAGTTTGGCTAGGCTTTGGCTGACGTCAGTCAAACAGAGCACAGAGATCCATGTTTATCTGTGTTTATCACACATTTTGTGCTACTTAAGGCAAGTGCCTTACTTCTCTGCTTCAGCACCAGTGTTATGATTAGACACTTGTGGGGAAGTTGAACAAAACCTTTTCCATTCTTGTCAAATGTACATTTGCAAAACACTGGAATTTATTAGACACAAAAGCCAAAGAAGGTGACAATAAAAGCTGGGTTAAAAGTGTTTGGGCTGCTTCCTGTGACTAAAAGACAAAATATTGCTAAACAATATCAGAGACTTTCTGAAAACATTTCATTTAATTAAATATAACTAGTTTATGGTGATGATGTTTGCCCAATACACAGGACTGCTGAAACCTTATTCAGAAAAAAATCTGAAATCACGCCGAAAGATGCTATTTCTGTACAAGAGCTGAATCAGAAAATATTCTGTATTGTAGAGTAGCAAGATCACTCAACAGTGGAAGCTGGTGAAAGGAAGAGGCTACTAAATTATTTGAAGAAGCTTAAGATCTACCCAGATTAGGGACAACTGTGAAGAAAAAGGCTCTTTATTTTTAAACACTGTGTTATTCAAAACCTACCATGACCAGATTATACTGAAATTGTTGCGATGTGTTGAAAGAATAAAGATTAATATGACAAGAAGGGAAAAACAACAACATATTACCAAAAAAAACCAGTTTCTAACTGATGGAAATCAAACCTTGGTATAGAGGTTAGTATCTTATGTGGTTTTAATTCTAATCACTGTAAAAGTTGATATGTGAAGCTGTAAGGCTAGTCAAAACATGTCTATCTCAACATCCATGGGTTGTACACTTGGCAAGATATTTCTTACACGGACATTATCAAGCCACTGCTCCAACTGCTAGTTTAAATAATCTTGTAAACATAACAAGCAATGCTCTAATTAAAAACTTTTTTTTCCACTAAGTAAATAATTTTAAAGATATCTGTGACTGATACAATGGATATTACAAATGCTGGTAGCATCCACCTGGGTCCATGCCAGCAGCACATTAGTATATAATTTCATCTAATTGATCAGATAAATTAGAATAATCTTTGAAACAAGCTATAATAAGAGTTGTATAATTCCAGTGTTACCTATTCTTTTCCTTGCCACTTTATTTACTCTGTCTCACTAAAATATTCTTCTAGGTCCTGGCTGAGTAATAAAATGGCAGCTTCGATGGTTACATGGCAGAACAGTAGATGAGCTACGGCTGAACCATTCAGTTAATTCCAGTCTCTCCCCATGTTAGCCGCTTCTTGCTGTTATAAAAAGTATTGCAACAGATGGTTTTCTAAGTCCCAGTCACTTCACTGCTTACAGCAATTCTCAGCCTTTTGAAGACAACTGACACAAAACCGCTCATGAGATGGCTGTTTTATACAGGAGGTTCTTCACTAAGATACTGGCTTATCTCCTTCCTGTGTGTAGACAGGACCTTCTACAGAAGATTGCCCACTGGTTCCTCTGGGCCTCCCTTTACAGAGGTGCTAAAACTCTGGTAAACTCACACCAGGATTGGGGCCACTTTGTGTTAAGGCATTTTCCCCTTGTCTCTATATGCGTTGTCCATTTTCTCACTTAATGTTGTTGTCTTGCAGGGGGAAGCAGGCACTGGCTGAGATGTGGAGCCTTCAGACAAAAAGCTTCTGCTAGGGAAAATAAGTGATTTCATGATTAAGTTAACTGCTAACAAAGTAAAAGCCAATATGTATTGAAATGCACGGCAGCTGGTCTCCGAGTTGTTCAGGCCCTCTGAACAACTGGAGAGGCTTGAATTTGTCTGGAGGGATTCTAAAGAAAACTACAAATACGTTATTAAAGTAATATCTTTTCCTTTTAAAGATGAGATTCCATGTTCAAGCAAGACCAATGAACATGTCATACGTTCACCCGCCTCCTTATGTCCCAAAGGGCTGCAAAATGGATGAAAATTGATTTCCCTTTACAGTGTTTTCAATACCAGACACATGTAGAGAATCTGCAGGCTGGAGTATAAGTGCTTGGAGAGACTCAGGGAGGAGTTTTTTCCTTACAGAAGTCCTCAAAAAATCCCACATGATCTAGCTCTACTGAGATGGAAACAGAAACCTATGCTGAACACTGCTCAACTTGGGAGAAAGCTTTCTCTTCTACAGGGAGTACTGTCTACATCTTGGCAAGGTGCAGAGCCACAGATCAGCTATCTAGCAAAGAGTCCAGCTATTTCCAAGTGTCTTAGTTTTTCAATGCTTACTCAAAGTGTTTAATTCACTACAAAGTCTCAAATTAGTGTTTAGAATGTTTTACCACATGACTTTGAGAGGGCACGACTTTTTTTGTCTTCCTCTGCAGAATAGCTCTTGCACTGCAATCCTTTGTAAAGCTCAGATGAGAATTTATATTAAAAGTTCCAATTTCTACACTGGTAGAAGAAATAGAGCTTCAGCAATCTCCATCATCTGTAAAATATGCTTATTTCTATTTAATATCTACCTAGACAGGGCTCAACATACTAATTCACAATCATCTAATTCATCACCATCAGTGCCTCCAGATTTACATCACTGTAAAGGAGAAATACTTGACCCATATGGTCTTCATTCCTATTTTCCCTTCAGTAAATTAAAAGGTTTATTTTATATTTCCCAGATGTGAGGCCTACTGTCTCTGCACATCTATATGTCTATTAAACTCCTCTTTCTTCTTAATTTCCTCTTAAAATTACATCTTCTAGTTCACTAGTTGAAAAGGAATCTTTGTTGCAGATAGATAAATAAAACACACCTCAAATGAAATCTGCCACCCACAAAACCTACTGCTTAATTTAACAACATTCACTAAACTTTCATGCAAACACCATCCAAGTCATGAATAAGAGCAAGAGGTGAATTTTGCCAGAGCTGTTCAGCCCACAAACACTTAGAACTTCAGCCACAGGCACATTGTTAAAAGTAGAGTATGGGAACTATTCCGATACTTCATGATAGTACTTACTTAAATGCTTTGCTGAAATGATGTTGGTGTATTCAGCATCTTCAAGGATCAAGTTGTTGCTACTGCTTAAAACACCACAACAGGAAACAAGGGCAAACAGCCAAGCCTAGAAAGAGGATCATGGCCCTGTGAAAGCCATATACAGGTATTTTCTGAGCTCATTGTCCTATGAATAGTGAGAACATGAGACTATTTCAGCCTCTCTTTTGCGAGGAACAGCACATGTAATACCCCCTTTTTCAGGTGGAATCCATAGGCAATTTAAGTGGGTTTTGGTTGCTTTGCATTACTTAAGGGAAAAAATTCCCACACAAATAAGAGCTGAGAGACAACTGGACTGTGGGGGAAGCACAAAAGAGAAAATGACAGAAGAGGAGAACAGAAAAACTGGAAGAGAACTGCGATAAACCCAACCTGATGCCCTTCACAAAGGGCATTTTGTCTTTCATATGCATTTACAATCAGTTTGTAAACCTTGAAGAAAGAAATCTAAAAATCTCAGTCTCACTTGGGAAACAAGAAAGCTAGAAGAGAGATGCTGCCCTGCCCAGATGATAACAGCCTTCTTTGGGATGCTGATCTCAGGAGGGTGAAGTTTCCCACTTTTTCACAACTCAGTATACTGCAAATGAAAACTATTGGCTCAGGCAGAGACAATGGGGAAATTCTATTTCAGTCAGCCAAGATCGATGAGCAGACTACTGACCGGTAAAGAGTGTCAAGAATTAGCAAAGCAAAGGACTTTTTAATGGAACTTTATATTGTCGATCTCCGTCTGCCATCGAGAGTCTTCAGTCACAGCATGAAATTTATTCAGACATTATAACCACCTAGCCTTAACTCTGACATTGGGACTTAACATGACTTCTCTTGTTAATATCATTCAGCAAGAGCTGCATTATATTACCTGTCAAAAATTATTAATCCAATTCTGTTTTCATGTATATTTATCATTTCACTGCCAGCCCCAGTCAAAGGATTCTGTAAGACATATTGATTTCCTGAATGAATTAAATGAAAAGTATCTGTCATAAGTTTTGCAGAGAGTGGAGTGATTCCCAGGTACTCTTGGTTTTTTTGCTCTTTTATTCCCAATAACTTGCAGATAACAATCAGTGAATAGAGATGCCCTACTGGCTATGAGGAGCTTTTTGCTTCCTTTCATTTTACTTGCTTAGAAATGTGGCATAGAGCCAAACATCCTCACATGCTGATTCCACCTAATTTTAGGCAAGCTCCTTGTGCAAAATACTATTTTACCACAACTACTCATCTGAGTAGTTCCCAGAATCAGAGCAAACCCAAGTCCACTTTAACAAAATCATTCTGTGCTCCTGCCATTGCACTAATATCCTAAGACCTAATATATAGCAAACTTCTGCTCATCTCCCACCACATTCAATGGTAGGCTTCCACCAACTTCACCAAGGATGGAATTGAGCTTCACACCCTGTTTAAACCGTTAAATTTACAGAGCATTGCCCAGGTCAGGCTGGGCACACCTGGAATAGACTGCACTTGTCTTCCACAACTGGGCAAGAAGCGCAGCATATCTTCCTCAGTTAATGAATATTTACTATTTACATCTAGTATCCACAAAGATAATTTAATACATAGCAAAACCCAAGATGGACTTGTGAAAAGACAACTGGAGGTCTTGGTCACTAAACCCAGAAGTCCTGAGGAAACATGACAGCTCTCAAGCAAGCCCATTTCATCACCTTCTTCAAATGAAATTATAATAAAGTTCACCATGCCCAAAGCAAAAATTAAGGTCCACAGGGATTTCAAAAGTGACAAAAGGATAAGAGATATGTTAATATGAGCAGAGAGTCTCCTTCAATCCAGAGCGGGAAGTGCCAATCACCTGGAGATAAGTCCTTCTCAATGACATTCAAGCGACTGTTGAGGAAGAGTAATTTTTCCCAAAAATGTGTTTTCCTCCTAACTCCTTTCAACTGTTGATGAACAGAATAAAAGCCTTTAAAAGCTTCCTTGTCTCCTCTTCAGCCCATCCAGTGTTTGGAAAATACTGTGCTACAGAGAGGTTCAACTCTTGCACAGGAACACAGCTGAGTGGCGAGGCAGAGTGAACCTGATTCATCTCTATTTGATAACACCAGTGAAATGCCCAAATAATGTCAGAACTGTTAATCTCTCAAGCTCATTGCCTACATCCCATTCCCTAGGACACAAGTTCACCTATCATCATTATTTGCAGGTTGTAAATCTTTCCCTTCTCCCAAAGCACAGAGATGCAAAATGAAGCTTGTTTTCAAAGTTCTCACTGTCAGTAGCTAAGACAGATGCTCCTCAGAACGATACCAAATGAGCTGTGGAACGCAGGCTGTTATGAGTTGGACCTTGCATGCAATACATCAAGCTTTTAATAGTCAAGACACAGCACTGTGCAGGTGAGGTTTATTGCATGGTTTGTAGAACAGGTGTGAGATGTTGCTGAGCTGGGTAAAACAACAGTTGAGCAAAGCATTTGCTGCCTGTACCCTGGGCTCTGAACTTGCAAAAAGCACAGCAGCTGTGGCCCACACTGACAACGACCACTGGAAACACCACATTCCCCAAACAAGTGTTACCACATTAGTAGATCATACAGAGAAAGGTACATCTACAAGAATGCATTTTGCCAGGTTTTCCCCATCAATATCTAGATGGAGTTTGCCCCCTGCTATTTATTCATGGATGTAAATAAATTTGGAAGATGATGAGGGGGACAAAAAAAAAAGGACAATCCACTGCCTTCCCTCTACCTCTCTTGATCAGCCTAACCTTACACAAGTCATCTCTTAGCAGAAGCATGGAAGAGGAAGACATTGAGACAGGCTGAAAGAACAGATGCCTCCGTCCAGAGATGTGCTCCACATGAGTAGCAAAGAGCAGAAACGTATGGCAAAAATATTTGGATTTCCAAAGGTGATGTCAAGCAGCAGAGATTTAAGAAATGGTGGGTCTCTACTTGAAGAAGTTCCCAGGAGAACAGACAAAGTAACAATCGGGAAGGTGATCTCAGCATTTGTAATTGCATCTGTGTCAGGGAGAATTAGGCAGATTTTAAGGACACTAAGAGAGAGGATACAGTATTTTTTATTTGAAGGGATGACAATGTATTTAGTAAGCCTAGCTGAGCACAGAAAGAAAAAAGGCATTTCTCGGAAGCAATAAAGAAAATATAGTCAAAGAAAATATAGTCTGTCCACTGCCTGAAGGAGGAAAGGGAATGTAGGGTAAGTCAGGGAAAAGATGGTATCTAGTTAATAGGCCTAGGTCAAACAGAACATGTTTCCTGTATGTTACCCCTGATGCTTTATTACTGAGGCAAGAGGGAATGATTTAATTTCACTTTTTTTTAGGCAATGTACCTTGGTAATTTCTCTACGATCACCTTGATTTTGTTCTCCTCTTTGACCTCTGCATTTGATTTTTTTCCTCAGTGCAATTTTCTGTAGCCGCTGTGAATAACAAAACAACTCTGCTTCTACTCTCAGTATTCCCAAATTTGCTGCTGCTATTTGCTCTGGAACTAGAGCTCTTTGCCTTGGCTGTATTGACTCAGGGCTCCCACAGCCCAAAACTCTGCATTAATGTCATTTGCAGACTTGAACAGTTACTTACTGAAATGCTTCATTTTTCACACACAGCCTGTACTTACAGTCAGCTCCCTGTGAAACAACTAAAAATATTCCTGAGGAAAGGAGGAATACTGGCTTTTCTTTTTGCTTTTCTCCTCTCATCTGACAAAATGGGAAATAGGAAATCCATGCACAGTGAGAGCAGTGCCGTAGCTCATGCTTGACTTGGGCATTTGAGATGTTTCCTCCCTTCACCAACCTGCAGGACAAGTAACGTTTTTATGAGGACATAAGAAGTGGAACTGACATTCCATCACACTAAATGCTGCATACTGAGTATATCACGGACTGTATTGGTGCATAATAACACCCTTCTTTTCCCTTCTATCTTCTTCTCAATATTACCAAAGGGGCTCATGCAGCTGGCTGAGGAAGCTGAAAAATAAATTACAGTTAGCTCAATGGAGATTCAGACTCAGACCATGTGCTTATCAAGAAAAGGCAGCCTCCCTTCCCTAAGCTGGCTCCCCAGAGCTGGGGCAGGGAGAAAACACTTGATCTGAACATTCAGGTGTAGAATGGTGCCGTTCTCTGGAGGAGACAGCCGGACAGCTCGCATCTGTCAGCTGGACAAATCCCAGGTCAGCCTGGCTGCCACTGGGAAGTGTCATGGAGGGATAGAAATTGGTAGCAAAATACTCCTGGTCCTGCCCAGGAGCAGGAACGGCTTGCAGTTCAGAGGGCATTTCTGAGTCACTGCGCTGCAGGGCTCACAGCAACCTCTGCATCACCAAAGCCACCCTTAACCCTAAGGAGCTCTCCAGGGAGCATGTTAGTTTGCTGGAGCTTTTGTCCCCAAATAACCATCTAAGCTTCGGCTGGAAGAGGAAACAGCATAGTGTACATATTAGAACAGCTACAATGGAGGAGGAAATCGTCTTTCATTAATTTTCCATAAGTGGATTACACCAAGCAGAGTGTAAACAGTCCCACGGGCACCAATTACCAGGCTTATTCTATAACTGAATTGTCCTAAACAAGCACCATTTTAATTTGAATATCAAATACTTTACACAGCAGGAAAGAGAAGGAATAAACCAACCTAACAATGCATTTGTTACGGATTTCTACAAAATTGCTGTGGAAACCTCGGTGTCCCCAGCGGATTGTGCATATTCTCTTTGCATATGCTCACACTGCACACCTCACTCAATCAGATGAGAGGCAGCATAGGCACATGCCAGCTATTGTACCATTAAAATTGCTCCAGAATTTAAGGAGAGGCCAAATTATGACAACAAAGCAAACAAAAACCCACAACAATACCAAAAAAAACCCCTCCACATTTAAGTATATTTGGCATGATTCCCTATTTTTTATTTTAAGAGGCTAACTTACTAGACCTATTTTCTGCTTCTAAACATCTTGATGAAAGTAGCCTTTGGGCATGATTTTTCTTTAATAAATTGGAATGGATAAATACCTCATATTTCCAGGAATGAGTGAAGCCAGTGGCATTAAAGAAACAGTACCCAGAATTATCCAGATCAGTTCACCAGCATAACAGAAGCAGCATACATTCCCATGAAGATTTGAGGCTTTCTTCTCATCTCCTATCCAAGCTCTAGTTTCTTCCTGAACTCTTATTCCACTCCTAACACAGTCATAGAAGAACATGTCACCCTCATGTGAAGAGCTACTAGAAGGAGATAATTTTGTTTGTGCTCTGCAGTACGGATGAAAGCATGAAATCACACATACACAAAATGTTGAGGTCAGGTAGCCTAAGAAACTATATAATGGAGAATTCCAGTTCTCACTAGTGGGAACAGTAGAGCCTGGTGCAAACCTCTTGGCCTCCATAAGAACTGAGCCAAAGCAAATCACAACCAGTCAAAAAAACCCAAACAGAACAGACCTTTGAGAATAGCTTGGCCATCAGTAGCCTGCTGGCAAATTTGGAATGAGTTGGTGAATTCATTCCTGCTATCATTAGCAAGATCAGCAGAAGGCCAAAGATTAAATAGACAAAATGAGAAACGAGATAATAAAATGTTCTAATATGTCTCAAGGAAGGCGCAGAACCTCAGGGGACACTGCACAACTTTTTCAATCCTGGTAAAACCAAAAGTTTTGTCCTCATATTTGTACATAGTGCAGTTATGGCTATTACAGTTCAACCCTGGTAAGTCTTGGTCTCACTCAAAGACTTTAAAATCCTGTAATTACTGTTTGTGGAACTAAGAATTTGCAATCTATTCAGGCTGGAGAAAAGGGCTAAGGGAGGTAGAAAATTCAGAAGGTGGAAACTAAGGCATAAATTAACTAGTTTACTGAACAAGGCCCACACACAGTCTGAAGGACATCTATTGCTTAAACCACAGGGCTCTAGCTCTTTATTTTCTCTCTTGTGGACATTCATCCACCAGAAACAGCAACAATGCTGGGAGAACTCATCGGAAAGTATGTCTCCTGATCTAAATCTCCAACACATCGACTGACAAGGCAGATTTGCAAGAAGGTGCTCAGAGCCTTTACTGGTATAAATTCACTGATCCTGCCACAGGACACTCACCACTGCAATATGTTCTGACAGACCATGTTGTAAATTGAAAGCAAAATGTTCTCTGTACAGTTCTTGAAGAAATAATTTGGTTCCTAGGTGAAGACAATGTTGTTAAATGTCTTTGAAGCTCTGAATACTAAACAGTTCTTTTTTCCTGCCAGTATATTTTGGGTTCATTTTATACATCACATAGACGAATGGGCAGTAAAGAGCAGCCTTCTGGAAACTGATTTTGGTCTTTGCCCAAACCCATTATTAATTTCCATGTGGCAACAGTGAGAACTGCGTGTTCTCCACTTGTACTTACAACATTAAAAGGAAAGGTCCTAAAGAGAAATGTTTTTACATGTAAAACAAGAGCTATGAAGTTTCCTCTCCTTCAGTTTCACTAAGCATAAGAAAACTCAGCAATTACTCAAACTGAATCTAAATATTTTGCTTAATAACCAGCCTCTGAAAAGGCCACGCCACAATGCCCTTCCATTAATGTCTACCTATAGGAGGGCAGGACTAAGCAAGTGGATCAACAAGACCCCTAAGGAAAGAGTTTGAGATCTTCTGAATCTGTTTGGCTTGCTCCTAAACAGAAGCAGAAGTTGGGCTTCCTTCTCCTACATGTTCCTTTACTTCATACTAGGAGATTAAAGATAATCAGCCAGAAGGCTTTGTGCCCAGACACGAAGTGCCAGGGAATCCTGTCTCCATCTGTAATCCCTCCTGTGCCAACCTATGTCCTTCTGCAGCTCCTCCCTTCCCTCATGAGTAACCTGAGCCAGCCCCGCATGGCTACAGCCTCCAGGCATAGACACTGGTGTCGAACACTCCTATATTGACATTTCTCCTTTTTTACTGTTTTTTTAAGGCTAACATGCATCTCATTTCTCACAGAAGAGGTGAAGACTTACAAATATTACTGAGTCAGCTTCAGGTACCATTAATTTCCAGACTTCGCCACCACTGAAGAAGTAGGAAGGAGAGGCACAGGATATAATTTTTAGGCTTTCCTGTGGCCATCAGGAGCTCAAGCAACTCTCTTATTCATTATACATATGCTGTCCCTGTATTCTGCTTGCTGCCTGGATCTGGCAAGAGCATGTACTTCTCCTTCAGCCCCACCCATTATTGCCAATGCAACAGAAAAACAGTTCAGATCCCTGCTCTAACACAGACTTCCTGTGTGACCTTGACCAGGTCGCTTTACCTCAGGTCTTCACCTGAGAAACATCCATGAGGTCTTACCTCAATAAAGCACTGAAAGGATAAAATACAGCTCACTGGAACAGATAAGGTACCAAATACCGGGACAATGATTAAGGGTGGCCCTACATTTCCCAGCTAATTGGTTGTGCATGCTGTGCCTTACTACAGAGGTCACTGGACTCTGTCCATCTATTTGCACAGTCCCCCCTGGCCCCTGCAGCCACCACTGTATCCAGGCAGCTTGCACATAGTTGTTCTATGTTCCAAGCCACATCCACAAGTCTCTAGTTCAGCCTGTGTGATGAGATGTACTGGATGAAAAATAGGAGCAACGAATTTCAGGCTCAGTGGAGAAGCTCCCTGTATATTTATGAGCCTGTGTCCAACTTTTTAAAACTCTCTTTTCCCCAGTGCAGTTTTCTTCAACAGGAAGTAATGGATGAAACACAGAGAAGCTACTAATAATAAAATGGCCAGGCAGAAAGAATAGATTTGGATTTTTTTTTTCCACATCAATACTAGCACAGTGAAATAGCAAGAAGCACAAATAATTTATTTACTGGTCTTCAGTACCTCACATCCTGCTGTTTTTCTACCCCCAAACAAGACCCTGTGGGTTTAATTAAGTTTTCAGAGGAGGCTTGGGAGATATGATTTCACTCAGTCTATGTCATTTGTTCCATGTTTTCTACAGATGCATGGGGAAAAACCTGCATGGCACAATAAATCAAACATGGTGCTGGTGAGCAATGCACTAGGTAGACACGGCAAAATCCCCTTGCTCTAATGCTGTAATACTGCAAGGGATGACCACAACTGAGGGAAGTCCAGAAAGCCTCTGCCCCTACAGGGCAAGGCAGCCCTCGAGATTCAGCATATCATGGACATCATTCTTCACCAAGAAATGTGAGGAAGACATGAACGAGCCCCCTGACATACCTTCTCTCCCTCCCTTGCCACATCCACATGGCACCACCTTATCCCTGGACATCTATAAGGCTGGCATTTCCAGTCTCACATTTGAGACTCCCACACAAGCAATAAACTAACGATATGATCTGGACAAATCACCTAGGACTAGGTCCAAAGCACTATTCAGACCTCTGAAGATGGAAATGCAAACTGGCAATTGAGAGTTTGGCACTTGCAAAATCAGCCAACAGACAGATTGGGATCTTGAGACACATTAATGATTTCACATATTTGGCCCTTGGACTTCCTGCCTCAGTCTATCACATGCAGTACAGGAAAATATCAATATCTGACCTCTGAGGGAGGGTGAGAAGGACAAGGGATGAGCTCAGATGCTACAGGGAAACTCACATGTGCATCACTACTTGCAGAGAGAGACACGCATGAAGATATAAGTCTTGCTGGGCCCAATTTACTGACCAGGATACAGAACAGGCACATTTAGACTTTGAGAATTGATGTAACAAAAAGTATTGGGATGTTTTTTTCCACCCTTTTGATGGAACTTGTTAATGATCCCCTTTCAAGTCAAGCAGCCAGTTTTCCTGTTTCATAAAATGCTGTGTTCATATTGAACACAAAATACTCTTCAGCAAGATTAACCCATCTTTTTAAGGTTGCTTCTGCTAGAATTGGTATTTACATTGTCTAAACCTTCTACCTCCACTTTTTTCTGACACAGTGAATATGTTCTGTCCCCATGAACCACATGCTAAAATAAATCGTATGTCCCAGCATTCTGAGTTAAACTGCCACCTGAACAATCTCTGTCCTAAGGCCCTGAATTGTTTTTAGGATGCTCCAGGCCATCACCATCATCAAGACTGTCTCCTGAGTGTCTTCACTTGTAGGCCCATCAACTCTGTTGTCTCTCCAGAGGGAACTCCTCCGCTCTGATTCATCCAATCTGTCTGTTGGCCATGAAGGGTTTGGGACTACAGCCTGGAGCTCTCAAGATCCTTTTGGGACAGATAACCATGGGAAAGGCTGTTGTACTCAAGTTTTTCCAGCTGAAAATAAGCCACTGCTCAACTTGTGCTCTTAAGAGTCAATAATTACTAGCAAACCATCTGAATTTCCAAGCAGTTTTATCACACCTGAATGACCATTTCCTGAAGCTATCTTAAATGAAAGAGTTTAACCCAACCTACCCAATACCTTAACAGAATGCTAAAGATAGTAAGAGGTTCAAGAATCGTGCTTTGAGACAGATTAAGATCAATCCATATTTGAGTAACATGGCTAGAGCTCCAGAACAATAACTGAAAATGGTGCCCAGCCCTAGGCCCTCTGTCTACTTCTGTAGGCTAAAAACCCCTATGTAAACTTGGAGGCCACTGTCAGTGTATTTTTCATTATTTTAAAAAATGACTGGGTTTATTTTCTCTCCCTGTTGTTTTTAAGCCAACATCTGAGAAGCCTGAAAGTGAAATATATTTCTTTATCTATTTCTTGTTTTTCTCCTCCTCTGCCACCCATGCACAGTGGTTTGCTTATTGAGGCTCATTCATGTGTAGGGGCTGCTGGCATTGATGTATTTTGTTAGCAGGGTGGAGGATTTTTTCTTTTTTTTTTTTTATAGAGCAGGCAGGCACATTAATTTAGGTTGGCAGAAAGAGCAGATGAAGATGATGTTAATTTTGCAAGCAGAAACAAGCAGGGGCAGAAATGCTAGGTTCTGCACATCTGAGACATCACTGTAGGCTACTACACAGACAAGGTCACGACTTCCAGACCGTAATTCTGAGCCAGTCATAGTAAGACTGTGTTATGACTGAGGACCTACAGGTAAAGTGGGTTCAAAAATGTATTTTGTGAGGTTTTTTAAAATTGTTTTTATTCTGACTCACAGAACAATTAGATTTTGAGATTATGTGCAGGGAGAGCATTCTCCCCTAGCTCCCTTCACAAGCTTTCCTACAGTCTTGCTTGCCGTGCTTTCAACTTGCTCTTAAAAACCAAACCCTACAACATCACACGACTTAATGTCCTTAAGGAAAAATGAGAAAGCTCTCTGTAATGACATTATGGTATCTCTCAGACAGGGAGGATGAGAAATATTCTGTGAGCATCCCTTCCAGCAAGAGAGACAACTGCCAGGCTTAATCAAGTCAGTGCAAATGTCTTCCTCTCATCCATGTCTGAAATTAAGGCAATCACCAAAGAAACCAATTAAGAAAAAATTTAGATACAAGTTAAACCATTACTTACGCAGGTGCAACAGTTTTTAGCCCTACATGAGTGTAAGAAATCAGAATCATTCTACTTTTTCCAAACTAAACTTTACTATGAAGCTTATGTACACGATCAACAGCATGGCCCACCTGAAGGTGCCAGTTCCCCACCCTCTTTATAGCCATCTATATGAAGAGCAGATGAAGGAGTGAAGTGCAATTACTGCCATTTCGACCAGCTATGCACGATCACTTGATCAGCAGCCCAAGTGCTCTAAGAACAGAGACATAACAGATGGACAACAGGCATTTCAGCAGACAAAGGGCAAATCATGCCATGCATGCATGTGTGTCACTTCAATTACGTCCCTTAAAACTGTCTTCTCCTCTAGGATGTAAACAATGAAGAAGGCTATGGATTCAACCCAGTCCCTCCAAACTCCTCACCAGGCCAGAGGACCAACATCCTGAATTCCCCCTCCTGTTTTATGGACTGTAAGGCTGCATCACCCAGCTTTTCAACAGCCAAGGTCAGTAGGCATTCAAATTCCAGTTGGTCAAACACACATATTATGCTATGAAGCCCATCCAGTGATTCTGCACTGTGCAACACCAAGCCAACAAGTCATCCGCCACATGATTGTCTTCTGTGCTGCTCTCTTGCCACACTACCTAAAAAATAGCTTTGATTTGGGTTTTTTGAGGGGTTTTGCCTATCTTAGAGAGATGGAAAGCCATTCACAATGCAGACAGATGAGGTTCTGCTCCATCAGCAGTCTGCTGGATTTATCATCTTCTGTGTGTAAAGAACTCCAAACACAAACTTGAAGAGAAAGGAAAGCTGCTCAGAGAATGAACCTCTCCCATTGGTGATAATCTTATCATATCATGTTTTGGCTAGACAGTATCTCAGTAAGTACCAACCATCTTAATGATGGGCTCTAACTGGAATGTTAAAAGACAGGGTTGATCTTGGCAAATCTGTCTTTCACACTTAGTCTTCATTGAGATTTATTTCCAAGTGAATCTATCTAATGCAGTTCTTCTCATGCTAGTCACCTGTAGGTAAAATAGACACTGGTAGCAGCAGTGAGGAGCTCTCTGTTCCTCCAGGAAGCTTGATATACACCAATTCACCTGCTCACCTTTCAGCCAGTTATCGGTTCACTAACACTACTTAGTGCCTCATTCAAAACTCTCTTCATACAATTTTTTTTTTTTTTTTTAAATTACTGTAATTTGTTTATAAGTATTCCTGTGCAAGCTTCTTTTCATAGGAACACTAACTTCGGAGTGAACATTGCCTTCCTTAGCTGTAGCAGACGCACTTCAAGCACTGTCTACAGGATCATGTACTACATATAAATTAGCTCTTGAATAGAACCAGTTCTGGGGTCCCCTTAGCAGGTAACAGCATCTTGTAAGTCGTTTGGCTAAGACCACTCACAGTATCAGTTTGAGAAAAGATGCATCATCCCCATCTGGTTACATCCTGCTTTTTACAGGGAAGAAATTCGATGATCTAACAAGGCCTCTTCCATCCCTCACATTATTGAGTAGGATTTGAATAATTCAGGCAAAAGTTAATTGTCATCACAATCAGTCCAATTGCTTTCATTGGATGCAAGCTCTTTGGAGTGAAGATAGAGGCTTTGTCCTCACTTTTTAAAAGAGCAGCAATATTTATCTGAAGGAGCTAATATGTACCAGGTATCCTGCAGCAGAGGCTCACAGAACCACAGGATCACAGACTGGTAGGGGTTGGAGGCTCATGGCACTCCACTGGGAGACAGAGTCACCAAAGCAAACCCAAGGAAAGGCCCAGGGTTGATCTTAGCCACTTCAGCTCCTCACCGAGCACCACACTTTAAAACTTGTCTAACAGGTGTCTTTCCCCTTGCAAACACCTAGTCACGTCCCCCAGTACACTGCAGAAACCAAGGACCCCCTCTTCTCTCACCCTCCTTGAGATGCAGGCCTGCCACCCAGCCTCTGCTGTGAAAAAACCCACAAATATTGGTACCTTCAAGTTAAAATCCATCTTTTAACTCCAGTATATCTCTGGGCTCTATCTGCTAGCTCATACACATCTTGGCAAGAGCTTTAGCTTAAGCATGAAGCCATTTTGCAGCAGTAATTTGCATATAAATACAAGGTACATGTTTCAGACTTCCCCTGAATGCATGCACATGCTTATATCTAGACAAGTTTGCACATGTAAAATCTGTCACCATCCTGGGAAAGGAGAAGCATGCTCGATATTGTGCACTCAAATGGAGGCTGCCTTAAACAAGAGCTTGCTTAGACAGATGCTGGTATTTCCACTGAACAATAATATTTCTACAACAATAAGGAAAACTCGGAAGAAATCTGAGAACACAGTTTCAGGCATTGCTTAAGGTCTCTTGTAATATCACAGATTATTATCCCTCCATATTTGTTAGACGAGTTTGGGAGAAAGAGGAGGGATTGCTGAAAATTGGCTTTTAAATCTGGCTTCCCCTGAGAAAGATGGTCATGCTCTGAGGTTTGTGGTATTACTTGATAAGCAGTGATTAAAACAGTAATCCCAAATTGTAATCAAAAGGCAGTCAAGGCTCTGAAATTACTTTTTACTAAGCTTTTTTCCCCTTTCAAAGACAGCCCTGTATGGCAAAAGATAATAAAACCACAGACGCCATTCCAATTTCATTTAGAAATATTTGATCCATTAATTTATAGTTGGGGAAGGTTTTTCCTCTTATTTGTCTTTAAATACACTTCAAAAGTGGATCTATAGTCTAGGAGGATGGAGGAGACTCTTTTTTGCTGTATCTATTTCGCTCTGGAAGAATGCCTGATATATTTATGTGTCAGCACAGTACGAAGCAGTGAAAATGCTTCCCCTTACCCAGTGAAATGTTAGCTAAAATCAGCCTTGCCCATGCTTTCCCAGGCAATAAAATGTCAGGCTGGTCTGTGCGATCGTTGGCAGTGTAAAGCCTCTCCTAATTGAAATGGTTTTGAGATTTCTGAGAAACAGAGCTCATGCTGACTTGATTTCATGAGCAGAGTTAACTGCTCTGAGTCCAGGATGATCTCTGCAGGATCACTGGATGAAGACACCGGACAGAGGGGCTGTATTCAATAACTACTACTTCAGCCCATTCAGCCAGAGCAACTGCTCGGTGTTTGTGCTTTCAGATGAAAAGCACAGGCAATAGCTCATGACAGCTTGGTCAAACTAGCAATCAGTTTGTTTTCAACAATGTTTCCAGAGGAAAAATATTAGCAACAGGATGGTCCAACACACACACTTTTTAAAATTTCAGAGGTAAGTACAAAACTCTGGTTAAGTTTGAAAATTTTGTATAGTTCTATGCAATAATTTGTGATTTTTTTCCCTTTATGATGATTTTGCAAGAAAACAGAAATAAAATTCATCAAGCTATAAAAATCAATAGTGATGTGTTGTCCTGTGTAATAGGAAAACTGCAGAAGTTTATCAAGCTGAACTGCAAAATTCACAAAGGACAGCCAGTCATATCTTGCTGCAGGAGGAACTCAAACCACTGCTGTGTATGTCACAGTCTAGCCCCACACCCAAGTGCTTGTCTTTATTTAGGGACACAATAAGGACATATATGGTGTTGCTTTTTCTGAAACATGCCCCTTATAGCTCTGGAACCACACTTCTTTATTTTAGAGACAGCTTAGACATTTCCACTTTATAAATGCTACTCATGGGTTACTGTGAAACATATAGTCACACAACTCTCACCATTCCAGGTCTTGCACTTCCTCCAAAAACCAGATAAGTATTTTTCTAATTGTATTTCTCTACATTATAGCTTTCACTGTGACATTTCCCCACTGCATGTTTCCAGTTGCCTCAGGAAACAGGATCAGCTGCTTCAGATGCAGCAGAAACCTCGATCAGCCTGAGCCTGAGCAACTGGGGATAAAGTGAAAAGCCTCCACAAGGCACCTCCCCACCCTGAAAGCCTTTGAGAGCACCAGCCTTTGGAATAACGGTGGAGAGAGAGAGTAAAGCTTTCTGTGCATGTTGATTAACCCGTCAAACTCACAAAAAGGCTCACTAATGAAACTTTTACATCCTTGATTTACAGAACTCAATGAAAGCAAAACTATAACACCAACTTTTAAAAAACAGATTTTCTCTATGATAAATGTTTCCCTTCTGTTCCATTTAACAGCTGGGTAGTGAAGATGAAGACAAAGCACATGTTTTATCCATGGATTAAACTAAGCCCTGGATTACAAATCATAACTGAACATAATTATTCCAATAGTACAAAAATTTAAGGTTGCCCTCATGAGGCAGAATTTGCCCCACAGAGTGATATTAATATGATCAAAATGGTTATCTTCTACTAATGCACATTCTGGCATTCTGTTTTCAAGCATCTAGAAAAACATCTTCAATTTCTTTTGGAGGAACAAAAAAATCCCAAGATACCTTTATGCTTTATACTAGTCTATAAAACTAGCAAAGTGTAAACTCTATGAAATGGCTTTTCATCTAGCACAGGTTTACTTTATACTGTGTGATACAATCATCCAGAATAAATGTTGTGGGTTAAATTTAGAAAACAGAAGATGAAACCTAAAAAGCCCTCTCTTAACATCTGAAGAACAAACCCCAGCTGCCTTTCATAATCAAAAGACTTGAAAACAACAGAATACACTATTAGCAATGCTGGTCAGATTAGCAGTTCTCTCCATTGAAGGATAACTAACTATTCTTTAGTCACATGAGTGCTACTACTCACATCAGTAGGGCAAACAAGATTTGACTTACAGAAAAATTGTTATATGCAGGATCCGTGATAAATACAAATGCCTGTTTATCACTCAATCAATCTCATTATTTTATCCTTGTGTAATTCTACTGAAATAAGTGTAATGCAAAAATTAAATAAATGCATGAATTGGATGCTATGTCAGAAATGATAAAAATCAGGACTACATCAAGGAGGAGGAGATTTATTGTGACGCCAAGTTCATGTCCTTTAGAGACAAAAAAGGTGCTCTAGGCAACAGATAGAAGTTGCTAAGCAGACATCAGGTGGGCTACAAGGGCATGCAACTCCCTGATTATGTCTAAAGGCAACAGCTCCCAAAATACGAAAAATCACCATTGAGCAGTATATTCTCAAAGAAAACAACAGCTTGTTACATCATGATTTACTAGACTAAAACATAGGCTTTGCCTACTCAGCTTGCTCAGGTTGTATGCTGTAGCTAAGAGAGCCCGTTTGTAGTGGTGATCAAACTGCAGCCAGCATAAAAGCACACACTTGTGTCATTTGGGCTATACTATAAACACATGTGGGAGCACTACTTAGAGATTTCACCCCAGGAGTAAACGGCATATTGCAAAGTCAGCCAGTGATGCTCAGTGTATCTGATGAGCCAGCTGGGAGAGGCACCATCCAAGCTACAACACTGCTTTAACATGTAACCTGGAAGATTTAATCACACTGTCTGGACAAGTGAAAAACAAGCAATTTTGAGAGGAACATGTCACACAAAATCACTGGATTTTTAAAAAGTATGACCTGGGTCAAAATGTCAGGGTGTTGTATGTGTGGTATAATAGAAGTGAAACAATTCAAAGGCAAAATTGACTCCGTTACATTTGTCATATCAATAGAAAGCAGTATCCGACTCAGCAGAAGATTACTTTGTCCAGCTTCTCCAGAAAGATGGGCATGAACATATTCGGTATCCCTCAGGATCATTCGGGATGCTATATGAACACACAGAGCCCCAAAGAGCAATGGGGACCCATTTTTCTAGACAGCAAGGGACACTAGACTTCCTTTGGACATGTATGAGTGATCACAGAGAGAGACAGAGGAGAGCAAACACTCGTACAGCATCAAGGTGAGCGTAGTATTTATAGTAACAGTGGTTGCAGTACATCAGCTCCCTTACTGCTAAAGTGGAAGGGAACAGATTCAGAAATAGGACAGAGGTAACAGCAGGAGAACAGTATGATTATTACAGTGGAGCATCTTGGTTTGATGGACTGGAGGGAAGGAAGTCCTCCTTAATGTGTTAAGCAGTCAGAATAAGTAAATAAGAAGGTAACTCCATTCAATACACAAATATGAATAAGACTGTCTCTAGGACAAAAACAAGAACAAAAGGCAGAATGAAACGTGAGAAAAGGGAACAGCAGAAGAAGAATCTTAGCTGTTGCAGGGAATGAAACTACACCTTATATACACTGGATAGGAAGATGATAAAGGGGAGGCTGAAAAATACACCAAGGAACACCCTAAAACCTACAGCTCTCAACCCACATGGCATTGACAAAGAGCATTCTTGGGTTAACCTTCTGTTTGTTTCTGGGATGTTTTGGATTATTGCTTATATCATTGTTTCCACTGCAATAAATCTAGCAATATACTAGTAATTTCAATGCACTATGAGCTTTCCTGTCTGACTTGCATAAGACACAGGCATCTTCAGATATGGACAGAGACCATATGTACCCACATACCATATACACACGTGCAGACACACACAGCTGTATACACCATACACAAGCTTGGATAAAGGTTAGGTTGTGTCATTAAACCACGTTTAGGATCCTCCATCACACATCAGGATCTTGCTGCACTAGAGACTTAAAACCACAAGCCAAAGCAAGAACTCTGAATGTAAAGGAAGATGAACAAATGGTGGATCAAAAGGAAGAAAGCAAGACATTACTGGCTGCCAAAAATAAAAAAAATAAAGCAAATATGCACTCTGGCTGTGGTCAATTTTCCTTGGCATCACAGCAAAGGATAGTTTGAAAAGTATAATTTGAAAGAAACTAACAGTAAACCTCTATAGGCTTTGTCCTGGTTTGAGTTAGAATCAAACCAATTCTGTTCAGCGATTTTATTTTTCAGCTAAGTATTTTCTAACTAACTGCACTTTCTGAAACTAACAGTATGAACAAGCTTTTGCAGAGAGTGTCTGCTTCTAGCAGTGATAACGCTTGATGTTTAGAGTTACTACTAAGGATTGGTGTGCAGGCCAAGGTCACTGCTACCTCCTGTGTACACATCGGGGGGTGCAGAAAGTGAAAGGCCGCACCTGCGGGGAGGAGCAGCCAGGACAAGTGACCCTACGCTGACCAACAAGGTATTCCATCCCATCTACATCATATTCAGTATAAAGCTGAGGGATCACAAGGGTCTCAACATTCTTCCCTTCTTGTCGGCCCTTCCACTCGCCTTTGCTTCCCTTTGTGGTCCTCTGCCTTCTTGGACCCTTCCATTCGGCCTTCCTTCTTGTACCTTCTCATGCCTTTGATCCCAATTTGTGTGTTCCTGAACCCAGTTCCCATCAGCTGCTGAGCCAGTCTGGGACTTTCCCAGTGCCTGCTACAGACTCAGTGGTGATGGTGATGTAATTGACATGAGGGAGAGGTTGGGTTCGATACTGGTTTTGTATATATTTATATATTATTATTATCTTCATTAAAGCTGCCTTAGTTTTCTTTTCTGATCCAGAAGCCTCTCTCTCATTCCCTTCCTTTCCCATGTAGGAGGGGAGAGGGCCATAAGTCTCTCTCCCTCATCCTCTTTCTCTTCCTCAGTTGGGGGGAAAGGGGGGCAGAAGAGGGGTTATCAGAGATTGTCTGTTGTAGGTCTGGTGGACCGAACCTAAACCTCGACAGACTTTTAACAGAAAGCTTTTCTAATTCAACTGAGAAATCACAGGTCCTGCTTCCCTCCACATATACTTCAGGCTTGCTGTAACAGCAGCTGTGTGTATATACATCCCTGAGGCAGAATACAGCTGTGTGTCCAGTTCTGCCTCTCCCTGTAAACAAGTGAATTGGGGTCATAATTTGCAAAAAGAAGAAATTCTCTCTCTATGTTCAGAAGGTAAATAATGAGTCTGACCTACTGTTCTGACCCAAGACAGTGCAGGCTGTCCCTTATCCATCACTTACTCCTGTAGCATACAGAGCAGCACAATCCAGGGAGTAAATTAATCATTTTCTCTTTCTGCAGTGTACAGAATATGGACTGCTCTAGTGAGTGACTACTTCTTTATAAGATAAGGTTAATCAATAAAGATAATTAGACACTTCTGGTTAATACATCTATGTCACGGAAAAAAAAGCACACGAAGTCCTGCCGTCCCCTATTGAAATACAAACAAACATTGGAACAAATCCAATGGGTATCAAAATGACCTAACTGTACGGAACTGAAAAAACTCAGATTAAAAATATTTTATAGTTCACTCCAACCTGAGTATTTCTGAATCTCAGAGGAAATCACATAGTACCTTATCTCCTGCAGTCTGAGCCACAAGGTTAAACCTCTGTGTTTACCTGGAGCCATCCCGATTTTAGTGGATCTTTGAGCAATTTGTGGCAAGTGTCAATTTGTCAAACCCTTACAGCTGGCATTTGGCATCTTGGCAAAAACTGGCTGAGCTAAAACCCAGCTTCTCTTTTTGGCATGAGAGTCCAGCTACCAAAAAAATGCACCCTTAAGAAGACTGAAGCCTTCTTCACTATTTTTGGGTCATCTCTACGCAGCAATTACAAAACTGGGGGTTGATTAATCTCACCCCAACGCCACAATCTCTGCTTGCTCAGACTTCCTTTGATGCAAAGAGAGATTTCAGCAGGGGCAGTCTGTCCAGAGCACAAACCCATTCAAAAGTGCCCACATTGCTCCCTCAGGGAAGTCCTTCTTTCCAATTGCTTCTGTGACACCCACAGCTTTTGTTTTTAATTCTTGTGAGCCACACAGTTTGTCTTGGATCACTTCTCAGCTCTGAACAGGGAGGGCAAGATAAACCTCTTCAGCTAACAAGGAGAAATCCATAGTGATGGACAACCAGCAGATCATCTGGCTAATCTCCACTTGTCCCACTTTAACTGAAGCTTTTTGCAAACAAGTATCGATCCATTGTTCCACATCCACAAATCCTCAAATAATTCTCTGTGAAAAGAAGCACTTCTTTTTGTGAGGGGAAGTCTTCTTTTTACCAGAAGAGAGAGAGGGGGGAAAAATAAAAAAATAAACAAACAAAATCTTTCTGCAGCACCAGCAGCCACACAGAAACTTTGCTTCTGCCCACAGGCCAAGAGCTCTCTCACAAAGTCACACAAACATACCTTTTGCTTCACTTCCCCTCATTAACAATTCACCCCCAAGCAGGACTGGACAACAATTTTGCTTTTCTTATAGTTGTGCTAGTGAGTGTATTCATTCTGCTTTCCTTGCTCACACAGCACCTTTTCACTGGGACTGCACCATAAGCCTTCCCTGACTGACTTCTCTCCAATATTCCTCTTTTTTGACCTAAAATGAAGGTAACAGACAGTGCCATGACTCCATCTGAATTGTCATCCTCCTATTTTTGCAGCTCCCAATATGCAGCCACATGCAGCAGTAGCTGGTCAGAGTTGAGGGATGGTTTGTCATTGTCTAGTAAAACAGACATTCCTGTTTAGCTTTTCATAACAGATAGCACCAGCTTTAATGGAAACAGGCAAGAAAACAACAAAAAACGACCAAAACCCAGCATGAGCCCTTGCCAGTGAAAGCTTTTACAGGGAACAACTACTTTGTTTTTCCCAATCACTGTTTGAACAATAACATTGTTTCTTTTCCACCAGCACATCTCAGCATGTCCACATTGATGTTATTTTCACAAAAGTGGTTGAATTCTCAAGAAAAAAAAAACAAACAGAAAACCAAACCAACAACAAACACCAAAAAAAGCCATACACAAACCACAAAAACTCAAAAACATCCTGCTAAAAAAATAACAACAGTTAGGCTGGGAATGGAGTTGCATAACATTGTGAGTTGATGATCACAGCCCAGTAGAAACATTCAGAAAACTGTAAGAACCAAAAGTCTGAAACGATGGGAAGAAAACAAGCACAGCTAGGCCATAAAACCCTTATGATGGAAACCCCTCTAAGACACTTCACACCACTATAGGGTGTCACCAACTTACACCAGAATGGTGCTCCAGTTTGACGGGAAAGGGAGTGAAGAAGCCCAGGTAGGGCAGTACCTAGAGTTTATCATCACAACACAGTGTATCAGGAGAAAGGGGGGACAGGAGATGAGCCCAACCCTGCTATTTCACTAAACAAAAGAAACTTTTGGCTAAAACAAAAAGAAAAAAAAAGGAAGCACTCTTAAACGTATTCAGTATCTGGTCACTACTAAGTGGAACTCAAAAGATCTCTGTTGCCTTTTGAAATAACTTGTGTTAGCAGGTGAGTGAGTGTTTGAGACAGGTCTTCAAACAGGGGTTGTGGGTGAGACTCTTGCCTGTATTACAAAAAGTAATGATCAGATGATCACCATCTGATCCTGAAGACAATGAATTAAGTATTTTTTCCAGTGAACAGACATTTACAGTCCAGAAGAATACAAAAATAATTTCTCAGCTCCTGTTATTTTTAGTATTTCTTCTTTTTTGTTCTTATTCAACTCCAGATTCTGAAGCCAGAGACAATTTTGCTCCAATCAAAATGCCAAATCTACCAAAGATTATTCCTTATCCCCATGTCACCCAGAAAAGTAGTTTAATTGTTTTCTTTATCTTTGGAGTTTTATTATTCTAATTAACTGTGTGCTTTTATTATCCTAAATATTGATCTTTCCTTCTAATTAAGCCTATAATTAAGATAGGAAGATGTTGAGTCTCTTTGTAACAAATGGCAACCAATGGAGTAGAAAGCAAACCCCTTGGTGCCATGGAGAGAGATGGAATCAAACATCTGGAAAACTTCTAAATGTCTGAATTCTATTTCTAGAATGTGAGAATTTGAATTTTATGTTAGTTGCAGTTTCCGCATACAACCAAGGAGGAATCCATTGCCAGCTTGCTGACCCAGATAACAGGACTGCAAGGACGTTGAAGAAACTTTTCATTCTTTGAGCTGAACATTGCAAAGGACCACCGTGTGTATCACTGCACTGCAAAGGATCGGCAAACAAATTACTCTCTTCTGTGTCTTCTGCTTCAGCACTAAAGAAGTTATCATGGCATGTCATATTTCATTTGGAAAAAATCTATTTTGCATGGTTTCTTCTACAATTTGCATGTGCTTTGCTTGCTCTTCACAGCATTGCACATGTAGCGGACAGCTGCAGTAAAATACAAACATAAATAGTAACAAATAACTGACATGCAGTACAGCTGTCTTTCTGTTCAAATTTGGTCTCATTCTCCCTGAACCAAGACTTTGATGCTAGGCAGCAGTGGAAGTAATGTTGAACCCACAGCATTAATGTATTTTGCAAACTTTTCAAAGAAAACCTTGCTGTATAAACAAAGATTATTAACAATTCTGTGGTAAATACACTTCATAGTGTATGATAATACTTTTCTCCTGTATTTTCTTCACCAAAAGACCCCTATGAAATATTTATGCAATAAAATAGGAGATGATGATGCTACAAGAGCAAAAAAATAGGCTTTCTTAACAAATTCCTCTAGTAAATTAAATCACATGTTCCTGAATTTTGAAATCTTTCTCCTTTAATTATTTGAAGTTATAATCCAGGATGGCATCTGGGTTTTGGTATATTGTTTTGAATGGAATTTTTGTAGACAAAACTAAAAACAAGATTCAGGATAACAATCCTTATCCTTGAGTGGGTAAAGGGATACCAAAAATGGTTCAAACCAACATACAAGCTCCTTTATCTCATCATCTCATCTTCTAATACACGTTGGTGCTTTTGGACAAAGACATGTAGGCCTTCAGCAGAAATAAATATCCTATTCAGTATTTTCCATCCAGGATGGGGGGAATAGAAGATGGATCTTTTGCAGCTGAGCAAGCAGTGGTAGAGTGAGACATGCACCAAATAAAGCAAATTCATCTTACAGACAGCAGAAACTGGTAATTATTTTTACATTCTTCGTGTTTTCAGATTCCAAGAAGCAGCACTGCAACAACTGCTGCAGCAGGACAGCCTTTGCTGGTTTCCACACGGTATCTTCAGAACTGCACTGTTGCTTCTAGAGTAGGACATGCTACAAAGTCCTACTAATAACACAGTATTGTAAAATTCTGACAGTAACAATGTTTTTATTGGTAAAGTATGCAAAATCCCTTGGTCACAGATGGAGAAGAATCGAGTATGAAGTTGAGTTCTACTGACAAAACATTATAATAATCATGATACCTGGAGAAATACAAACGGTCATTCAATAACTGAGGAGGTATATTCCAAGCATCTCTGCAAGAGCTAAAGAAATTACTGACTTGAATTCTAGGGCATACCTCAGAGACTGGCAGCATGGCCAGACACTACCACTTTGCGTCTTCCAGTTCACCTTCAGATTCAGCTGACTGCACTCAAATTGTATAGTGGGAAATTCAAAGGAGTCTTCTGCATCGTAACTGCTTTATCACCTGCTTGAGTAGCTCTGTGCTGCCCATCTGACATGACTGTCAATTCAGTTTTAAGCTTGATTCTTAAGCTTCAAAACCTCCTGGTCTATGGCATGTGGAGATGCCAACTGATTCATTAGTGCTCCAGAATAAACAAGTCACTCTGCTCTTTCCTTCAAGGACTACTGAATGCCGAGACAAAATTGGTGATAGAGGAAGGAGGAAGTTCAGATTTGCTTTTCATTCTGCCATGACTAAGAGGATGAATACACAATAGATGCTTATTCTAAAGTACCACGTAATATTAAGAAGCATAAGAAGTGCATGTAAAAGACAAGTGTAGCTGAATGGATGAATCATTCACACACTAACCAATGTGTTCCTTTATTTTTCATTAAGAAGCCTGAAGGGCCTACTCTCTTCTAAGGCCATCTGTGCACAGCCAATGATTCTCAAGGAACAAGAGGATGTTTACTTGCCAAACTGGTTTCTTTCTTCAATTTTGCTCTGCATCAGAATCGGACAGGTAAATGAAAGTAGCCTGTTGAAACATTCTGCCCTTTCAAACAAATAAGGCACTCAAGTTTTAGATTGGCCCTGGACTGCACATCCAGAATGTGGATATGTAAAAGTTCAGGTGCAGGTTTTTGTGAACAATGAATCAGAAAAATCATAATTGAAACATGAAGCAATTACTATAACTGATAGAGGGGAAAAAAAGTAAACCTAGATCAAGGTCCCAAGTTAAAAAAAAAAAAGTCTCATAGGGTGCTTGCCGTTTAGCTACCCACTAGCTTCAGAAAGATGGTACAATTATTTCCATGGGTTTTATTCTACAACCAGGTCCAGCCACAAAGCAAAACTGTGGAAAGCATATTTCTCATGCTATTTCTACACTTGGTGCACCCATCATCACTAAAAAAAACAGCAAGAACAACCCAAGAGCTTTCTCATAGCACAGAAGAAGAAGGTCTTGTACAGAAGCTCTAAATCAAAATCCTGGATATCACAAGTCAATTCAGCGTGTGATGTTTCGTGAGCTGGCCTTCTCCCTGCATCATGCTTCCACAGTCCTGCATAGGTAATGCTCACTTCCCCCTCACCTCCTTTATCAAGACTAAGCTTTTCAGGACAGTGACCATGCTATTAAATGACCCTGTGGCCACCACAATATGAATGGAAGTCTGCATTTGTTATTGTACAAGAAACAAGAGGAAATATAAAATGATCATGAGGGGACATCAGGCAAAAGAACACTGTTTAGGTATTTTAAGGTCATTACCATAAACCTGTAATAGCTTTCAAGCTCATACGAATATTTAGATTGGGAAACTTTTACCCTGGATAAAGATACCAAGATTGGAGTAATATATCTAGATACCTCTATATCTACTTATGGTCTGTGCCAAGATCCACATCTTTGACAGAACATGTACAAGGCTTCTGAAAATAATCCAGTCTAGATAAAGACATTTGTCAATAGCATTGAGCCATTCATATGAGCAAATGGTCATAACCTGACAAGGCTTCCCCAACAGTGAAATGAAGTCCTAATAACAAAATGTAAGATGTAAGTCCTCTGATAAACTGAAGGATAACATAAAAGCCACACTGCTGCTGTCAAACCAACACAGCTCTGAGAAACCTCCAGTGCTAATGCATGAGTCACATTGGCTTCCCACTTGCAGAAAGCATCCTGGCTGACTCAGAAGCTGCTAAGATTACAAATCATCCTTCAAACATGGCACTGCTGGTGCTTCAGGAAGGTATTCAGTGGAAACTTTGTACCTACAGGCCTAGAAGTCACTTTCTTCTCTTTTGGTGTTATTAACATGTAGAGTTTAGACCAGATTAAAATACCTGCTCTGCATATGCAAGGGTCTTCTGTTTTACTGAATTGCTTCCATGCTGCACTAAGAACTGGTATTTGCACAAAGTTTATATTTCAGAAAGGCACCTGGCTGAAGCTAAAGACTGCTGGAGATGGAGAAGCCATTCCTTTCTTCTGGACCTTGTGAAACCCTAGGTCTTTGCTTTGTGCAGACAACCTCAGTAGTAATGCTGCCTCAGGGTTTATTATGTAATTAAACAGATGAACCTACACTTTATTTTCTCCACTGAACAGATGCTTTCCTTTCCAGTGCTCGCAGATGTGTACATGACCCCAGGGGACTGCAATAACCTCTCTGTATTCCTCCAGTTCTACTATCTTTGCCACTAAAGGAGCCATTCTGGTATCAGAGGTAAGTCCACAACGGTGACCACTGCACCAATACAAAACACATAAGACAGTGTCCTTTTACCCCTTCAACATGCTGAAAAAGGAAACTATTACTGAGAAAAGTAGATACTAATCAGCACAGAGCTTGTTGTTGACAAGAAATTGACAGTTTGTTAGCCTGGTCACCCAAAGACATATCAAAGTCTCAACAAGGAAATCTAATTGCACAATGATTAATGCCAGTCGTTTTCTCTTTGCCAATCCCTCCCAACATGCTTCCAAGGATGGCATTTTTCCACCCTGGCATCTATAACATAGTTAATGCTGTGTGGCTAAAAGGCAGAAGCAGAAATGGAAGAATATGTGCATAATGCCAGATGGAAACAGAAGAACACAGGGTGTAAGTTGCCTGTGAAATGGAGACTATTATAGGCAGCGCAATTAGCAATCTGTGTATCTGCTTTACTATGACTCCCCAGGTCAGAACACACTCATATTGCTTCAGTGTTGCAGAAAGCATTTCTTTGCTATTGCAAGAGGATATGAAGCAAAAAGCCTCCAAATAATCCAACCCTGAAAACACGTATCAATTACGGGCAAACACAAGAGCACTCCACTGCAGTGTTGATGTTACTACAGTGAAGAGTACAGCAGAAAACTGCCCCACACCTACATTCAGTAGAAATATTTTCCCTTCCAAAGTTAAGGGTGCATGAACACCACAATCACTTGCAGTGAAAAGATTCCTTTAACTCAATGTGAAGTTAAGGAGTTATAACACTGCACGTTTCTTTCACGTCTTTGCTCAGTTAAGTCCATTCTCCATTATTTCGCTTGTGCCCAATAGCTGCTCTCTCTGCAAACAGCCCTATGGAGATCAACGGGCAGAATCCTCATCTTTATTGAGCAAGAATGCATGAGGATACCTGAAACAAAGGGGCTATAAAAAGAGGGAGGATTTGGTTCTTCAGGACTGATGCACCAAACTGATTTTCACACCACTCTGAGAGTATGAGGTTGGGCCTGACTTTTCATGAAGGCCTTGGTCCAGCAAGTCCATGATTGAAAGCTGAAGTAATGATGGGATTACTGACTCCTCTGAAGTAAGGCAAATGCTTTTCTGAACTGGCAAAAACACACATACACACAAAAAAGCCAAACCAACCAATGAACCAAAAGCCTCAAAAAACCCAAACAAAGAAACAAAATCCCACCAAACTAAAGAAACACACAGAGGCAGCTAGGACGGGAAAGGTGATGTAACTCTCTGTATTATCTTCAGCACTTTCTCTTTCTCAATCTTCAGGTTTTAAATGCACACAAACCTCAGAGGAATGCTACTCATTTTCTGTATCTGTTCTTTCTGAATGTGGCTATGTGTTCCTTTTCCTAAAACAATTTAATATATTCTTAACATGAAACATTTAATGCCTGTTGCACAAATGTGTAATAAAATTCAGCCCCGTGGCTCTTTTACTGTCAAGCTAAATAGGATCCATTCGAAAGAAACGTGCAGCTTTAAAATTTCTTCATCTGAATGTTCCTGCCTTTGAAGGGAGCAATTCTCTTCTCCCATCCCCTACAGATCAACACAGATTAAGAAGAGCAGTAGGAGGGAATATTTCAGCTTTGGTTTTGTTTTGCCAACCCAGGGTTTTGGATGGCAAAGCTGTACCCTACTGCATTGAAGACAATGAACGCTTCCTTAGAGGCATTGATTTTAGTAGGTATTAGAAGTATACATAGAAGAAGAAAAGCAGCCCCAGACATTTTAAAAGGAAGGGGAAAAAAAAAGGGATTGACATAATGGTACAAGGGATAAATACTGCTAAGAGTAGTCTTCCTATCCTAGATCCCACATCACTCAGGACCAGTTTATTACCATATAGAAATACGAAGGAATTACTAGTGGTTGAAGGGGATCCTCTACCTCACCGCTGAGAACCCAACTGTCTTTTATCTCCAGGAGAAGCAGCCTTTTGGTGGTCAAGCCATGTTTCTAAGGTCATGGAACATAGGTGCATCAACCACAGACGGCTGAAGGCTGCCTGGCTTTACTATCTACCCTTCAGCATTGATTACTTCAGATTAAGCTCTAGCTTTAGCAGTTGGCACATATCTTCCAACTCAGTTCCATGTGAATTAAAGTACAGGATGTAGGAATGATTGGAAGATTTACTTCAAAACAGTAGCGTAGGTGCAGTCATAAACACCCAAGAATACAATAAGGCCAAACACTGTGTTGCAATCAATCATTTCCTGTCAAACACAAAAGAGTTGCAATTCTTACTAGCCCCAAAGCTGAGCAAGTTTTATTAATATTAATGTAGTGTTAAGACAGAAGTCAACAGATTGTTTTATTATTACACATAATGTTTCAAACTGTTTTCCTAACACGTGAGTTAAGCTTTAGTCTTTGAAGAGAGCTGTTAATTTTAAGTTTTGTTCAGCAGTCACCCTTGGAAGAAATCAATGGTGGTTAGCAGAATTTGTTTTCAGAGGATTTTTTCCTCTCTAAATCTGTAAGCAATTTTTAGGCAAGGGAAGCTTCCCAGGAAGGTGTCATTAGCTTTCAGGGTGGCATTTCTGGAAGATAGAATTATCAGAGTACTTGCTTTGTGACGGCCTCTGTTCCAGCACTAGCATAGGTATGTAAATAAAGAGAGCTGCATTTAATATACTGATTCTCTGTTGTCTTCTCCACAGGGAAGCTGATCTACAAATCTCAGGTTTCTTTAACATGCAGCAGCTGCACTACACAATGTCCAGAAGACAGACCCCCACTTTCTGAACAGTCAAGCATCTTTTTACTTTGAAAAACATCTGATTATAAAAGCACATGCTGCAAGTAATACCGGATTTAACAAATTATGTGATTAAGCATGTACATACAGCTTTGCAGGTAGAGAACAGACTAATGTGACTTAATGGGTACACTTAAAGAGAGAAAAGAAAGTTATTAAGTCTTCATTTTGTGAAATGTGTATGCAGGGAATCTTAAACAGAGGGAGAGAGAAGGATGTCATTCATGCAAGAACTTCAGTCTCAGTCTTACAACAATGAGCTTGCAAACAAAGCTTATATCTAACTAAACATTTCTGTTAAAGAAATCATGATATAAAAGCACTAATTTATGTTTCTAATTAATTTTCCAAAACAAATTATAATCACATTTCTAATAATTAACATTTCTAGTTTGCAAGCATGTGTTAGCCACTTCATTCCTATGCAGCACAAGAATAAAGGCTGAGTATAAAATAAGTCAATAAAAGCCCTCAATGCTGTAAAATACAGAATGAAAAGAGGACAATGGAAACTTCCAGTCATGTGTAAAGCCCTATGGGGCTTTTGACTTTTAATTGGGTAGCAAAGATTTCTACGATACCGGCTATCATCAACTACATAATATCTCACATCCTTCTTTTATTTGCAGCCATTTCTGTGGTATTCCTGCAAACTGAGGTTATTTCTGAGCTCTTAGCAACAGGCTGTTACATCTCTCCTTGTGAGGACATAAATGTGAACCCTCCTCACAATGGCAGAGTCCTGATGCATAGACTGCTGTGGAAACAATCACTGCTCAGATGAGAAATAAAAAGCTAACATCATAAATACATGTTATTAATCCAAGGTATTGCAGGAACGTGCTGCAGAGCGCTGGCAAATTCTGGGAAGGTGTAAAGCTCTGGGCAAAACCATTCAGTGGAACAACATGGCTGTTCCAGTGGAAAAAAATTCACTGCTCCTCTCTCCTCAGTCACACTTATTGAACAGACCCAGAATACTACACAGTGCACTTTATTTGTGTCTCTGAAGCACCAGGTGCCTCAGTTGAAGCATTGGTAAAATACAGTTGTAAAAGAAGAGAGGAAGTTAAGCCCTCTCTAAAGCACTCACAAGATAGGTCCAACTCTGAACTACTAGTCTGGTATTGCAGACCAAAACACAAAGGCTGATCACATATAAAGTCTCAAGAAAACATGACCCCACCTTTCATCTCTACAATGACAATCTCTGCTAAAGCCCCATAAACCCAGAGCCACATAATCCACATAAGCCCAGCCCATAAGATTACTAGAGAGGAGTTATCTTCGAGCACATCCAGTATCAGAATGAGGTTTTCTCATTCCCCTTGGCTTAGGCATCCCTGCCAACAGCTGCTTCAATACCTGTATTTTAAAATATCTCACTTTTGTCAGCTAGTAGGTTGTACTGGTAACCTTTGGTAGAGCCCAGCTGCAACCAACAGAAATACAAAACCAGTTCCTTGCAACAAGTCCACAGTGCTGCATTTACATTAACAAAATTCACATTCATTGAGAGACGGTATGATCTAAAATATCCAGCACACCACAGCTATTCCAGAGACCTCATTTTGTTCCTTTCTGGCCCTTTTCCCATTACAGAAGATTGTTAAGCAAGACATTTGCCATTTGAGAATTTGATGACCATCACAGAGCATGGTCCACAGCATTTGCTTTGCCTTTTTTTGACAGTGATGTACTTTAAGTGCTCACACTGTGCAGCAAAACATGATCCCTTTACATGCAGGCGTTTTCACCCTACTCAAGCTCCAAAGTTGTCAGATGCATCTGTATGCTACCACAACATTGCAATCACCATGCACTGTTAATTTAGTGCCTTGGGTGGAAGGGTACCATTACATAATCCTTCTTGCTTTGTGATTTACAAAGTCCTAATGCAGAATAACATCGAACTTCAATGTCTGTCCCTAAATTTCTCTGTAATTTTTGTTTCCTGTTTCATCTATCCACATTTTCCTCTTTTTTTTAATTTTTTAATAGGAAAGTGTTTAAACAGCTTTTTCACATATTGATCAGGCCAGTACTCAAAGAAGGGAGGTGATTGATGAATATACCTGTTCATTTAAAGTAGGTCTGAGGCAGCAGTGAAATTAGTTGCTGACTTAGGTAATTTAGTCACAAAATTATGCTCATGTCAGTAGCAAATAAAGTATTTCTGCTGTGCAGTCAAAGTCAACTTTTGATGCTCACAACAAAAAAGAAGAAATTTTGCATGTGACTTCCGTACAGCAACGTGGACAAACCAGTGACAAACTGGTGGATTTATGCAGAAACCCATAGAGTTCAGGCTTGAAAATCTACAGCTTTTTAGCCAGTGAGAAAACATCCCATGTAGAATTTGTGAAGCTGTTATGTACTAACTGAGGAAATTACACGTTTTCCTTTTCAAATACACATCCAGGCTCAAAAGAATTACAGTGCTACGTACACATAGTGAAACAGTGAAACCTGTTCCGAGCACCTTGACACACTGGTAAGACAGAAGCTGCCTTTGAAGGACTTAAAAAAAAAAAAAAATCTCTGGCTTGATTATGCAGGATTTCTAACGGAGGTACAGCAGAAATATTTTCATGGCTTGGTAACAGCTTTGGGCAGGCACAAAATTTCAGATGTCTTAAAAGGACGAAAAGGTAGACATGCTGCTTAACTCCATGGAAAGGAAGGCCGGCTGCCTGCTCACAGAGCCCTCTTCTTTTCTACAGGGCACCCAGGCTCCTCTGGTGCAGTATTTATTCTCTATTTCTGGGACAGGCACACCATGCTGCTGAGAACCTGAGTGCATTTCTGGTAGTCTGTCCAGAACGACTGTGCTGCACACCTTTGTCAAGTATCATTAGGTGAGATGTGGTGATGCAGCAGTGGTCACCTTCTCCTCTGCTCCTCCCTCACAGTGCACACTCTGCCACCACCATTCTCTGGATTTTATACAGCAGATTTACACCAGCAGAAGCCATAGCACAGATAGAGTTACACCAGCAAAATAGCTTTTACCCATGTCCTCTATTCTCCTGGAGAAACTGGATTAAGCTTCATGTCTACTAGGAAGCTTACCAGTGTATCTTAAGCCCTCTCACTGGAAAAGCTGTTTGCAACAGTGAGGTACTTTGATTCACATAATTGTACCATTTTTTAAGCATAGCCACACCAGTAAAAACTTTCTGGCATATCAGGACACTCAAGGACAAGTACAGAGGCCACAAGCAGACTGGGAAGCACAAAGAAACCCAAGTCAGCATACTTCTGTCTTGCTTAATATTCTCAAAACTGATAAACACTTAATTCCACCCATTTCCAATTCCCCTAGCAATGATCACAGATTAGGTGCCCCTTCTGCACACAACACAGCCATTTGTACTGCAAGAGCAGTACTCGAAAACTCCTGAGCACCCCCAGGTCTGGTGTTGAGGCCTGAGAGAATCCAGAGGTCCTTCCCCAGAGCCAGGGCTTGCTCAGATACCAGCTGCCCAGAGCCTGCACATCCCTCTTGTAAGCTTGTCAGCAGGCAAATGGGATTTTAGTAAAGGCAACTGGTACATGTATATTAATAAATCTTAGCAGAATTGGGTAACAAAAGGAAAAGTATAATTGAAGCACGCTTTTGGAACATTTCCATTTAAGCAGAATGGCCAATCAAGTTTTCTTTATAAATATAAGAATTGAATATCATGAAAGAATATTTAGATAAGTTATTACAGCAGAAACTTGGTGATGGAGTGGGTCTCACCTCGCAGCTCTAGGTACTTCAATTGTGAGTCTTCTAAAATTACTGTCAGGCAAAAGTAAGTAGCAAGTACAACAGCACAGAGACAAACAAACTGGGTATATTGTCACCACAAAAAGTGGCTGAAGCAATCAGTGCCTTACCTGGTCTAATCCACGTTACAGCAGTACCCACTGCAAAGCTGCATCCATGTCACCAGGGCGCACTTTCCAGCTGCCATAGTTCCATCCCTCAGTGACTGGGCAGAGCTGGTCAGAAAGTTGTTCCATCATGAGAAATTCTGAAAAAATCTGAAAAAGAAGACAGTACATTGTTGTTCAAATAAAAAATTATTGTTTTCAGGAAAACAAAGGACACATCAAGAATAAATTCATTTTGAACCTCACCACCAGGCCCATCCCTAAGCACATAGACATCTCATGAAACCAAAGGCAAGGGAGGCATTGCAGACGATTGACTATCTCAGCCCAAATTCTGGCAGCTCTGGGCAAGCACTTAAGCTACTGCTCAGCATGTAGCATTGGAAAAGTGGTTCCCTGAGAGCCTTCCTGCTCCTCTGCACCAAGGGTTACTTGGAGGTAGCTGGCACCAGCCACTGCCAGAAAGAAGACAGGACAGGACCAGGGCTGTGACCCAAAAGAGCAGCTTTCACATTCTCAACAAGTTAATATGTGCTATAGGAATACAATAAACAATGACTGCAACCTGCATAATACTACTCTGGTCTTGTATCGCTTAGTGTTTGGGGTCCCTTTCCTTCAAATCAGAAGCAAGTGGGCTGGCACACATCTAGAATAAATAGTTAAAACACCAACGCAAGGACAACCTTCTTTTCTTTCTTTGCCAATCTCTTTATCTTTCAGCACTGCTAACAGGTCTGCTGTTTACAGAGTGGTGACAAAGCCTGATTAGGGATGCATCTTTTTTTTTTAAAAAAAAAAAAAGATGTGGGGAAAGGAAGGAGCAGATATCCTTGAGATCAGATGATTCCCCAAAATGTTTGATCCCTCAGATCAAATACGGTGTTTTTCCTCCCACTGTGCATGTGTGTGTGCACATCTGCACCAGTTTACTGGCAGGTACCACAACTCTCAGAATTCCTGATCACAGTCACAGGAGAATCACAGCAGAAAGGAACAAAAGTTGTCCAGTAAAAGACAGCCTTGAGTTGTTTTTTGCCAGTTTTCTTGCTTTAGGCTGATATTTTGGTGTTCGTTCAAACCACGGAAGTCTCTTATCAGGGACAGCACAGCACAGAACTTGAAATGGAAAAACACAGGCAATTGAAGTTTCCTTAGAAGACAGACTTTGAAATGTCTTAATTCTAAACTTCTTTCTCTTCACAATTATCTCTCCCTAATAGCAAAGCGATGACAGTAAGGTGACCCAAAAAAAAGGGGGCAGGAGAAAAAAAGAAAAAAAAAAAAAAAGGGGAGGCAGATTCCCCAGGGTTTCTATTCTGCTTTTCCATATATATCATCTTTCTAACCACAGAACAGGAAAGTGATCTTCTATAAATCACATTCAGTTTAACCACCCATTAAAAATTATTTTACTATTACCTGGCTCACAAAACAGAAAAACCTCAAAGACAGCCAAATCATTTTCCTGATGCATCCAGCTTTTTTTTATGAAATAAAGTTTATATCAAAGTAAATCCAGGAATAAATTGGAGTCTGCATCATCAATGGGAATGTATCACATATCTGTATGATGACGGGAATGTAATGGTAGAACTAAAATTTCCACCAGAACACACGGGATTTTTTCCTTCCTCACCATTCGTACGAGCTCAGCTGCCTGTAGCAAGACACAGAGCCCATGATGAGAGTGATGTTGCAGCCAGGTACCTCACCCAGTCCCTTTCTTGGTCTGCCTGGCAGCTTTGAAGCTGTCCTTGCCTGCCCTGTGCCTGCAGAGTACTGACACACACTTCCCTTACCGCATGTCGTGTGATTTCTAGATGCAAAGCTGACTAAAAAAGAGGTATAGAGCAAGTAAGAGATGGAGAAATCCAAGCCTCCCTTCATTATTTAACAGGCCTTGAGGTGTAAAATCATTGGATCAACTTGCCGAAAGAATCTCATCTTTTAAACTCTTATTTTGAACCCATTTGGGTTTTCAGGTAACCAAGAAACTCATCTTCATTTGTAGGCAATTTGTTTTACAGCTGCCTGTAATCTCCCAACTTCCAGACTGAAAATCATTTAAAAACAAATGAGCTTCCCTGCAGATAAAATGCAGAATCTCTCTGAGCTTTCAAGATAATAAAACTAAAAGGCACCATTAAGTTGAAAGGGGAGATGAAAACCAGAGAAAAACCAGGAAGTCCCATAAAGTTCAGAGTTTAACCTTAAGGCTACAAGAAATGGGCAGAGTGTAAATTCATTTCCGTATGCCGTTGTATGGAATTGGGATGAGAGTAGCAGCAGGGCATGGTATCTGTATCCTGTTAGCACTGTCCATATTCTCATGTGTTTCTGTATGTGTGTGTTTGTATTCCAGATGGGCCTAGTGCCATTACGTATTATATATTCACAGCTTCAGACTTTACAGCCAAGATTTTCAAAAAGCTCTAGTAGCTTGAGGTGCCTCCAATGCTGAAACATCCTAAGGTAAGCAGCTTGGCAGCACTTTCAGTAAAGGAGGCCTTTTCAAGGTTTCTCAGACTAGATACTCAAATCGGCTGGTACCTCATAATCATCAATTTGTGACAAAACCTGGCAGTAGCAGGAGGCACATTTCCATATACATAAACTGCTGACGGAGTTGATAGGTGGCTTTGGTTGGACATTTCAATAATATCTGATATCAAATACAGGATAATTGTAAACCCGCTTCTCTTTTCTCCAGTGTTTTAGTGTTTTAATGAACCACATCAAAATGTTTTGCAGGAACACTCTGGTCTGATGCCTATGAAACATCTCACTTTGTTGGTGGGTAGCACTAACCCCATGGTGACCCTTGATGGCAGCTCCACTGCAGAAGTAAGGCCTGCTGGTGTCACTGGTATAGAAGTTTCCACTCCAGCTTCTACACAAGACAGCCCCTGTGACCTAGCACAGAGATACCATACAAGAAAGTGGACATAGACCCAGTGTAGGACGAAATTCCCTCCTGACAAGCAATGGGATCTTTTCCACTGAATGCAGAACCACATGCTTTGGTCTGCCTCTGCAGAATTGACTACTTTCATCTGTTTTAGTTCACACAGGTGCTTAAAGCCCATGTTGAAAGGCAACCATGCATTTTGCTTCTCTAATGCCAAGCATTAACATAAATAAATTACTCAATTCTTCTACTTGGTTTTTTTTACAGATTCTTCCAGACTTGCAAAACTCTTCCTGTGTACATGTGGTAATTGCAGCTATACGATTCTATCACTTCTATAAAGTTTCCTTCCTAACTTGAAAAAGTGCCTTGAAAACAATTAAAGTGCAAACATCCTTATTTGTATTTTCTTTCCCTGCTTCCATGAAAATTTAGCAGTACAACCTCATCCTTGTTTAGGCTCACAACACTCTTTACTTCTTCCTTCCTTCAAAATCCACCACATATATGCTGCAAATGTCCCTCTCCATGGCAGCTGAGCTGCACTGGTCATCATACCATGGAGGGAACTTTGCACCACTCATTCTCTTTTACTCTACAACTTCCAACATCCTTAGCACACATAAAGAAAAGACTTATTCATCAGACAAGATGGCATATGCTGGGTAACAAGCTACCACAACTGTGGGAAAAAATAGCCATTTTATCAGGAGAAATGGAACGTACTTTTAACGTAATAAACAGGGAGGACAAGATAGAAGATGACTGTTAGGCAAGAAAATGAAAATGTCTTGCCCAAGAAGAGGTTACACATCTCAGCACATTTTGTAAAGCTTCGCATATATGCAAATGTCCCTCTGCGCTTCTGCACATCAGCACAATGTAAAAGACTAGATGAGTCTGTAGGGGGAGGAAAAAAAAAATTAAGCCAGCAAAGGAACTCACGTGCCTGCAACTGATTCAAAAAATAAGAAAGAAAAAGGAAGAAAGTGGGCAGTACAATCACTGGAGTGGACTGATTACAGATCTCCTCTCAGACAAGGCAGGCTGGGAAACTCAGCTGCATACCAAAAGAGCAGGGTACTGATAAGGTTACTGTTGAAGGAGCACAAGAAATAAAAGACACTGGCTTCTTGCTACAAAATCAAACCCTTTGAATACCCGCCTTCTCCCCACACACGACTGTTAGGAGAACAGAAAGAGACTGTAGCCTGGCATCAGAAATATTGGTATCAGGCCCCTCTAAACCATTTGTGCAAAGCAAACTGGTGCCATACAACAGTATGCTCGTGACAGCAGCAGTAATTTGGGCCATGAAAAGTAATAATCCAAGAGAGTTTAAAACAGTCTGAAAATAAAGGAATTTGAGATCATTCAAGGAGCAAATATGTTTTTACACACTTCCAGGTTACTGTTTCCAAGAGCACATGCAGTGACACAAACACCAAAAAACTTTCATGCTCCAGTAACCGAGTAAGGGCTCCAATGTCACACATTACAAAAGGTGTTACCCCAAAAAGGGCACAAGGCCCTTGAAGCAGCTCTGTACTAAAATGCTGAAATAAACACTGTGAAAAAAAAAAAAAAAGTTTGACCTTCAACTCAGCAGCCTCTTCTGCATCTACCACAATCCTAAGCCTGAAAAATATACTCCCCCTTCTCAGAAGGAGGAGGAAGATTTGTATCTAGCAAACAGACAGATCAAATGAATCACCATTTGTAGAGAAGTGATTATCAACATGTGACTGAGGGGTATAAGATCCTGTTTGCAACATCAGAGCAAGAGTGAAGCCTCACCGGAAAGATCCCATTAGTTTCATCTCACAGCAGAAACTCAAAACTGCCCTGAAGGCACAACATACCCACAAAGAAACATTTCTTAGCAAGATCCAGACATCTTTCTCTCTCTCCAGCTTGTAAGATTTCACCATTGTCAAGAAAGATTTACAAAATTAACTTTTATTTTTCCAATTTAAACTGAACATATGAAAATAAAAAATAGAATAGAATTATCCTCAGTGTACAGATTCACACCAGCAGATGCCTGCTGCTCACCCTCCCCCTCTTTCTGTCCAAAATAATTCCTAGCGTGATTCTCTAGGATGTGCCTTGTCTGACTACAAAATATATGGCTTTGCACTTGTGTTCTGAGCCTCATAAACATTTGTGACCATATTTAGAAGACCAAAGTAAATGAGTGAAACATTTGCAGCAACATTGTCTTCAGTCACTTAATTGAATATGTCTTCTCAGGAATACGATCAATGTAATTATTTCCACTGGATCAGCCACTAGTACTGGATTATCTTGTATTTCTTAAAAAAAACAAACAAACAAACCCAAAACAAAACATACAAAAAACTCCCCAAATAGCAGAATTCCCAGCTTGGGACCAAGTGCCAAGCAGGACTGAGGGGTCAGAGGAAGCAGTATGATAAAGTGTTGCCACATCATCTGGGAGAACTGCAGGATTTACCATCTGCAGCCACTTCCAGAGGCAATGGAGACAGCACCTCCACTTTATCAGCATGAACCTCAAAGCAGCCAGTCCAAGGAAGCTCTTTGCACTATTTTTCTGCTACTCCTGGAGAATAAGGTGAGCTCTAATCAACAAGGCATAAAATTGAGATCACTTACAAGAAATGCTGAGAAAGGTCAAATTTCTCTAAAATTTGCCAAAAAGTCTTAACACCAGTTTTGAGAAAGATGGCAAATCACATACTGAGTTAAAGATATTCAATGGTTTGGGCTGCTGGTTTAAATTTTCAAATTGCATCTGAAAACAACACCTCTTCCCCCCCAGTAGCCTGACGCTATGCTTGGTGGAACCTAGCATTAGCTAATCTAACTCTAAAATATTCAGTAGTTTAAAATTCAGTCATGTCAGCTGGAGTCTAATTTATCTCTCCCCTGTGGATTCCAAGTGTCTTTTCAAAGCTTTTTGGCATTAAAAAGCAGAACCAAAAAAAAATTTTAAAGCAGAGTTTATAGTAGGGCTTCTGTATCTCCCATATGGCTTTTTGCCAGTAAGTGGGTTTTTTTGATCAAAAGCATAAAAGGTGAGTGTTAAGATAAGGTCACTTCCTCTAACATATACAACACCTCAAACCAAAGGTTTGCTCAGTTTGCCAGTAAGCAAATTTATATTATGAACTAATTCATCCTCAAGAGTGAACATTATGTACAAGACATGGGCAGAAATACAGTTTTTCATCTTTTCACATTCTACAATTATTTAAATTTACAAGTCCAACAACAAACAAACAAAAAAGAAAGAAAAAAAAAGAAGAGAAAAAATACACAGCAAAATGGCCTGGTAGTTAAACCACACACCTATGAGTGTGTTTGACAAACCCTTTGAAACAGCCTTTCAAAGATTACTGTTCTGCCTTGTCAAGATAACTGTGAAATTTTCTTGAAGAAGTTGCCTCTTCTTAGAAGCAAAGTTACATCTGGTTGAGAGATGTAAAAACTGGAATAAAGCAGCATGAGCTTTTTCAGTTTTACAAGGAAAAAACAACAGGCTACATTTGAAAATAAAAAAAGTAATGCAGCAAAGATGGATTTTAATCAATGGGCTTAAATTCCACAAATTTATCTTGTGCCCTCATGAAGAGGGTCTGAAAATGAAAAAGCCCAAGGAATTCTGTAACTCAATTCTTCTACTAGGATCACCAGAAGCTATTCACATGTCTGTTTACACACTGCTTAAGTTACTACACAAACTAAGAATTGTTATCACCGTTAAAATTATTCATAAAATCGCTATTTTTTGCTTCATTATAACTGTGAAACATTTATTGTCACAAAACCTTTACATGAACGTAAACATTTCATTCAGGAAAATATTTTGCTGCACTTTTCAGACAGCATAAGATTCCTTGCCTCTTCCTCTCTTACCCAAGCATGGGATTTGCATCTTCAAATTCCGTTGCAAGCAATCTCAATGAATGAATGCTCACTAGAAACAAAGTTCAAATAAATTGTAAGCACAGCCCCATTGCTTGATGCATTTTTATACAATATTACAAATTCTTCAAGCATGGACTGTCTGTATACAGCCTTGTGAACATTTTAAATTAGGGAGTACATTGGTTGTGAAAGAATCACTGGTTGAACTTTGGCCCCTTTTATGCCAATGACAAAACAGTCTATTAATTCAACTGGACCAGAAATCCACCTTTAGATTTTAGGGCTAGCCAGTCTAACCTCCTGTACAGTCTAAAGTACTTGTGAAAACTTTGACCTGTGTGATTCATTCTCCAAACTCCATTTTCTAAAATTATCAATCTTGTATCAGTCAATTCAGTATCTTTAATGTCCTTTACATTTCAAGAATATGAAAGGACTTCATGAAAGCCCTAAATAAAACAATTTATATTTTCTTTTAAAATTACCTGCCTCCCACACTGGCTAATAATATTTATAGTAGCACACCAGCTGAGCACAAACAAAGTAGTATTAAATTAGGAAGTGGTGCATTAGGGTTTTTTCCTGTCCCCCAACCATTAAGACATGTTTCCAATTCAATACAAATCTACCTTAAAAAAAAAAATCTTGACAATTTCACTGTTGGATTTTTGTTGTTGCTGCTGTTGTATTAAGAAATGTAAATAATATTTCATTTCCATCAAAGTAAGTACCAGTCAATTTTGTGTTACTCCAAGCAGAGACTGAATTACAGCACCTTGTTTCCTTTTATACACACTGTTTTTCCTCTGCCCTCTTGATTGCTTGCTGATTAGTTCAAAGAGTAGGCAGTAGAAGTAAAAGATGTTGAAATAAGATAGCAAAGTCAAACATTTTCAGTTATGAAATACAGCAGATTCTCTGAAGATGTGGTATAAACTCAATAACACATATCATGCTGCTAATCAAGATTTACTATGATGATTAGAGGAAATCACAATTCAGGGTAAATAAAATAATTTGCCAAAACCTTGTACGGATGCAGACATTTCCATTTTTCTGCAGTTGCTTCTTATGAACAAAATAAATATTAATTTTACTGGAAAAATATTAGATACTCAACCCTAAACAATACTTGTGCTCTAGGAAATTGAATACATGAAAATTCAGATCAGCTATTGATGTGCCTGTGAAACTATGAAGAACATGAATCTCTCATCCAAAACAGCAAAGACTAAGAAACTGCAAAAAGATATTTGGGAAGCAAGGAAGATGCCACGTTTGAAACAAATGCTTTTGTTCTTAAAAGGCAATAGAAGAGAGTTAATTGCTTCATAATGGAGAAAGTATTGAAGTATGGAAACAATCTGCAATTTGCAGAACTGTTTTGTGTCCACAATTTAAGAGTTCATTACCAATACTTGATTCATTTATTTTAACAGCACTGCACTACACTAGTACTATCATTTGTCAGCTTACATCAGATATCCTTGAACTTTAGCAGATTCCATTTCCACTCTGGAAGTGTTGGAAGCAGGGAACTCAAAACAACTATTTACATGGATACAATTGCTTGATAAACCAAGGTAATGAAACACTCTCCTTCCTCCAACCGGGAAAAGCACTGAGGTTTGTTATAAAAAAGCCAACCAAACAAAAACAGTCATCAGGAGCTTTTCAGCCACAAAATTGAGAGCAGTCATTGTCTGGTTTTCTTATATTAAAAAACAAACAAAGAAAAAAAAAAACACAAAAGAAAATAAAAACCCAAGCACAAAATCAACAAAACTCCACAGTTCCCTTTCGGGGATTAACACAGAGCCAAGAAAGTTAGCCATAAGCCACGCTTCAGAGCATCATTAAATCATCCAGAAACCACAGGCATATTATATTAAGTACTCAACACGCTCTTAGGAAAGGAAGCCCCACCTCTCCCAGTTTGTATTTTGAATATATAAGACCTGTAATAAAAACCATTCTCACGCTCATTTTTGAAGGTCTGCTTGCCCCTTTCAGGAGATAGCCTTGTTCTTCCACCTAAGAAATACTGCGCAATTATGCCTCTCAGCCTGGGATTCACCAAATATCCCCACCATGGTCTCAGTTTCCCCCTTCTCCCTGCACCTCCCTGTCTGCCCAGCTACATTTCTACTGTACCAGTCTTGGACACCTTTGGCATCAATCACAGTAAAATAAGCTGCTCATATCCACGGTAGGGTCAAAGCACTGAGCAATGGCTCTTGTAGGCAGTTTACACTCTGTCATTACTCTATTTTGTATCACAGGATTAGGCACTTCAGAAATGATTCACAATACAGAATGTCCACATCCATAGAATAAGTTCATCATAGTCCGTCCTTACTGAATTGCTTTTGAGTAAATATGTTCAATCACTCTGTCCATCAGAAATCTCAGTTCATCCAAAATTCATCACTACAGACAAAGGATTTAAAATGTTCCTCCCCACACGTCATTATCTGAAGTCTGCCTTGGGTGGATTCGCCTTGACTGTTCCACAAGTGTGGATATCCAAGCCCAAAGTTTCCTTTAAAATATAATTTGCAAACCTGACATGTTAGTTATTTATCAGAGAGAACTGAAATTGTTTCCATATTTCCCTAAAGTAAGTGTACCATGGAATGTTGAGTTAGTTTAAATAATGTTGCCTTCCATTTGACCTGCTGTCTGCACATCAGTTCAGCTATTAATAAACCTGCAGACCACACCTCAACTCCAATAAGAAATGAATTCTAACATCAGCAAGTATTCTTTTTGCACAGGCTGCACTGGCCTTCAAAACCCCAATCACTGGAAAATTTTGCTAAACTAATGGAAAATGTCCAGGATGCCTCTGAGAAAATGTGAGCTAATTTATATGTAAACCCGTGTAACACAGTGTTTCATTTCTTCAGGCCTGACTCACACTGATAAGCTGTTAGTCCAAATACGGGGGAAAATATCTCTTTTTGACACAAAATTAGCTGTTGAGCATCCTGCTCATTCACTCTGTGACTGATCTGAGCTTTCTCATTCAATGATACAGAAAACAGCAGGACCAAAAAGGAGCACTGGAGGACCTCAGGGTGTTTTGCTCTACTCCTGTTAACAGAGGAGGGTTTGGAGCCTGGAGGGTATCACACATCCAGCACTGGAAGAGGTGAAGTCAGCCACACTGTCTAGGAACAGGACCTTATGGCTGTTTAGAGGACTTGTCAGTTTTAGCAAAATTGATGCATTACACCTTGTATGTCTCCTGGCGTGAGTGATGGGATTCTCCAAAGATGGTGCTGGAGCACAGAGCTGCAACCCAGAGAGGGACCTCCCTTTGGAGTCCACCAGCAGCCTTCCAAACCCTGAAAATGGTAAATATTTTACTGCTTATTATTCATATTTGCCGAGATTGGATCACTAAAGGACTTGAATGAGGTACAAGCAGTTATCCATGCTGATAATTAGCCCTCAATTACTGCTAACACAAGACGGCTTCTCTGATAATATTTGTTTTTCAAGGCTGTCCCTAAAGACATCATCTGTGACCACTCTCATGTAGTTTCTTTGTTTCAAATCTTCTACTTTTTCTCCCTTTCTACTGGGCTTCAATTTCAGCTGAACAGCCTACCTTTTGTTTTTAATTATTGCTGCTAGAAGAGTCACACTTCACTTATAACTGTACATCTCAGGTAATTAATCTCTCCCAACTCATGCTGATAATAGTGATGTGTGAACAACTGATCTGCTGCCTCTGTGGGAAATCTGAAAAATATCATGAAAACTGTTTCAGAGAGATCCCAAGACAAATGTGTTTGGTTTTTCCAGGCAAACTCCCCAAAGAAATGTTGATTAACTTCAAATTCATTTAGGTTATACATATTGCTTTTGCTTAAAATTATTTTTCTTTGTTTGAGGCTATTGTTTTTAACATTTCAAAAATAATTTAGTTAGTATGTTTTGGGAAAAAAAATTGAAAGCTGAACTATATTTTAAATATTACCCTAAAATTACCAGGAGCATAGGTGGGAACAAGCATAAGTTCTCACCAGGAAGTTTTGTCCAATGTTATTTTTATACCCTTTTCTCTTAGGACTATAACTGTCCCTTAGAAAAATTAATTAAGCCCAAACAATACAAAACAAAATCCTGTGTCATGTTCAAGGAACCTGCTGGGACCTATCTGAGCTACTGTAAGATAATTTAATGAGTACTCATTAAATTAACATCTACCCCCACAGCAAGTTCAGCAGTGAAAGATACAAGCAGAAGAACTTTAAATGGCTTTTCCTGCTCTCAGGGCTCCTGCTGTCTCATTTGGTTCAGGCAGCTTGAATTCCATGCCTCCGTACTCCCGGGAAGCTGGGGCCGGCTGCAGAACAGGTTCAAAAGACTTCATTTTTACTGCAAATTCCCAGCATTAAGAGGAAAAGAAGAATTATTAGCCTCAAGCACAGCTGCCTCTGGAATTAAAGACACTTCCCCAAAGGAGGTGAGCACAGAGATGCACAAAGCCTCTGCAAGACAGCCTCAGGTTATCCCTGCACCCTCCAACTGGAGAAGTCCAGGGTGGGATCCCATCAGCAGCTGCCCTTGGGGCATGCCTTCGGCCAGTACCTTGAGGTAGGATGCTGTCTAACTCACTCTGCAAGCTTTCACTCCTCTTTTATAATCCTTGACTTTCCCAAATGAAGGATATTTGTGAGAACCTAGTGGGAAGACTCCTTATAGAATCAGAGCCCTTGCCTGTAAATGGCTTATACCTTACATAGCTAGGCTAGAGTCAGAGCGGTGCAAACTGGGACACAGATGCAGCTTAATCTTACACTACACCTCCCATGATTGCCCATTAATTAAAAAAGAAAAAAGAAGGTTTTCTTCCAGTAGGTGATTTAGATGTGCTACTAGAGTACTAGAGTGACCAATACAAATGCATCAATGTTTTACAGCAATACTTAGATGAACATAAAGGAAACTCAGTTAGGTTTCGTGCTGACTCATATGCCATGGGTAAAATATAGATACTGTGCTTTGAACTCAGAATGGGTTTGTTTTACAGAGTCTGTCACGCTGTTTGCTGACTGGATAATGCACTTGGTTCAAAAGGCATCTAAATACACTTGGCACTTAGAAAAAAGGCAATCTCCTTCATACATTTTTAATACTAAGGTACTACAAAATAAGTTACCAAGTGTTCAGGATCACCCAACTAGCATATAGCATTGTAAAGAAAATAATGGCATATTAGGCTAGCCCATCACTACATTAATGACACTGACTTTCCCTTACAAAACCAATCTCTAATACCTCATCTGGGCTAGAGCAGACATCAGTATCAGTTAAAGCAGCATCAGAAGTTTATTCACATGCACACAATGCTTTGGAACGATACTGAACTGTCTCAAGAAATTGTATGTGTCAAATAAATGACCCCTACACATGGTGAGGAAGAACTGACTGGCAGTTAGAAAAGCATTCCCAAAATGTCCTACAGCTTCTTGGCTTTGGGAGAGCTGGACTCCAGCACACAGCCTCCTAACTGCTCCTCAACTGCCTCCTAACTCCAAAACCTGGAGCTTACTGCTAGTACTAGCAGCTCTGCTAAGGTCAAGGAACACCATGCTAGGTGCTGTAAAGGCAGAGTAACTCTTTTAAGGCACTTGCAGCCTATATGGAGAAAACAACAGCTGATAAATGTTGTTTAATCTTTCTTTGTATCCAAAAACAATTCAAGGGACTGCACTGTTGACCTGGCAAGGAGGGAGTCACCAACTGCTAGGCCCTCATCTCTGGCTCTAGTTGCCAGATTTCTGCATTCCAAGTGCAGCAGCTCCAAACTGTGGGGCAGCTCTTCAGGAGCATTCTGCTGTCTGTCTCAGTGGTGGACTCTGCCAGGTGAAAAAGGAGGCATTTCAGAGAAACATTCACTGGGCACATACCAGCGCTTTACTACCAAACCTCTCTCAGAGACAGGATCTGTAGCCCTTCCTCCAACACATTTTCAGATGCTGTGCTGGAGTCATTTGGGAAATAACGCCCGGGGCAGTCTCACTAAGAACAAACAGATGCTATAAGCACAACTGGGACACAGAAAACCAGCACAGGGAAATCAAGAAACAAAACTCTGCAGTGAAATTGTGTAGACATAGCTTATCAAAGTCTTGTCAGCACTTTAGTCCTACTGCAAGCAGCGGTAAAAGCAGTGACTTCCCAAATGATTCTCTTAAAGAAGAGAGACAAAGATGTTTCTATCCTATAATGAGCATTTTGGAGTAGATTTTTATTTTTTCTGAAAATTAAAATATATTTTATCTCTGCTACAGTGTCCAAGAGATAAAAAGCTGTGGACCTGTGTGGTAGGAGTACAAAAAGAGTGTTGTATACAAGAGGTAAGAGAAGTCTTTGCTCCCCACAGAATTTGTTGGTTTACTTTGTTCCAATGTTATGTTGGTCTCTGGGTCATTTTTCACATGGGGCCTTCTGGCAGAGCAGGTGAGAAAAGTTTTGCATGGACAAGTTACTTTAGAAAATTAAGAAGGAAGAAGGTATCAGAATTTAGAAATGGATTTGTTATTATGGAGATCACTACGGTGGTTAAAGATTTTCCTTCTGCCTGGAGCTTTTTGTTTTCTCCTTGGCTTTTTTATTCTACTGTGTTTTAAGAATTTAACATGTGCACACAAATGCACACTCACTTTGTCTGCTCTTCCCTCAATCTGTAGCCCATCTTTCTCTCTGGCTGCAGCTGAACTGCAATAATGAAACATCCTTTTGTTCTTGAAGCCAACTGCTGGGAGTAATGGGGGAACATCGAGGTCAGTAAAGAATCAACTAATGCACAAAGGACTGAGTGCACAACTTCTCTCCAGATAATCTAAGGTGATGCAGCACAAGAAAGCCTGAACTGAGGTTCTGCACCCTGCAGAGGATTTAACGCAGCTGAAATCAGTGTTAAACTACATCTGAAACTGAGCTAGATTTGAAGGCAGTCTACATTTACCCTGGTGGCTTGCAGGTTGTTGTCTAGCCAAACTTCTTATAAGGCTGGTGAAGCAGAGACTCTGAAGCCTCAACTGCTTTACAATAATGCTGTAGCATTTAGGCCTCTGTTACTGTTAAATCTACTTTTATGAGTGGGCCCTAACACTTGACGTGGTGGAGCAGAATTGCCCCCTATGGCCGGAAGCAGTGCCCATCAGTCTGGAAGAGAAGAAATGGAAGCCATGCCCACAAACACAGCTTATGGTAAAAAGCAAGTCTCACAGTTTAAATAAAGCTTATTGTGATATGGAGATGTTCTTCTGTGACCGACCACCCCTTTTGTTCTGGAGAGCTGAATTACTGTAGCCCTTGAGAAAATTTGTTTTATTGATTTCTACATAAGTGATTAGTTTTAATGAAGACCCAGACATTTTCAGTTCCATATTTAATACAGCAAGAAAACATCAGCAGGAATTAATGAGCTTAGCATAGTCTAAATGCTCCTTCAAAACTCAACAAGAAATACAGATTACCAGACTAGATGCCCAGTCCCCATATATATTGAGCTTCCATCTACTATGGTGTCCTGAAACCCTGTTTAAACCTAGTTCTAGATCAAGTCATCACTGCTTTCTCCTAAACCTTCAGTCCCCATTGCCCTGGTAGTCTAAACCAGGCCTATGTCAGCAATCATCTTATAGCTACACATCAAAATCTACCCATATGGACCTGTCAGCCCCTGCCACCCCACACTATCCTTCACCAATAATAAGAGTGCTTGGGTTTTTTTGGCACCTTCTATACTTTACCCCAATTATAACTCCTATCCAATAATTCTTTCAAGTCCTAAACCCAAACATTGTCTAATTCTGTGGACAAAGTCTAGTTCAAATCAATGATTGTAAGCCCCAAGCCCCACCTTTAACCATATTCTTCCCAAGAACAAGCAAATCCTACCTGCCCAACACCAAAGCTAAGCTGGTTGCCTGTCTTAACTGATAGTCTTCTGTCACAGTCACATTGTTGTTCATTCTTTGTCTCAGTATTTCTCCTCATGCCTCAGGAATTGGTAGTCACAGAGGAGTTCCTTGCCATTACCAGCTGCAAAGGAACACGAATTGCTTCCGAAAAAGAGAAAGGCGTGGGTGGAACAGTAGGAAGCATCCTGTTCTCTAATGGTTATTTCCATTCAGCTGCTGAATCAGGGAACATTTACAGATTAGTGCTGTCACTGTTCAGAACACACATCTTAAATGCTATTGATTTTTAAGATGATGTGTTCATTTGTGGAATACTTTGCCATTTACAACGTTTTAGATGAAGTCATCATCAGCTTTCCAGTGGCATTTGGAAAGTCACATTCCACAGAAACAAGGTAACACATGAATGCTGGGCCACCTTCCATTTCTCTGATCTTTGCTCAGCTAGAGCTAAGAAACACTTAGTCATTAATCCATCTTTGTAACATTTTTTACTGGGCTGTGAAGTCAAATGGATTCTCACAATTATCATCTGTGAGGTACTTAAGGCAATGTGCAGTACACATCAACCTTCAGATGTCTACACATGTTGGAGACTAGATGAGCACACTTTCTCTTGTCTTTCAAGCGAGGCAGCTGAAGCACAGACAATGGCTAGCATCAGAGCAATCTACAAGGACCATTCATTTTGCTTTGCAGAGCAAAGGAACCAGGTCATCCTGACATGGAAGATGAAGGTGTTTGTAGTTCTGAGCTATGGGCAGAGCCTTTGAAGTCAAGCTGCAGAGCATGAAGTTAAACACACTTAAAATCTTTCTGCATAGCAAACTTGTACCTGGAAAACACACCAGCAAAGGGTCAGGAAGCAAGCGCTGCCTCAATTACGAACGACAGTTCTTGCCAAGCACTGAATAAAGTGTGAAATATAAACCTCCCAAATCTGAGGTCCATTTCAACAGAAATAACTGCTTTGAAGGATCAACTAAAGCAAGATATAATTTCAAGGCTACTGGTAGCCTTAACCACAGCACACCTCTACACAGCTTGATGGAAACAGGGCTCTACTTCCAGCTGTGTCAGATCTGTCATCCTGAGATGACTGCATTTCCAACTGCATAAGAAATGTCACAGTCACCCCCAGGATCTGCTTCTTGAGTGTCAGGAGGAGTCCAGAAAGAGAGATTGTTGTTTGTAAATTTACTTACAATTTAACCTGGCTTATGGCAAACGGACAAGCTTATTTTTTTTAATTACCCACACTGAGCACTGATGTGCCCAAGCCAATACTGTTGCTGATGGCAGTACACATCAGCAGATCTGGTTATTTTAACCTAGATGTACATGTGTAAGAGTCTGACAAGAACTGTGCCTTCAGTGGCTTTACCCAAGAGGCAGCTGCTTCGCTGGGCTCCAGGTTAGACAATAGTTTGAACAGGAGAAACTTGTTCAGAAGAAAACATTTCCAAGTGACCTATAATGCAGACATGATCACATCTCAGACAGAGCATGGTCAGAGCATGCAAGACATCTCCTAACACGGATACTGCTGTCCTGCTTGGTAAAGCTAAAGCTCCCAGGGCAGTTGCCTTTTTATACATACTACCTAAAGGCTGTACACAAGTGCACAGTCAGATGCATGTTTCTGGCACCAATTGATTGGAAACATGCTAAGACACAACTCTTCTTCTGAATTGACCAGTCTGTATAATACCACGATTTTTTTTCCAGTAGGAAGGGATTACAAGAATGAGAGGCCAAGTTTTACTTATACACACACCCACGAAAGCACACTGTGTGCACACAAACACACACACCACTGTAAAACAGCCTCTCCCATAGCCCAAATGGAAAGACTAGTTCAGGCTTTCTTTACTATGGCACCGACTCCTCACATTTCCTTTTTAAGTGCAATCATACACTCAGGATTTCCTGCTAGCACAAGCTGCCAAAACCCTTATTCTCAAAACCTCTGCACTGCTCCCTTTGCAGCTGCTGCCAATCCCTCTTCCACACAGGACATGAACACCTCACCCTACACCCATGGCAAGACCTCAAAGGGCCAAAAGGAAAGGGTCTTCTAAGCAGGGTAACAGATCAAACAGAGAAACAGAACAAATTCCACAAAAAAACATATCTTCACAGAGAATTTTCTGCCAGCGGCCACCCCCAGCTTATAATAGGAAACATCTTGCTTGTATCAGCTTGGAAAGAAACGATCAGCCTGGTGCCTGGAGAGTGCACGGTGCAGAACTTTTAGGTTGCTTAGCTTTCTAAAAGTATCTGTTTCAGAGCAGACTTGATTTATGGCTTCATTGACATTGCATTACAGCATTACAACAGTGGGTGACAATGACAAGGCAGCACCAGAGCTGGATCACTGCAGGCAGGATGAATCACACAGGAGTGCTGAAGGAAGACGTGCCCCACGTGCACAACGGTGGGAGAGAACACAAGCGGCAGGGTGGGATCTCACACGCTGAAAATCAGTATCAGCATTACTCAGGGCATCCTGTTCTCCTATTCAAGATCGTGTTCAAATGCATCTTAATGATGCAAAAACTGGCATCAACAGTATAATGGCTCATACTAAATTTTGAAATGAAATAGTATTTTGTGGCAACGAACCAGTGACACCATGCATACATCTCAGTGACCCGAGGGCAGCTATCTGGGAAAAACAACGTTAAAGCAGACCAAATTACATAGCTATCAGATATATGGAGGTATACTTAAACTCTGGAAATTTATTTTGCTTATAGCCAGTGTAACCCCCAACCAATTAGTCCCATCAATGTCCCTATAACTACCTCAAATACTCAAAATTTAGATACTTGCCCGAGCTCTTCACTCAACTGGTAGTAAGGTTCATGAGTACGCTATACTCACTTATGAGTGATAATTCCAATTATATATACCATACTGCATTCTGCCTCAATGTGGACCAGTAATAACATGAATCTGAAAGTAGTTTGGCTCAGCACTCATCACAACTCGGAACGCTCAAAAAAAACCTGTGTAATAAAACTTCTGCTATTTTGTCCTGAACTCTGTGATAGCTTACAACTGTTTCCCTGCAACAGACATGTCAGCAATATTTTCCCTAACATTTTTTTTCCTGGTAAATGTAGTTGGCCAACAAGAACTGTAAACTGATCTGCACTTATCTTCTTCTGACTGTTGCAAAAATCAGGTCCTTCTGAAACAGTGTCATCTGCAGTCTGCAAGGTGAAATTAAACCTAAACTTCTAGGCTTAATCATATTACTTTGAACGGAGTATTGATTGCAGCTAATTTTATCATACATTTTGAGAGGTTTGCTTGCTTGCTTGCTGGCTGTCACTTTGATAAATGGGAGCCAGTACATATCTGAAGGGGGACTGATATTTATATTTGAGAAAACACCGCCAGTAAGTGTACAAAGAGAAATAGCCCATTCTCTTTACTAACGATCACAGAAGTGATTAAGCTTGATGAGTCACAGCAACACCTACCCTGAAGCACATCAGCCAGGATATCTGGCTGCTTCAAATTCATTTTCTAATACTCATGGCAGCTCAGGTGAGTTTAGCCCCTGCGTGAGCAGCAGCTGCCTCTTTGAATTTCAACAATACACCATGGCAAAGGCCCTCGGGACAGTCACGCCAGTTAGGATGGTGACCATCAAAATGCTGTGGTGTGGACACTAAATAAAGATGGTCCCGAGAATCAAATTATCTGTCTGCACTTCAACACCACACAGACAGTGAGGCTACCTGCCTCCCTCTGCCTACGTGACCATTAGACTGGCAGCAGCTGGAGCCCCACATTGGTTCAGATTTTGTACACAAGCGAGCAGTCACAGGTATGTTTCTGGCCTGGGCTGTCTTCTCCTCTTACAGATGCCTTCTGGTGAAGGAAATACTGGTGGGAGAGATCTAAGTCCCTCAACTTTGATTGGCAGGCAGCGTAGGGAGGCAAGGTGAGTCATAATCGATACAGGCTTTGTTCTTCCTACTCCTATATCCTGTTTCTGTGAAACCACCTGAGATTTGATCATCCTTAGGCCATTAAGATTTACAAAACCTGCTTTCACCATTGGTATTTTAGCTTTTGCTTCAGGATAACTTTATTTTAATGGTAGAAGATGAAAGAGACAGGACTGAACATAATTTACTTTGCACTTAATGACAATTAATATCTTAATACTAAAGGCAAAAGTTACACAGAGTTTGCTTACTCTGACTCAGCCTATTATGGATTCACTGTATAAACAATTTTCTCTGTTAGGCTGGCTACCTAAGGAGAGCCTAAGTAGATTTTGAAGGATTGATCAGCAAATATTTCAGACAACTGCCTAAAACAAGGGTATTTCGGAAACTAAGTTTAGGGGAAAAAGCCTATCAGGGATTTTAAAACAAAGTCCAGTCTAATAAAAAATTGTCACTCCAGGTTACAGAAATAGTCCATTGCCTACTTGTTTAATACTTCAGAGTCACTGATGCAATTCAGATTCTTCTTCAAATAGAGATTAGCACCAAATCATCCACATGTATAAATTATAAACCCATTATCTGTATTTTGGAACATGTGGCAGATTGCAGTACGTTTAGATGCAAAAAGCCATTTACAAAATGTATGATCTTGGTTCTTCCTTGGATCCTTTTCAGCTGTACTGTCCCTGATAACACTATCTGATATTACAGTATATTTCTCAATGCCAATTACAGGGCTGTGGTTTCCTTCTGAAGTACACTTCTCATTCCCCATTAAAGCGTGTTCTTATCTTCACAAGTTCAAAGGACTGAATTTTTTTTTTTTTTTTCTCCTCTTGCTCCATTCTTCCCTCTGCTCCAACATACAGCAGAATTTCTAATGAGATCTTACTTAGTTTTTTGGAAACAGAATGGAAAGAGCATCACCCTTCTTAGCCAAGTGATGCCAGCCCAGAGCAGGCAGTCCACTTTGAGATGGTTGAACATTTGAGCTATTGGGCATGCATCCCTTTACCTGATGCCCATTGCCAGGGTTGCTTGTAGCTTCATGCTTGGACATAGTTCCCTATATAGACCAGATCTAGAAGAAACGGCCTGGATACATCTGCTGCCAAGGACAGATCTGCATTGCCCCCACTTCCCTATTTACTGCCATGAAAAAAACACCAATATGAAAATTAGATGAGATTCTTCATCATGAAAACCCATCTGTCTCACAATTCAAGAGAATGAGAGGCTTACCCTAGTATACGATTAATTGCACTTCATCCTCAGTAATAACTGGGCTTTTGCTCTGGTTCTTTTTTCTTCTTTTAAGAAGGAAGTGCTGCCAAAAACCTACTATTTTATCTGCATAAAGAGTTTTTGTCTTTATAAACAATTAGGCTGATTCATCAGAATCCTGAATTCTCTAAGCAAAACTTTAAAGTGAGGCAATGAGCTATTATTTTATCTATTTCAGAGACAAAGCAAGGAGATTCAGAGGTGCCTAATTCAGGCAGTCTGAATACAAATTTACAAATCAAGATGTACTCAAGACCCAAGAAAGATATTTTAAAGCATTTAAATGCCCACCATAGTTGTTCTGGTAGATACTAATCATACAGAACTCAGTAGTAATTGAAAAACAACTGTGAAAACAACTGAAAACAACAGAAGCAACTCTGATTTAATGACAGCCTATAGATTATCCATCCATTATCCATCATTCCAGGGGTGCTCATGGGTAAGGATGAGCATTATCCCTCTTGGTCCCCTGAATGGACAAAGCTGTGTATGGTGGTGAGGGACAGGACTGGAAGACCCAGAAGGCCACCCAGGACTCATTCTGCAAGAATTCCAGTCTGGGTCTCAGCTATATTCTCCACTAGCTCTAGTTTTTCTTACCCTTTTCTTACCCTCATCCTATATCATACCCTTGATACTTAAAATGCAACATGCAGCACTGAGATACTGCCAACAGGTAAAAGCTTTTATCAGTTTTAAAGCCAGAAAGGACTATTCATGTAACCTGCTACATAACACAGATGATAACACTACCCTTTCATTCCACCACAGACGTAAAAGTTTCCTTTCTCTCCCCATCAGAAGAAAAACAATTTCCTTCATGTGTATTACTGGAAAGAAAAAAATGCTATTTTTTTCAGTTCCTGGGCTTTATACAAGGTAGAAATAAAATGGTACCTAAGAATAGATTGTGTCTATCAGCAGAGACATAGAGACAACATAGGTCATCTTTTTTTATTGGCTGACCTCTGCAGTATCCCAGCTTATTCAATTTTGTGATTATTATTATTCGTTGTATTTTTACAACTGCAGGTGAAGTTTCTATGACTATAAAGGATCACAGCCATCAAGAAGCATTTGTTATAACATTTTACTCTATTATACAAAGTGAAAATAAGCACTGCAATCATAAGAATAATTTCAGGCACTATATGCATTTAGGGCCACCAAATCCTAGTACTATATCTATTATAGTAATAATTATTATATCTGTTACACTATAATCCACTGTATTCAGTTCATTTTTGCTTATCAAGTCCACTTAACAATGTCTAACATCTATATCTGAAATAAGACTATAAATAAGTTCTTTTTCTTGTTGACTCAATACCCAGACGTCCCTGGTTCAAGTTTCTTATTAGGCTTTTGCACAGGCCATCAAGCATCATCTTGGGAAAGGCCTTGCAACACCCCCCATCCTCCCCCCCATCCATTCATCATTCAACACTCATCAAAACCCATGAAAAGATTTTCATTGGCCTTGATTGGTGCTAGATCAGACCATCCATCTGTCTGGTCTACTTCAACTACAAACTCTCTACAGCAAGGATGTCTCAAAGCTCATATATATGTACTACAGATAGCCCAAGGGGCCACAAGGCACATAGGTAGTGGTATAGTTGTGCCATAAAATAACCACCTGATGATTAGCCAAAACTACATTTTGAAAGGTTTATTTATACATGCAAACATTTCCATTGCAAACGTCCTAGGAATTATTACTCTATTCTTGAGCTTCATTTCAGTTAGTCACAAGAGCTGGATTATCATATCAGACAAATCTCATTTTGACTGCCTCCCCTGATGCTTCTGATTCTAATGAGCCATCTGGATGACCTCTTTTTCTACAACTGCCCTTACAGCAGCTTCTTAGCATGCAAAGCAATACCAGTAATAAACGGTAACTGCATAAAGTTATTTCCAAAGTAAAAGGAGAACAGTACAACTAGTTAAACGAGCATAAATACTAGTCAGCTATATCCCTGTGCACTCACAAATTACTCAACTGGTGTATTTCTGGCTGTAGAGCTATCTCAGAGAGGTGTGTGCAGGCAAAGCATTTGGGTAATATCAGGCAAGCCGCTGTTGTCATGCAAGAACTGCAGCCATCTCAGGCAGGAAGCCCTTGGAAAAGAGGGCACAGCCACTCTAGTGCCCACCACAGATCATCGTCTGTGACCACACTGATAGAAACAGCGACATGACAGCAGAGGATTGAGTTACAGAAGAGAATATAGAGCAGAATAAAGACTTAAAAAGGGAGGACGGAGATAGGAGAAGAAAAAAAAAGTCACAAGACTTTAAAGAGGGAGAAGTGGGGGGAAAAAGAGCACTAAATGCGGAATGTTGAACTGGGGTAAAGTAGGTGAAAAGTGCAGAAAAAAAACAGAACCAGAAAATGAATATAAGAAGAAAAAAAAGAATCAAAATAAAAGCAGGAGAAGAAATGACTAAAAGAAAGAGAATTAAGGGGCTTAGTGTAATAGTTTTATTATTCTCTGAAAGCTCCTTTAGTACTAATAACAAGAGAGATTAAAGATATTTCTTTCAACCATTGAATTTTTGAGATATATTTCCTCCTACTGTAATCTCATTCCAAATGTAATTTCTGCAAACATTAAATCAGAACCAGGGGAGACTTTCATATGGGACTAAAACAAGGATAGAGTCTGGAATGGGCATCCAATAGAAGCTGAACATCATGGCATGTAAGTTTTTTGTTTTCTTGTTTGTTTGCTTTTTAGCATCAAACAGATTTTGAATTCTGAAAATAAAGACAGTATATTCCACCTCCATTGCACTTCCCTTTCCAAGTTGCATCAGGCGTCTCCCACTGAAGTCAGAAAAAACACGTTACTGAAGGTTTCAATAGAATTAAAATTACTGACCTTATCATAGCAAGACTAAATCTGTCTTTAAAGACATCTTGGGCTGCAGCTGGTCTTTCACACATTTCCTAAGAAATTTACTTCTCATCAGCTGTAAGCTCCAGACATGGAAGGATGCAGAGGTGACTCTCTCAAAGCTTGCTCAGTACACCCCAGAATCTCTTGAAGAAGTTCCATTTATAGCTTTGGCTATCTTTCATTAGAGAAGCTTAAATGGATGGGGCAAGAATATTGGCCAAATAATCATCTTATTATGATGATGTTGGAAATTATGACACAGGACAGTATCTTCTTCAAATAGAAAAAAAAAAAAATAACTTTCAAGATAAATAGTGGGAAAAGTATTTTTCTCCTTCAAAATACAGTTATCATCTAAACATATGTGAAGAAAATGGAGGCATTGAAAATCTCAACACAGTCCTTGGTGCTCTCAGTGTTCCCAGCACCTTATAGATGCTGTCAAGGCCAGGGCACAGCCAGCTGCCCCACATCCTTCTAAATTTTAGCTAGAGCCCTGATATGAAACCACAACATAGATCTTCAACTTACACCTTTCAAAACAATGCTTTTTGTCACCTCATTCGCATCTTCACCTTTGTGGGTCATTGCCCCCAAATGGAGTGGGAAGCCCAGAGTGCTGGTAGCACACTAGCGGAGCATACAATGATTTGACTCTTACCTGTTTTTTCAAATGACTACTGTCCTTATGGACAACCATTCAGAAGACAAACGCCTTTTAAGTGCTAGAAAGTATATCCATGACTGAAGAAAATAGACCAGTCAAAATGAATGATTTATATATTAAAATAAATTCCAGACTCTCATGCTTATCACATGAACGTGCTCACTCAAACTCCTTGCTAGAAACTAGTCAATTCCCTGAAGTACATGCTGGGATAATAGAACAAATGCATTTGTACTGACAGTCATTGGTAAATGGCTAATCAATCCCTCAGTGCTTCTTAATTAGCAACTGCAGGAGACCCTTTTAATTGACATCTGATACTTGATTTGAACAGACAAATAAACTGCCACTCAGCCTCTTATTGACAAGCAACCTTTTTTTACCCCCTATTAACTCCAGTGTAGCTCCTGAAGAACATTTCTGCAGACCAGACCAAATTACCAGCTCCCTGCCATAGACCAGCTTGGTATCCCAAAGTATTTTATCATGATTTCAGTGCTGATGTTGCATTGAAACACTGCATATGCTCTACTGATTGCTCAATATGGTTTATATTAATACAAGTTGTAGGCTGTCACTGTTCAGAGAGTAGGTAGTTACAAGGAATGCATTGGTTACTTTATAACTGGAATAATTTATTATTGAACAAGCAAGTTCAACAAGCACTATAAAATCAATTTATAATTTTTATGCACTTTGTCTGGGCTGAAAAATGGTTTTGTTCTCCACTATTTTCTGACAAGACCTCTTCGACAGGAAAAAGTGGAATAAAGCTTTTAAAATTGCATTTTGGTCAGCAATGCACTCTGGAAATCGAGATTAAAGACGACAGTTTTCAGATGCATAAGTTATGCTTACTTTGTTTTGCGGACCTAAGGCCACCATGGTGTCAGGCATTCCATCATGAAAGAAAACCATCCAAAGGTTAGAGAGAGAAATATACTTTGACAGAGTCAGCCAAAAACTTAGGGGATTTGCATTAGCTGAAAAGCTAGTCCAGTTCTGTTTACTCCTTCAAATCACTGATTCACAAAGGCATGTAGCTGGTGGTTATTAAAATTTTCAAGAGGAATGGTAGTTTTGGAGGAAGTAAAACAAGGAGTATTAAAATTTTCAGTGGCTGTGCCTGTAATTGCTATGCAAGACACAAAACACACACCTTCCCAGTAGCATGAAATCCAATTAATACAGTTCTGGCAAGAGACAGCACTCTGGTTCAGATGAAGATTTAAAGGTGACACGTTGTAAGAGTTAGCTGGGCCTAACATCCCTAAAAGCCTTGTTAATACCAGCAAGATTTACTTAGCATGTGTCCAGCTGGTCAAGTTAAAGAGACAGTTCATCATCCCTACTGACAGGAGCATCTGGGCTTTGCATCCTATCACCAGATCAGCAGAAAGGAGAAAGGCACAGATACCTGGCAAGAAAGTCCATTCCAGTAGAGTTTATTCAGTGTTTAATGCTAGGAGGTTAATTTCAGAGAAGTATCCCGCCATCATGCACCTATGAGCTGTTAGGGGATAATCCATCACTGTCACCAGATGGCCCTGCTCACAAACAGGTCCAGCTGCTCCATTCTGTGATGCTCTTTGCACCATGCTGCATTTACAAAACGAAGAGTCGCACTTGCTCCGGTATCCAAGCTTGCTATTGCCACCACTTCACATTGTTTCACCATACATAGGTACTTATTAAAAGGCACTCTGAGTTATCCTTAGCAATGATTAACATCAGCGAAATGCCCCCTGTTCACAATAAGCACCTTTTAAGGCCTTGTTATTTACTGCTAAACCAGTTTATCCTACCACAATCACCCTCTAACACTGTATAACCTGAACTGCTGTCAATATGGAAATACAAGTACTTTAATGCTATTTAATTAATTATTGTAATATTAAATCTCTTGGAATCAAACGTCCTCTGAGGATGTTGCACCAGCACCCCAAAGGACTGCAGCGATGGGTGAGGAACATGGTACAAAGCCAGTCAGACACATGCTATTTCCTTCTGAACGGAACCTACTCCTTTTTTTTACCACTGTGCAAGGTACAAGTCCTGTGTTTGACATGTGGCTGCTTAATCCAAAGGGAAAGGGAATGAGCAGACCCTGTTTGAAAGAACATGTAGATCCAAAAAAATAAAACTCTAGCTCAAGTTTGGCAGATAAAGGAAGAAGTGTATGTGCTGGGGAAACTCTGATCATAGAAGGTGGTGGCAGATAATGTGCTCACACAAAAGTTCAAGTTTGCAGGATCATTTATCACCTATGACAGTAGCTTGCAGTGAGAAAAGTTCAAACTGTGTAAAGCATCAGCACTACTTTCCTCCTGCACAGGAGAACGATGATGATACCTCTCTAGAAGTTTCATCAGTGGATTTTCAATGTCATACCTATCAAACTATTTAGCACAAACACACATCTGAGACACGCTTAAAATAATAATCCACAAAAGACAGAAAAATCCCATTTGAATAAATTGAGCATCTTTTTCCCCTTTCCTACCATCCATAGGTTTACTCCTATTCAAATCTGCTACACCTGTAGTCTTTTCAGTTGAGAACTACCCTAAATTCATTGTGTGCCTGTAAAAACGATCTAACAACTTTAAGAGAAAGACTGAGGTAACCAGTCCCACTGCGTGAATTTCAAAAGTATGTAAGCCATCAATGTGGGAGGAAACACAGCTTCTTACAGAAAGGGGAAGGGATGATGATTGTAATTTAGATAATTTGTATTTCCTTATTCACCACCAAAGCAGCCTACACATTTTTTGCCTTAGAACCTTTAACAGAGGAAAGGAGATGGGCAATAGCAGCTGGGAATACAAAGCAAGAGAATTTCAGGGGTATTGAACAGAAAAGTAAACAGAATTTAGATTAAAACGTAGATCTGTTAGAAGAAAGACAGTGATATAAGGTTTTGTATGAAAACAAGAAAAATCACATACATCTCCATTTCCAAGCGAAAATTTTTACTTCCAATTCCAGTTTGGAAGCTGTAGTGTTGTCACTGAAAGCAGACAAGTTATGGTTTGAAAGTGCTGCTGCCTTGCCCAGTGAAACTGCAGTTTGGCTGCTCTGTGTTTTCTCTTCCTTCTGTGGACCAGAACTCAGGCAGACACCATTGCTGACACCTCACAATTTCTCCTTATGCACAACAAATAGGACAAAGGTATTCTCACAGGAGTCGCCCAGGTCAGGAGCTCCAGCCATAACAGAGATGGGAAAAGGACTCCACTACATGGAGATGCCTACAAAATACTACCAAACCTATTTCATAAGGTGGTGATTAGTCAAGTCCCTTTAACTCTCACAAAAAGACATTTCTGCTGAAAAACATTCAGCCAGCCTCCTTGCTGAGCAACACAGGTCTCCCTGCACACTGCTTCATCAACTATAACCAGACCAAACGGAATCTGCATCCATTTGGCAAGCTGCTGTCTCTGGGTCTGGCAGATAGAAGCCTTCCAGTAGAGGCCTTACCATCACAGAGACACATCTGCCAGCTCCAGCCATCTCACGGAAAACACAACTGGAGTACAACACTCTAACGAATCTCACTTCCAAATCTCAGCTTTGTGTGTGTCCATTACAAGTCAGCTAAAGGGTTGTCTCTACAGCTACGCCATTTAGATGCCAATGGAGCAACAACACAATCAACACCTAAAGGGAGGTTTGAATAGTCTGAAAATGTAATTACTTCAAAACAAGGCAACAAACTGTACAAATTTCTTCCCCATCAGATCAGAAACAGTTCTGCTTTCAGATTCAACCACAAAAGCAATTTTCTCAGCCCAGCCTTCCCCCAGCAGCACACTGATGAAACTTCACCACTCCTCATTCCGACTGCAGTGCTGTGGACGATGCAGCTCTAGGATGCACACACACGTCACGGCTTTAATCTGGCTAGCACAGGCTGGGAGCTGTGAAGCTTCAACAAGCTACTTTCAAAAACCGACCGCTGGAGTCCACCTGGAGCCACAGATGTATATTCAGTACCTTGGAGATGGGAACCATCCTAACTACCCTCAAGACCTAAGCTGTTTCAAATAGAGCCAACTGCAGGTATACTGCGTATCTTCGATCTCACCTCTAAATACCACATTAAACATTGAAGAGTAATGACAGGCTAGCACTGCTCAGACACTAAGACATTTCAGCTTTGTAATGCACTTTGCCCTGACAGTTTTAGCCAGGGAAGGCTGCAGATGGGGGAATGATACTGCATACAAAACGGGATTTATCTGTCAAAGAATTAGGGTCTATATAATTTAATGTCATGCATACTTACAGTGCCTGGCATTTGTTGTTATACTTTCCAAGGGCTTTTTAAATGGCTCCAAGAAACATTTATAGGTAGAAAAATAGCCCAAGACCTGGACTCCCCAAGATACTTCAGTATTAATGGATTACAAAATTACCAAGGGAGGGCTAGAAATCATTCCTTAAATAGTCTCAAAGGTAATGAAATAAAACTCATTGAAAGACAAATAGGAACATGAAGGCCTGAATATTACTATTTCTGCTTTAATCGGGTTCCTGAGAGACCTAAATCCACTAATATTAATCAGCAATAAACAATAATAGCACTTATATGGACCTATTCAACTTGGAGGTGCTACAGGCATGCATTTATGGAGGGCACAGGAGACCAGTGAGGTAGACACTATTCTTAAGCATCACCAGCATTGGCTAAAATTAGAATTTCTGTTCCAGGATAAATGCTCAGAGTGTAGTTTCTGTTTCAGACTGTAATAATTCTTCTAAAAATGTCATTTCGCAGGCATTTTAAAACACACACTGATTCATTCTAATTGACAGATCATTAAAATACTTGATGTCAATGTCAGGTCTGGTCCACAACTTTGCAGCTCTAAAAGATGATCTTTTTTTTTCCTTCTTCAAAATTTAGTTTCACCTGACTAATGCATACTGCAAAGTTGAATTCTGATAAAGCTGCTTTTTCTAGACAATAAACGTGCTGGTCCAAATGGCTGTAGCAGGAAGAATGAGGAACATGGATGGTTGCTCATGTAGTGTCTCATTTTCCAACTAAGATCCATTCCGATACCATTCAGCTGCATTACTACCAAAAACAGAAAATTCAGGCAGACTTCAGGAGTTAGCAAGCATGAAAAAAGCCTTAGCCATGTAGGGAGCATAGGCAGCAGAGTGACATGCTAATTTTCAATAAACATAGCTGTCACTGGAATAAGTTTAATTTCCACCAGCCAGCTAAGCTAAAGGGCACTTTCATGTAACCCCTATCCTAGGAAATTCCTTTTCTCCAAGCCCTTGCCTAATACATGATTGTTTTGCAGTGCTTAGTCATAGGAACCACTCACTTCTCAGGTACTGATTCAAATATTATTAAAAACAAATACAAAAATTAACCTGTCATAATTATGTCTTCATCATACGTTATCACAACGGCTTGAACTTTCAGCTCAGCCACCTTGTGCATCAAAGTAAACATAATCCTTCTGGCAGCATGTTTACCGAGTTGAAGAACATAGAATGGTGGGAAACCAGTGTCACATGAAAAATTAAGAGCCTTAATGTTTCTAAATGTATTCCAAACAGTGAGGAAAAAGCAATCAAAATGCGTTAGCAGAGGAGAGTATTCACACCTCCCCTCTACTTTTTAAGCTATAAAAGCAAACGCCACATGACCAAAGCAGATAAAGCTTGAATGGACAGGATTAATTAGAAAACAAAATAGTAATGGGAGAAGCTGCTGTGCCTTCCGCACCGCCCCACCCCCCCGCCTGCAATTTTCTGTGAAGTGGCCACTTATAAAACCCAAACAAAACACTCAAAAAATCCTAGCATGGGATGACATCTCCTTGTCTGTCTTTGAGTAATGAACCTATTTTCTTGTTCCTTGAAGATAAGGCAACTTTTGACTATGAGAAATACAGGAGAAAGTTTTCCATTATAGGTATAGGTCAGCTAGAGAACAGAGGCAGAAAATTGCAATACAGCAGTGATACCAAGTTGTGGAAGATAAGTTTTCCAGACTCTCTTCTTTTTTCAGTTTCTGGAATTTCAAAGGCAGGTACCAAGAGACAAACCTCTGATGGGAGTTCATTCATTTCATAGATAAAGGGAATGAATCACTGGGTAAGGGGGTGGGGAGAAGGAAAGAATGGAGGAAAAAAAAAAAAGAACCAAAACATATCCGTTCCAGTGCAGGGGTAAGTGAGGGGGTGGGGAAGCAGCCTGGCCAGGAGGCACTGAGGGCTATTTGTTTAATCTAGTTAGCATTGATCCTGAAACTTCAGATCATGGAGCTTGATATTCCTCTGAAACCAATGGATACACAGCAAATTTCTAAGCTTCCCCACTCCTCAAATTTCTCTGATGTCAAAGCCAAAGAGGGGCACTGTTTAGCTGGAATTAGGTCAACATTTCACCACTCTTCTCTCAGGAAGAAACAAGGCAACCTAAACCTCTCAAAGTGTTTGCAAGGAAATAGTTTTCATCTCCAGCTCCCTACATCCTTGCTTTTCTTTGGAGTACTTTGTTGGGTTGCTGGATATGTCTAGACCTGAGATACCAGTTCACAGGCATCTCCCACCTGGAGCAGGATGTAACAGAACCCTACACATTGCTTGCACAGAGCAGTGTCTCCTGCAGCACCACTGAAGTAGCAAAACCTCTTCCTTTAGAATACATTCTGCTCTATTGCCATGGAATATTTAAAATAAAGCAAAGTAAACATATACATATATACCTATAGAAAGGACATAAGTTCTTTTCTATGTATATGTGCATATACGTGCATAAACAGAGAGATTCTAAACTACCAGAATAAACTGTGCGCTGATAAATGGCTACTCAGGTTACAAGTGACAAAATCTCACTATCATATACCTAAAGCTCTCTATAATCTCCAGTATTATGCCCATGTTCTTGATCCTGCCAGGAGAATTTAAAAACAATGTGTCAAATCACTAAGCTGTTGAAGCAACAGATGAATCAAGGATTTTATAACACAGGAAGCAAGACTGGGTGACACCAAACCAGAATAAGAGAAGGCTTATTAGTAGTGAGCGGAGGAGCTGTGCTACAGCATCTCTAGCACAAACATCATTCCAATGTGGCAGAGTGACACAAGAGATGGGGAAGGATTCTTCAATAGTAGTAAAGAAAGGAATAAAATTAAATTCCCTGTCACCCAGCTGTAAGTGGTCTAATGAAGTGACAAGCAGATTTTCCAAAACAAAAGAAATGCATGCCTCTGTCTAAATAAAGACCACTAGACTGAAACCTGAAAGAAGCTTGTGAGCACAAATGCCAAAATGGAATAATCACCTTCTCCAGCAAAAAATGTTGCCTTCCCCAGATACCAAAAGGCTGTGTCTCCACAGCAGAACTGCCTCAGCCTGAGGGCAGGCATGCTGGAAGAGAAGGTTCAGCAAAGGCTCATCCTGCAGCTGGCAGGCTCAGCTCTGCTGTTGAGTCTCTGGGGAAAGAACACACCTTCCTCCAGGACAAAGCAAAACTACAGCTACAAACTCTAGTCCTGAGTCAAGCTACTCTTTACCCAACTGAGAGCTTTTTCCTGGTGGAGAAACTCCAGTAGAAACTCTCAAAATTACTTCCTGAGTTAGGGACTGACAGAGCTGGATCACTTCCAGAGTCCTCCAGTCAAGCAAATCCAGACCTCTACACTTAAACTACAAGTAAAAAGCTCATAGTTTGTTTCATCACCAGAGTGCCCCAGCAGCCCAGAGTTCTGCTTCAAAATGACCTAGCCAGAAAAACAGGCATTCAAATGATCTCTTCTTAGAAGTATTTATCATTAGCCACATAGTTCAGGCACCAGTTCTCAGAAGTCTGCATGATGGGAAAAATGAAATCTATAGCAACCTGTCAGGGGTTGAAGAGAAGCCTTCCAGGCAGTATTGACTCCAGCCTGCAGAAATCTGATGCAATCCCCGTGCTTCTGTCCCTGCCCCTAAAGGGCACATCTGGGTCCTGCCCCAGCCCCGCATTTCCCTCTGCACACCCAGCAGTTATGCAGAGAACGTTCTCCTCAACACCATGGTTCATGGCTCTCTCACCCCTTTTTTGAACGGTATCATTTAACCTCTAGCCTTACATGGGGCACACTCCCAGTCTCCTTGGCATGTTCTTTATCCCTCACTTCTCCCCAGATGAAAATTAGGGCGGTCATATACAATGACATAACATACATTACATCACATAGAGCATGTAGCTAATTAGAAAATGTTTTAACTGACGTATTTGCAACTTGCTTCTTCCCCTAAGAGTGGATGACTTGGATCAACCATGTTTCTGAGCACATTCACTGACTGTTTTCCTACGGAAGCAGTTCTGAACTCAGAAACTGCCTGTGAAAGTTTCACTTCTTCCAGTTTGTCCTACTTTCCTTTCACTGCAGTGAGCATCTGAATTTGCTCAGGAAGCCACACATGATTCTGGGGAGATGACACAAAGAAAAGAGGATTTGAAGAATTCATTTTAACATCAAGTAAGGGTGCCTTTTCATTAGTTGTCTTCTTGGAACTAGTCACACATCAGCAGCTCATGCTCTGTAGAAACAAAAGCAAAGTCTCCACTCTGATTGCTTTACTGTACAATTCCAGATAGGCAATGAACACTCCGAATGTATTTACAATGCCAGATATTTCAAATGTTGATGGCTCTCCAAGGTACTTTGCATGGCAATTGCCCTTTAGTTAAAAAAAAAAAAGGAAAAACAAAGAAAGAAGTATCACTTTGGGCCACTTCTAATGTAGTGAATTACTCAAGTCTGAATTAAGCTGGAACATGTCCCATAAGGATGCATTAAGTCTGCACACTCCAAATCCAGCAATGTTGAACAGATTTATCAGGCATAGGCAATTTAGACTGTAAGAGTGATTGAAGATTGTGCAACAAAGGGGCACGTATGCTGAGCTTCTCCTTAACTGGCCCATTTTTTTCAGCTGAGCTATGACTGACTCTGTCATATTTCATTATTGTGGAAACCCTGCTTGGAAATAGCATCAAAGGAAAATGCCCATTCCTGTGCCTCCACTAAAGAAGCTGTTACAAGTTTCCTTACAGCAGAAGAGGATTTCAAGCATTGGGCATTTTTTTCTGCAGTCCCTTCACCATGATATGCACAGAAATTAAGAAACATATTTTTAACATTTTGAGGTTGGCAGGGAGCACCAATAATAAACCTTGGCACTATTTCCACAGAATTAATGATTTTCCTGATCTTTCAGAGTTCAGGTAACACCCAAAAAGCTGGAGGCCTCCAGCAAATCCAGAAACATTCAGAAAAATCTGTCTTCTCATCTAGCTAGATAGCTGCAGGGCAACACTGCAAACAAGGCTAAATAGCTCTGGGTCATTTTAACCACAAGCCCTCGCATGTGGGCAGTTTCATCATGCCCATCACCAGGGTAATGTTTACATTTAACCTTAGCATTTGCCCTTTCTCAAAACGAGACAGGTTAGAAAGGACGGATTTGGCAAACTGTTCACAGCATTTATCGACCTGAAGAGGTTATTATGATAGACTGCAAGTCCATAAGGTCTCTTGCACTCCAGCTCTAATTTCCATAAAGCTATAGATTTTGTGATTACAATCTGCTCTGTATAGGTGCATTTAGCTAACAGTCGCAATGAGCTACCCAGTTCAGGCCAGTTGAAAGCTGAGCCCCAGTGAGAAATGTTAGTGTACAGTCTGCTGTGAGCTACCGCTTATCATTTTGCCTTTGTAGAAACACAGAGCATTGGACTATGAGCACAGACATGAGATAACTTCATGTTGAAGACCTACAGCTTCAGCTACACAGCATCATCCAGCACCAAAGCTGGTATCTGGATGATGCCATATAGATACAGCCCAAGTGTTGTAAGTATCAAGTATCAACCATCAAGTATCTGCATCTCACAAGAGCACTGACAGGATCCCCAGAGGACCTCACTTTGCAGCTTTTGTTACTCTCCTCCTCTGATCGAGACCACGTTGGCAGCCTACTGCAAAATGAGCTTGGGCTATCCTCATGGCATTGCTGCTATTACCTCAGCAAAGCCCAGCCCTGCCGATATTCATCATTCCTACACACTAGAGCAAGGAAGAAGCCATCTACTTTTCTGCTTCCCATTGAGAAGGCCAGGTAAGGAAGCTCAGGTATAACGACAGCTCTTACAACCACACTACAACCCATGTACACCCATTAAGCTTTGGTGGTAGAGCACTAAGCCATGCTTGGCACACAAACCCCAAGCCCAGTACAACATTTCCCAGGCCTGGCTCCCAGACAAGCTGTCCTTCATTTTGACATTCTTCCTTCAGCTTAAGATAAGCTCCTCAATGCCACGTAGGCAGAACAAGTGAGACAGTGAGTTTTGCCTGAACACCTGTGGTCCTTAGTGGTGCTCCACCCATTTTCATCAGTGCAGCTTTAAAGTATAGGAACACTTTAATCCAGGTGAAGACGCAACAAGGAAAACTATTATTAATCTCTTCATGTGACCCATGGTGATCTTCCTTCTATTAAGGGTATCTTTTACTACAACAATTCAAGTTAACAAAGAAAAAAAGGCCTGGTTCTGGTAAGAGATTATAGCTAGGTTGGTGACCAGGACTGTCTACCTTTCACATTTTTACCTCTGTTAGCTAGCCTAAAATATAGCCGTGCTGGGCATTCAGAAGTGGCTTATATTTCAGGACCAAGGATGAGCTTGAATGCCCCAAACCCTATTTTTCTTTCTCTCTTATAATGAGATCCATGGGTCTAGGAAGATATAATAGCCCCACCTAACACACTGCCAAGATTTTCTCACATATAGTTACTTAGATAAATCTCCACCCCCAAAAGGCTGAGGCACTGACAGGATGAAATACTAGCTTATACCACAGTTGCTTTTCACAGTATTTTAACTTCTGTCTTACCTGGTATTTTTATTTGCTTGTACAAAATAGTATAAAATTAGATTGAATTTTCCTGGAAAAAAAGAATTAAAAATCCCAGAGACCAAAGGACTGCTGTAGAACATTTTTCCTGTGCTGATCAACCTGCACTGGAAGATTTTAAGGTTTCTGGTCACAAGACTTTTTAAAAATCATCAACTATCCTCAGAGGAAAGACACAAATCTCCACTTTTATTTGCTAACTTGATCAGTGCTTTGTTTTTCTTTCAAGATTCTGCTGAGTCTGCTTGGCTTGTGGTCAAGGGATGCATTTTGCCTCTCTATTTGTATCAAGTTAAGAATGACCATATTCACGTCAATGGGGAAGAGGCTGGTAGAGAAACAGACTATTAAATAAGCCCATTTCCTTAGCAACCATCCCTTTTTCTCCAGCACTTAAAATTCTGCTTTGCAGTACCACTCCATGCTGACACAAACATTCTGCCTCTTGACCTTAAGCAGATCAGAGCTGTGGCAACACTAAGTGTCAAATTTAGATGGAGTAAATTGCTTTAAACCTCACTTTTCTTGCAGCCTCTTCTTAAGCTGCCAATGCTTTGTATTGCAGGAAAAATCACTACCCAGAGGGACCTGGGGCATTTAATGTGGATGAACCTCACCTCAAAGGGCACTCGGACATTTCCAGTACCATATTAGCTATTCAACCAATGACATCCTTAATTAAGGCCAAGTGAAATCTTAATCCTCAACATGTCTGGTTTTCAATAAAAGTACAATTATCTCCAAGCAGGCAGCGTATCTGGTCAGGATATAAAAGTTTCTGTGCTTAAGACAAAACCTTTGACAAGAATGAAGACTATTTCTCTGCTCCTAGGGCAACTAATTAGTGCTCAGAGCTGTGTTCAAACAACTTTCCCTAATGCCACAGACCCCAGCAATTGCTTTACACTGAACTTCCCATAAGCCTAAAATCTGTAATGTCTATTCTGTAACTTAACAGAGCAAAAGCTAAATCTCTTCTCAGAAGGAAAAATAGTGGCCAAAACACAAAGGGATTTAATTAAGAAACAAGTCTTCATTTATTAGCATTGCTGCAGACATATAAAACCACTACAGGGAGTTCCTAGTAGACAACAGTCTCAGGAACGATAGGACCTACCTCTATAGGTTTGTGGTTGCCGTGTTCTCATCAGAGCTGAACAAGAGCTGCTCTGAGCCACCAACACCCAGCCACATTGATGCAGACCAGGAGGAACCTTGTGTCAGCACTCATGTCTTTAAAGATAAAAATTCACATGCCTATATTTTGATTTAAACCTTTTGTGGATCAGATTCAGTTTGGGATCTGAAGTTTGCACACATTTGTCTTGAGAGCCTGAGGTGCAGTTAATCCATTTACACAAGCCTGGTCGACTGTTAATTACTCCAGTCCAAACAACTGGGAATAAGATGGTCCAGATCCATAGTCACTGTCCTCATATTTGCTAGGTAATACCTGGCCTAGCATCGTCAGCCTAACAGAAGGCCATACTCCTTATGATTTCAGAGAAATTGCTCACAAACTCAAACTTGCATCCAAATGGTTGCAGGACAAGGCACAGAACTAGAAAAATGAACAGCACTGCCCCAAAAAGAGAAATCTTTCATCTGCATCCAGGAGCCACTCTAAAACAGGTGTTCTGCTGGGCTTTGCCACTAGATATGCAACTCACTAATTACCAGATTTGTCTCAGGACTACTGGCACTAATTAACACTGCAGTCTAATTAATCAGAAATTCAAATTCCACTGAAGAGCTTTTATGCCGCTATTTCTGCTGGGCACAATGAAGGAATTTTTTTATTGTTGGGTTTGGCTTTTTTGACAGTTCATTTTGGTTTGAACTAGTAGCAAGATTAATAGCCTTGATATGAGTAAAATTGATCACTTTCTATTAAACAGCTTTTTGTATTTTTTTTTTTAAACTAACATGGCTCTTACCAAACTCAAACACATACCCTTTTCCCAGCCTTGTATTTCATTCTATCTCATTCTCAAAACACAGTGCTTTTTTCATATGACAGTAATCAATACCTGAACTGTTGCTTGCAATAGATCTTCCCATTTCTAGGCTATGAGCAGCTTAGTTTAACCAATGAGTCACCCTGCCACAAACTGTGATATCTGCAATTCTCTCAGTGCCAGAAGTCAGCCTGCCCACAAACACATTGGACTCAAAACACACTTTTATTCTCAAATTTAGCTCAACTATAATTTCTTCTGGGACATGCAAGTTTCTTTCTCTATGCTGACAGTGTTTCAAGGGCAAACATGATATTTGACCTGGTCTTGCAAGAGGCCAGGGCTAAATGTTGCCCCCAGATTTTTCAGGAGTCTGAAATTCTCACAGCAAAGTGCAGATTCTCAGCTGCTCGGGCACCAGCTATGTACAATGGTCACCAGGACACTGCTAACATTTTACACTAAATACCTTCCCTCTCACATATTCCAAATGGACATTAAGCTTCCCAGCCACCATTTCACTCCCTTAAACATTTGAAACTCTAGGATCCTGTGATGGTAAACAAGAGACAATTGGGGATACTGCATGGCCTCCTGCATCTCCCAGAATATCTACTAAAACAATTAAGTAAAATTAGAAATATCTATCCTCTCTGAAACATTCTCAAACCATTCTCTGGATAATATTAATTTTAGCCACATGGGAGGGAAGTATCCAATTTTATTTTTACCAAAGCAACGATTTTTGGTAGATGCAAATGTATATGAGCACTAGCTCATACTGTGAAATGCATAACAGACCATAAATGCTACCTACCTTTAAATAATCTTCCTTCCATACTGTTACTTCTCTATATCTCTATGCAGGATTGTCATAATCCTTAGCCCTACAATCTATTATTAAGGTGCTTCGTTAGCTATTTGTACTTTGCACTGCTTAAATAATTCAAGTGCAAGCAACTAGAACATGACACGAAGCTACACTACAGAGGCTTACAGCAGACAAGGCTTTAAGCAATTTCAGCACGGTTCAGTCACACAGTATTTCACCAGTCCAAGACAATCCTTCAGTCCCCAACCAGCAGGACTCCAAGCCACTGGGAATGTAGTACCCTACCTCATTTTATGAAACAGCAGGAGCAGATTATGCCATCAGTGGTTAGTTTTGAAAAAGTACATTACATTCAGATCGGCGAAAATCCAGGTAAGCACCAAGGTAAAAACCTGCAAAGAAACCCTCCCACTCTGGGTGCTCTGGAAGATCTGGTTCACTGAATGATTCAGCAGCTGAAGGCAATGGGAGCTACAGGTGCTCTGTGTCTCTGAAATATCAGACCTAATTTGGAAAGCCTGGTGGGGAGAGCAGAGCTGCAAACTAGCACAAGCAGGGCTTAATCCTGATACTTTTAATGAGTCAAGATAACCCAAAGTTAACCTTTATCTTGCTGGCTTCTACACCAGGTAACATGGTAAGTCCTTACTGGCTGTACACTTAAGAAAACTTTCCCTGACATAAGAGATTAGAATCTAAATGCATCTAAACAGGTGAAGTCTTGTAGAAAGGAAGTTCTTTGTGCCTCGTGAGCACAAGGAGGTAAAAACAGAAAACCTCATTGTGTTTGTGTCCCCCAGACACCTGCACTGGGAAACACCAACCTCAGATAAAGCTGCAGGAGTTGAACATCAGTTCATTCACCAGATGCACATTAACCCAGATACTTTTAGACTTGTACAAGAATACTTTAATGCAGGTCTTGTACCCCTCTGAAAACCAAGGCATGTTTTCCATCTCTCATTACACACTCATGCATCACTGCATTTGTTTTCCAGAGTTTTTGTATGGAAGGAAGAGGGGCTTTGCAATCATCCTGCTGTTTATACCTACAGCTGGTGAAAATTAGGGAAAGCCAGATGGTGTCTCACCAATTGTTCTGCAGCTGGCCACAACGAGGGCAGCTGGGGGAGACAAGCACTCCCACCACACTCATCACAGAGAGCAGCACAACGAAGAAATGCATCTCCTCCTAGCAAAATTCCAATTCATTATTAAAAAAAAAAAAAGTAGGGGGTTGTAGAAAATTGTTTCGTACAATTACCAGGGGAGAAAAAGGGAAAAAAGGAGAGAAAATACCCCAAACAATCTAGAAGTTCAGTAGCATTGTCAAACCAGTGCTGCAAAAGCTAAACAAAGGTGGCTGATTCCCAAGGCATTGGAATGAGGAATGTCCTTCGGTTGCAGACATGTAGCCATGTGTGTGTTCCTTGTGATGCTTCACATTTACATCCGTAAGCTTGATTTCCTACCGTTCTAACTGCTAAGATTTTCCCCTCTCTATGCAACACACCATTGATAACAGATACAGCTCTAAGTCTCAGAAGCTGAACTACATATTTTTGAGCAAGCACATGCTGGCTGGCAAAGAGAACCATTCATTAGCACAAGAAATGAGATATCATAGGCTTTACATGAAACATGCAGATCATGTCTTTGAATGTTACAGACAGCACAAGCTTCAGTCAGCCACCCTCCTACCTGAACTAACCAAAAAAAGGAATCTGTATCTAAAACTCTCCATAATTCTCAAGCACCTGCTGACTATGAGGTGGGAACTGTCATTTTGATGATTTCACAGATGACTTAGAAAGGCAATTCCTGAAAGGGTCACTGACTTGTTTCTCTACACCTTTAGCTGCATTGCATCCAAGGGCTCTTCAGTTGCTGAATCCATCCCCTGAGCACTTTCCATTACATTTCTCTGGCCAGCCATGTCTTTTAGCCTTGCAACCCTAAGCCAATAGTCCCATAGCTCTAGATGAATAGCACTTCCAGACTCTGAATCTATTTTTTCCAGAGCCATGATGGCAGCAACCACTCTAAAATATCTACAACAGTTGTGCACATCTTATTATTTCCTGCCCCCTCACTTCAGCAGCTTCTCTTAAACTGCTCAGGTGCATTTACACGCCTGCTGGACCTTCAGAGGTCTCGGTGAGTCAAATAATGGGATCCACCACATAAAGCAGGGAAAAAGCACCCCAAAACATAATTTCAGTCTGCAACAGGCTAAAAGCCACCAACATTCTTCCAGTGTGACAATACAACACTGAATGACACCTCTTGTCTTTGTTAGAAATTGCAAAAGATCGCAAACAAAGCTGAAATGCTCATTTTCTTAAGAAAGAAAATCAGAGCAATCTCCAGAGATATGGTGACAAACTATCACAGTTTGTCCATCACTCTACATGATCAGGCTTTTGTTCTCTTCCACAGTTCATTTTCTCAATGTACTGTTTTGATTTTTTTTTTTTTTTTTTTCAGGCATTGCTACAGAGACTTAAAACAGCCTCTGCTTTTCATCCCAGAGTCTTTACTGTTTAAATGACAAGGAAAAGGATTCTTATGCATGCAGATTAAGCAGCTCTACCCTGGTACAGCTAGCCAGCATGAGACTGAGGATATCATGACGACTAGAGTTCATGATGCTTCACAGATTGGCTTTTCAAGCAAGGGCAACCTCATTGCTTGTGCATCCAACCCCAGACAGCGGGAACATACACAGTTTATTTGGGAAAGGCCAATGCATTGACACTGTAGCTACATAAGAGGCTTTTTAGTCCATAGCTTGAAGAATATTACCTTTCAACTCAGCCTAGCTTGACATTAAAATCAGAGGTCCTGCTAGGTAAGTACCTAATAAGAATAGTACTTTGCTATTGAATAATATGCGATGAGGAAGATTTTCTACTATCAGCAGAAAAATTATTCGATTCCCTCATGCTTGTCCACTATTAGACACATCTGCTTTGAAGGCAGATTTCTCCAGTATGTTAGGACAACAGAGGACCATACATTAGTCTCCATTTATTTAATAAGCTTAAACCTATAATGTGCTGAGTGTTTTCAATGAATGAGTATCAAGTGTATAACTGCGGGGGCTTAGCTAGCTGAGGAGGAAGAGAAATAGGTCAAACTTTTGTGCTTTAAGAATATCATAATGTTCACTTTTATCATAATGTTTACTTTCCTTAAAATGAATATTGCTGAACTATACATCCCTGTAACAAATTTGCAAGGTCAAAAATACTGTCCCATGAACTCTTCCCTTTAAGCTCACCATACTTGAATGTAGATACCAGTAATGATCAAGAAAGAAAAATGGACATATATACATAAATTTCATGCAAGAAACCTAAACCACTGTAAACTCCTGTCTTTCTACAGATGATGATTCATTCATTAAATCTAGAAACATTTTCAGACACTAAAAGGAGAATAACATATCTGTGTGGGTATGAGGTAACTGGAAGACTAAAGTGATGGAAGTAATTTGAAATGTTAAGATACTATATTAAGAACATACATTTATGACCAGAGCTGGAAAGAGTTTCAAAATTTTCAAGAAGTTTGATGACTATGTTTTGGCTGTATTTGATTTTCCTATAAAGGCAATGTTTGGTAAGCTGAAGGGGGAATAAATCTATTTCCTAACTGGCTCCCTTAGGACAGAGGTACAGTGCCCATACCCTTCTCCCCAAGGCAGCCAGGATGTCTGTGTGCAGCTGATAGCTTAACCACACGCTGCTGGCTCTTGCAGGCTTCAGCAACCCCTCATTACACACTGGAACGGCAGGTAGACGCATATATCATGTACACATAGAAAGATTTTAATTTTTTTAAAAATAAGATAGATATATATCTATCTAGAGACACGTAACAAGTAAAGTACCAGAAAAGAAATGCAGATTAAAGTGGTGCTGGGACTGCATTGCTGCTACTCTGGGCTCTGCTTTCAGCGCACAGCTACCACATCCCCAGGGAGCTCTCAGCCCACGCTGTATCGTGCTGTAACAACCAACTCCACATGGACCAGCTCCTCATCTGGTGCAAACTGGCACTGCTCCAACGACTTAATCAGAAATTTGCTAATTAGCAGCAGCACACACTGATGGCTTTCTGCCTGAGGAGATGTGAATATTTTTCCTGCCTGCTGGCCTGTGAAAGCTTTTGCTAGCATGGGATGATCTTTTCTGATGTGGTAGGAAAACAGTTGTGTGTTGTGTTTCCATTTCTGGGAAGAACTTCAGTAACTGCTTGCTGCATCAATGCAACAGGCTCTAGTGGGCTGCGGTCTTGTAAGATCCAGCGATGTCAAACAGGACAATGTGGGCACACAGGTCAACTGGAAAAGTGTGCTGCTGACACACTGCCAGAAGAAACAAGCTCTCCTCATGAATGGCGCATAGCTGTGCTGAGCCAAGCAGCCCCCCCCACTGCAGTGAAAACCCAGCATATGTGCAAAGTAATTAACAGCTAGCGTTTAACTCCGGAAACTAAATAAGCAGGGACAGAGCTGGAGAACATTAGTACCAAGAAACAATAGCCCAGTTCTAATAAGGGACAAAGCGCAGCACTTCCCTGCTCGCTCTACACTCAGGTCTCTGTACACGTGGCCACGCAAAGCAAACGTAACTCTCTTCTACCATCCCAGCAGTATTCGTTATTGGTATTTGTGACAAGGAGCACCTATATAGCACAACATAGATGGAATCCAACTACACTACATGACTCTGCCTCCAAAAGCGTAATGCACAAACATACCACAACGACGGGTGAAGCCTTTGTTCATCACAGCCAGGTCAAGTGATGTGACCAAGGTTACACAGGCAGCCAAAGGACACTGAGAATCTGTTACACTCCCCTTTGTCTCCTACACTGGTAAACTCAGAATGGAGACAGACAATAAAAACCGAGTCAATACTGCCAGGGATCATAGGCTTAACAGAAGTCACTCTGATTTGCATTGATACTAACGACAGCATGTAGATAATAAGCTCATCAATTTTATTGAGTGAAAGTTTCATTAGATATAAAGAAGCTGCACAATGATGGGTATAAAATTAACAGAATAAAAGCAGTACAGGATAATCTAAAATTACAGACTGATTTCTCTCCAATAAAAGATGGCATTCAGAGACTGATAAAGGCACTTCCACTAATTATTAAATGTGTTCAATCACATCATCTCTTTCAGACAGACTCAAGCTTGCAGGTGCAACTATACTGCTGTTAAGAATTGAGGCAGGGGAAAACATAGCACAGTTCTTTTACCTGACCTGAAAATACAGTGCTCCCATTCTCATCTCCAGTTGCTATTTCTTTCAATGCTGCCAAATGTTAAACGGGCCCTAGAAGCAAAGAGCTCAGCAGTTAATGTGGTACAATTTACAGTAGGAGCTTCACCTATGTAAAATATAGCCGTGTGTCACAAACCTCTGTTGCATGGATTTCATTCAGAAGATGCAGAGGCTATGCTGACTTCCACAGTTATAACTCAGCAGAAGCGCTGGAGCAACAAGCATATTTTATTATGAGAGGCTGCAGGCTTATTTATTTATCCAGCTTGTGCACTGGGCAGATGCTAGAAAGATACAACCTTTCCCCCAGGCTCGCACACATGGGCAATTATGTGTCTGAACACCTCCCTCCCAGGGAGAGCGCGGAGTCTCGCTCTGAAGAACGGCAATTCAACACTGCAGGAAGCCCACACAGGCCAAGGAAGGATGCTGTGGGAATACAGGGTAGCACCATGATTCTCAACCTTTTCCGAACTCTGCTCTTTCTTATTCAACTGAGAACCAGTAGCAATCCAGCATTACATTTAACAACTTGATAAGGCTGGCAGCAACAAGACCTGAGCTAATGGGATATTAATCTGAGCAAGCACAAAGTGCGAGAGCAAATATGACCCAAAGGGTCACATAAAGGACTCTGGTTTTTGCATTTGCTTTGAGGAATCCCCTCAGAGCTTTTGAGCCAGGTGGAAACCAGCAGTGGCAGCAGGGGATCAAAGGTATCTTCTAGCTACAGCTGCACACACAGCTGACCTATAGGGTTCAGGCACTGGGCTGGATGTTGTGATTTGTGCCAGGGACCACTTAAGTTTACACTGATTGTCATTATCCTTCAAGGGGTCACCCATGAATCCAGGAGCTCGAGGGATTCAGCATGGACAAGTATTAAGAGCTGCAGGTAAATGGAGGGAGGGCACCTTACAATTCCCTTATAGTGAACTTCTATAATCATGCAAGCTGATTTTATGGCAGCTCTGCAGAACAAACTGCACTTAAGGACAACAGTTCCAGTGCTCCTTTTCTGGAGCAATTGGTGGAGCTGCAGCAGGACCCTACAGAGATTAGGAAAGGTATAGGCAAGAGAGATTGCCTTTTTAAGGTAAGGCCATGCTCTGGCCACTTCCCCAACATGAAATGAAGAACTGCCTGCAGCAAGCTCTTCCTTGTTGCATGTCCATTTTCAAAATCATTAGCATGCACCATGACAATATGACTTCCTCAAGGAGGAGTACCAGCTTGCGTGTCTTTACAACAGCCTTTCACCTCACTAGGACATTTTGCTTGTAAAGTTAACTGTCCACCTGTAGCTTCCAAATGAAAGCTGCCAGCTGTACAAATACTGTTGGCCCCATGAGAGTTGTGTTCCCCACTCTTGTTGCAAATAGCAGAGAGGCTGGGAAATCCGACAAACTGAATTCTTTGCAGGCTCCCTCTGAAGTGTTTCTGCGAAGGACAGTCCAGAGCATCCTTCCTTCCTGCATCTGCGGGCAGCACATGCTCAGCAGCTGAGTCTCTACCTTCCTTCTAGTGCCAGCTCCTGGACTCAGGAAATGCCAGCCCCTGGAAATACACATCTTTGAACTCCACTACAATTGAGACAAAATTTGATGTGATAGGCATAAATCTGAATGCTTGGGTTTTGGTCTCATTGCAATTTAAATCTCATGAGCTGCAAGATCACCTGGGGATTCTAAAATTACTTGTGTACAGGTGAGAAAAAGGTTCGTTTAGGTTCTGGCAGTTTCTCACTGAGAGTTGGGTAGCATCTGTGAAAGGCAGCTTTTTGGTTTTGATTAATGAGAAAGGTTTGCTGAGCACAGATGGAACAAAATCAAAAACACTGCAAGAACAATACTGGGTTTACCCATATCCAACCGTCAAACACACAGCATATGAGGACAAGGAGACACAGTCCAGAAAGACTCATAGTCTGGAATCCAGCTGCCATAGACCTTTTAAGACCATAAGGACAGGCCCAATATCTAGAAAAATGAAATCACTATTATTAAGGGAGGCCTTTGTCATAGGCCTGTTTTAATGAGGGTGGTCAATTTATGCCAACTGTCATTAGTCCGAGTACACTACAATGGCATGGTCCATTTGCAGAAATTCTCAACCAAAATGTTGCTCTGTCATTGGTAGCTCTGGAGCCACCTTGTATTCACTCTGCCCTACAGATGTCTGGTTACATTGGTTCCTTACCTTCCAGGTGTGCTGACATGGCAGGCCCTAGTGAGCTCACTACTACTGTGGCCAGCTGGGCAAGGTAGACCCTACTTACAGTTTTGGGCTATTAAGGCAAGTAAGGCCCAGCATTTCCCCCCCACTGTTGGAGATAAAGTCTCATATGGGCTCTTACTTCCATATCAACCACCGGCTTCCACTTCAGACAGAGAGATAATGATAACAGCTAGGCATAGAGTGAAATCAGGCAGGTTTTAAGGCTTTAAAGTGGCATCCTACCAATGCTTCCCCTTGGTCTCCCCACTTTCTCAGGTTTTCCAGTTCATTCATCTTCTGCGTAAAAAAATATTGCTTGTACTTCCTTTTAAAAATCCACTTGATGCACTAGTTTTTCTATCTTCTTCCATCTCTATTTCTTAGTTTCAGTTCATATGCTCTCGTTTCTAACTTGCTCCCACACAGCTTCAGCTCCAGCCACCTTCCCCATCCAGAAACGTACATTTCAATCATGTCCTCTCTTAATCTCCTGTCTTCTAATGAATTCCATCCTAATTTTCTCAACCTCTCCACATGGCTCTAAACTATCGAGACCTTTTAGCCTACTACTTACTCCCCCTTGCACCTTTTCTAATTCTTCAATATGCTTTCTGTAATAAGAACAAACCGCTAGAGGTAAAAGTCTCTTTTCTGGCAAGTGGAAAGAGATTAGAAAGAACAGAAGAATGCTAACAGCAGCCCCATTTCTTCTCTGTGAGGACAGACATGGACAGACAACTGCAGCCAGGGTAGACCCCCAAAGCTCAATCCTGCAGCAGTGGCCATGTGGGAGCAGCTCATCTGTAGGGGATTCAGTCTGCTTCCTCATCTACTCATACTGCACAGGCTGCAGCTGCTTCTTATTCAGGTAACAGAACAGTAAAAGTCTGATGCCCACTTCAATAAGTATTTCATTTAAAGGAATCTCAGCACTTTTGCACAGTGCACATACCTTAGGAGCTGGGACAGAACCAGTTCCTTTCAACAGTTCTACCAGCCTGCTTCTATGTTGACCCAGAAAGATGGGGTCAAGCATTTCATTCTAAGAGTGTATCTGTCACCCTCCTCATCTATTTCCTGACAGTACAATATCACTGCAAATTCACAAGAGGTCAATCTAAAGACAGAAGGATCAGCATCTTTACAGCCTGAATGCCACCTGTAGAGTGGTCTAAAGGTTTACTCATCCCTAAAATAACTGCCCTGAGCAAAACCCCTGTGGACTCTCCTAGTGTAGCAGTATACAACCCACTACTAAAACTGCTGGGGCTCTAGGAATTAAAATGCTTGTTTTGTGGCTATCCAAAAGGTATAGATGGTTTATGGTGTAAAGACAGTGCCCAGTTGAGAGAGCTGCTTTCAGAGCCTCCCCCCCTTTCCTGCTCATTAGCTCAGCAGCTCAGAGTGAGCAAACCACTGAGGCCAAGAGGAGAATTAACCCTGAAAATACAACCCTGCAGGAACATGGCGTTGTTCATTTGGTTTTGTTGGGTTTTTGTTGTTGTTGTTTTATTTCACCCACGCTTTTAAAAACTCTGCTGTTTCTTCTACCAAGCAAAGAGCAGTCCCGATGGCATTTTAGCAGCTTCCTTTGGTGTAGTACGTTCCCTGGATTCCACAAGGATATGAAATGAAACATTGGGGATTCTTCCCTGAGTAATTGAGCCCATTACATTTCATGAAATTTCTACATGTCATTTAGCCTGAAATAAAACAAAGATTGTGTGTCTTTCCTGAGTCTATCAAGTGAAAAACCAAATGTACCTTTAACAGAGCTGCAAAAATTAGTCTCTTCTTATTAAATCATACTTAACAAATTATAGCAGTGACACAAGTTAATTGCAGAGTTATCTGGAGGATGGTAGAGTTATCATGAGTCACACTGTAATTAGGAACAGAGCATGATTTCTAACAGTTACCAAAGCTATCACACTGGAAGATATTCTTACTGTGAAACGATGAGAAGTTGCTTGTTACGCTCCAACGCATCGCGGTCAGACCCCAATTACACTACTGCCATTAATATCTGCTCCAACAACACTAAGTAGAAGCCCCAGTTGCAGAGGCATTCACTGTGCTATGAAGATGGGCCCTGTTCAAAAACTTGATGGGGTGAGAAAATATAGCCTGAAAGGTGGCAGGCAGGTATCGTCACTGACAGCAGAGAGAGGAGAGGAGCAAGCCGCCCTTGTGAGCATAAACCCTGTTTACACTCCAAGTGGGTAGTTAACCACAGACTACAATACAAAGTAACAGGAGCCCATTGCCAACTACATCCCTTCCACACATCCTCATGGGATAGGAATAAGTCATGTCTTTGCCGTTTAGATGCCTGTGGTTGACCATATGGGAAAAATGAGAAAAGCAGCACAGTCTGAGAAAGAACTTCAGCAGCAGGTTACTGGCTACAGGTAATCAGAGCCTTGGTGAAGTTACAGCTGTAGGAAAAGGGAGAACTGCAGCCTGGAAGATGACAAACGCAAAGCAGAACACCACTGGTGCCTTGAGAGCAAGAGGTGAAAAACTGGCTAAGGAGGAGGCAGATGCTGTGACACCTTTAGAGACAGGATAAGGAAGGACAACAAAACAAAAGCTGAGAATTTATTTTCACTAAAGGATCGGGGAACTCTGTGGAGGCTTCTCTGGACTTTCCTCCAGGGGAGGATCATAAATTCACAGTACCTCTTCACAGACCTCAAGTGCCAGGCTGCAATCATTAGTATATAAACACGGACAAAGTGGAAATATTTAATCAAGTCTAACTGGGCAAACTTCTCTCAAGAAAAGTGCCAGGAGTATCTAGTGTCTGCTTAGTACAGTCTTACAATTTCTTCAGAGCTTCCTTGTGCTTTCTGCCTGCAGTTTCCCTCAGGTAAAACAGTAACTGCTGGTAAGAGGCCAGCATCAGTGTCGGGGTGCTAACAGTCCCAGAAAGATTTAAAGCTGCATTTCAGTAACAGCCCAGAAAGCATTTGGTGAAACTTCCTCCTTGAGCTGCTTTACAATAAATCAGTGCTAAACTGTAATTGCAATTTGCTTTTCAAGAACACCTATTTCTCAGAAGTCTATAAAAGTTCAGGATGAACATCAGCAAAGCCAAATTTTGCACTTCAGACCCTTTGTTTTTCAGATTTGAACTACCCCCGATTACCTTCCTTATATACCTCTGACATTTATGAGATCTATAGCCAATGTGTTCTGTGCCTGTTGGCAGGAGCACAGCATTATTCACACTACCACATACCACCTTCTGTAATAACTCAGAGCAAGGGGAAGGTGCAAGGAAGGCAGCCCAACCTATCTGCAAAGAAAAATAATGTATTTTCCTTTTCTCTGCTACAGAAAAAAAGTGTGTGTTTTTTCCCCACTCACACCTGAAAAGGGAGCTCTGGGAGAAAATGGTCTCATTTTAAGCTGCATACCCTTGTGCAGAGGACAATCTCAAAGGCATGAAGAGGGGAGGAAAAAAAAAAAAAAAAGATAGTCAGTTCTGTCAAACTCTGTCATTTGCTATCACAGCCAGACATACCTCCCCCTGTGTTTCTAGGATCACATCTCATCAACCTGGGGTTCATGCATTCCTAAGGTAATCAGTGTTTTGCAGAGGGTCCATGGAGTGCACAGTACAGATTACCATTTTAAGAAAGAAGGCACTTGGAAGCCTATTTCTGAAGCAGATGCGAACAGTCTTTCCCAAGGCTCCCAATGCGATGACATCCTTGCATCTCCTTTTTCAGTGAACAGATGTCCCCAGGAACAGCCTCCCAGTGGTACTCTTTGCAGAGCAGACCTGGCCAGACACGTCACTAATTCAGCCTCTGCCAACAGGGTCTTGTAGATCCTCTGGTAGAAATAAGGGATCATCTGCTCTCAGGACTAGTTTCTTTAACGGCCAGCTCTTGATACAGCTGTGCCAGTGCAAATCTCTGGGACAGACATCTGGGCCATTCACCCAGCATGAAAACAGGGAGTGCTACCCTGGTGGAAAACTGCAGCTTACAAAAGATAAGTGCAGCTATGTGGGTAGTTGAAAAATGAGAGCTGGATGCTAGATTCCCATTTTAGAAAAGACTCTCTGGGGAACACTTTAGTGGAAAAACCATATGCCCTTCTTTCGTATCAAATTCTTGCCACTCTTGAGTGTCAGAAAAGAGAGCTTCACAGGTTAGCACAATGTACAGCTCCTGCACTGACAATATAGTATTTTAGAAATGTAAACATATCTGTAGTGCATGTAAGGACAAAGGGCTCAAGAAGCTCCTGATACTGAAAAAAAGGCTGGTTAATTGAATCTGGCCAGCATTTGCAGAGAGCAGATAATCAACAAGGTAAGCTTCACCACTACCATTACTACATCCATGATCACTTTGGACAACAGAACTGGCTTTTGCCAGTGTCACCTTCCAATTCTACTGTACTTGGAGATTAGTTCTGTGGACTTTGTGTTTCCAAAATACAAACCACGTGCTCCATCCTGCCCATTTTTTCCCTTCTCCATGGGTGCCTTGTTGGGGGTTAACACCACGCAGCTGCTCATCCATTGCTGCCCCCCCCCCCCCCTTCTTCTGTGGGAGGAGAACCAAGAGGAGTAAAAAAAAAGTGAAAAACCCCATGAGCTGAGATAAGGACAGTTTAACAGAATGCCTCAAAGAGGAGAAACAACAACAGTAACGATCATACCAAGGAAACATGTAAAGTGAGTGACATGAATCTTGAGGCTGCTCCTAGGATGCTCAGTGCCTGCTCCTGACATTGGCTGGAAACAGGCCCCGCCTTCCCATTACATAGTGGGCATGATGTCACATGGTATCGAGTATCCCATTGGCTGGTTCCATTGTTTATCCTGGCTGTGGCCCCTCCCAGCTGATCGTAAACATTGAACACATCCAAGCCCAACCCAGGACATGCCTTAAACTTTGTAGAAGTCTCTACTGGTGCTTCAAGCTTCTTCCAATCAGTCCTTTCTGCAGCTATTTATCATTTAAATGTGTCTTCCTCATTTCAAAGTTTAATTGTATGAACTTGGCAGCAATAGCAATTTTCAGGCTACATCTATGCAAAGAAAATGGACTGCTGCTATACTGCAAATAAATTATAGCCAACACAGCTGTTTCTAGAAAAAAAATGGATTTCTATCTTCATTAGCTCCACTCTGCTTATAAAAGGAGCAAACCAATGAATTCTACTTATTAAAGAAAAAAAAAGAGTGGAGGGGGAAGGTTTTCTCTTTTGGCACTGACTTTCTGATCACTAGAGAAATAAGCATGGCAGAAATGATCCACATCATGCTGAGTATTTTAATGTAATAGGCATCCTCTAATTTGTACTGCGGACAATTCTGTCTCCAGGATGTTAGAAGCTAAAGGGCATAGTCAAATAGCAGAAGCTAGGAGACCACAGATGCATTTAAGATCTATAAAGGTTTTGTCTACCACAACGAAGCAGCATTTTTCTCTCCCTCTCAACATTTGTCATCCATTAAATCTGGTTAGGAGGTTAGGCCAGCAGCTCACACACATTCCATCTGGTTTCTCAGAACACCGCATCCCTTGGTGACTTGTAAAGCCAAGGAAATTGAACGGTGAATAAACTACATTGCCTCAAACAGAAACACAAGTAATGATAAGTTACACGCATTTAAGTTTGCCCTCTGCGGTGCAATGTAAGATGGGAGAGAGTGGCTTATGATGCAAGAATTGAAATTTTGTATTTGTAGTTCCCCTGTAACAGCTCAAAGACACTTTTACCTTTACTGAGGAATTATAATCCCCTCACTCACCAATCTCATGGCATCTCATTGAGAATTCTTTCTTAGCATTTGGCCCTATATTGAGCAAGACTGCATAAGCCAAGCAGTGGGGAACACGCTGCCAAGAAGGTAACGAATAGGCCATACTGTATTTTAATTATGAAGAAAAGAACAACGTATTCTGACAGATGATGGCAGGCTGCATTGATGGTTTCTTTGATGGAAGCCTGTCTTGGTGAATGAAATGTCTTTCAGTGCAGCAAAAATAATGAGCTCCCTAGTGTAGGCTCAGCTATTTTTAAGAAACCATTTTCTTTCTGCTCCACAGCTATCAGCCAAACTACACCATTCCTTTCAAACATGGCTCAGGGTAAAAAAAAAAAAAAAAAAAAAAAAAAAAGCATATCTGGAAATGCAGGGCAGCCCAGCCTATCATTATGGATAACGAAACAAACTGTGCCAAGTAGAACTTAACTCCCTGATTTAGAAATCCCACAATTCGATCAACAAGACCCTTTACTGACAGTACAGCCGGGCAGTCACAGGCAGCACAGATTCCAAATGCAGACAGGATTCACTCCTTGGCATCATCTTCATTAATCGTCAGATTTACCCAGTACTTGCCCCTGCATGTTGCCACCCCAAGCCCCTGCCATGGCACCTGGCTCCATCAGGGCACCTTCAGCTGAGTCTTTATGCTTCAGATTTTTCTGCTGGATTCCCAAATCCTGTCACCACAGCTCAGCTCTCAGCCTAGCCTTCCTACAGATTATTCAGGACTGCCCTTCTTTCCAGGGACCATCAAGCCTTTCTGGCTGAGATTCCTTTAGAAATACTTTACAAGAAGTCTCTCCACAGATCATGTTTCCCCCCAGTCTATCTATCTCAAACAATGCAACAGGACATTATTTTATATGACACAGCATCATGTATCCACAGCTACAGTTCCCACAGATGCCAGTGTTAAGGAGATATAATTTCTGGTTACTCTTAGCCAGGAGGGTTGAACATTTGTTGTCCTACAAATAGTTTTCTCCATCAACAGGCCAAATATAACCCAGAGCAAAGGTGTCTGTGTTGTACACTGAGGGAAAACAACCTAATGGCAATGCCAGGGCAAGTGTTTCTAAACAAGTGGCAAATTTATAAGCAGATAGGAAGATAAATGACTTAGCACTGAAATGAATGCTGACCATAATAAAACAGGCTAATAAAATGAACATCACTTTCTAATTATGAGAAGGAAATAACTTCTAGTAATAGCATAACCTTAATTAACCACTACAAAGAAAATGTGGTGGTATATTAAAGCAAAAGCAAAAATTGGAAATCAGAAGTAATATTTTCCTGGAGAAAATAAGAGAGTTTGCCCCCCATTCCACACTCTCAACTATAACATACTTCTTGAAATTATTCAGAGCCTAATTCTCCTCTGGAATGAATCAGCATTGTTGCAGTAACTTCAAAAGCAGGTGAAGTACAAACCAAAGACTTGATGCTGGAACTTAAGGAGAGGGGAAATAAAAGGTCTTCGCTACTATCATTAATCTTTCATGAGCCATCTCCAATTTCTGCAAATTTATTCATTATTTGAAAGTATTTCCCAAATAGTCAGCATGAATCATTTCCAGACTTTGGGCAGTTCACTCAAATGTCCATTTCAGCAGCATGCAATTCAAGATACGCAGTTTTTGTAGCACATTTCTGCTTCAGCCTCGCCACTAGAAATGTTTCAGCAGGGATATAACGACAAGGCTGTACACATCCAGCACAAGGTGACATATTTCAGGAAACGGATAACATTCTTCAGGGAAGCCAGACACAAAGAAAAGTTTCTTATACCCTGCAAACATTCTCAAATATCATAAGCAAATTATTCATGAACACAATTGAGACAGATGTGGTGAATTCAGCTGCATCTTTCAGTAAAAGCTGGAACACAATTTCAAAGTCCTGGCCTTAGCACATAAAAGGCTGAGTAAAGATCATTAGCCTGAATTATAACAAAAGGTAAGATTATATTATAAAACTCATTCTTAATTAACCATAAATCTCTTTTTAGAGATGGCCAAATAGCAGAGTAATCCTCTGAGTGTGACAGCCATGCTCGGGCAACCAGCGCCCACCTGCAGGTCTACATCCCCCCTGGGAGAGTAGCTCCAGTTAAAGCCTGGACACAGCGCAGCAGCTCTCTCCTCCCCTGCACAGCTCCTCCAGTCCAGAAACCAGGAGATCATAAAAGTTACCAGAACAAGCCATATTTCCCATGAGTCAGAACTTGCTCATGTATTAAAAAAAAAAAAAAAAAAGAGAAAAAGAAAAAGAAAAACAAGGAGGAAACAGTATACAAGCCTGTCTTCAACCGTCACTCACCAAAGATGCATGCATTTATTTCAAGGAAAAACCTCCTATAGCTCTTGCTCTCTACAGAATACTGTACAGACCATATCTTTGGAATTGCTGCTTGGCCTGAATCTTTCTAACCAAGACAGGCTGAGGCATCTTTACTGCAAATAATTAAAATTTGTAGAAAGTACTCAATACCACTAAAGGAGCTATTAGGTAGTCTCAGCTCCATGTACTAGCATTCATAACTACTATAACTTTAAGAGGAGCTTTATTCCTTTAACTACAGGCAGTGCACCTCAGTAATCATACTCATCCAGCTGCATTTTGACACAAGACCCTTTCCAAACTGCTGCTCAATATTTGGTCCAACCTCAGTTTGGATGGGAGGAAATTGGCATTTTACCCACCAAGTCTGTGAGGACACGCTACATCATACGTCCTGTATTTCTTGTAAATACCCTTTCTTACTCACTTTGTGCAGGGGAAGAATTTCATTGCACACAGGAGAGACCAAAGCCCTCGTGCAAGCCCAGTGTTTGCCTGAATTCTTTCACCCTATTAAGAGCGTTCTCCTTCCTGATGATCCAAGTGACTCAAGCTTGATGGATCACAATCCCCACCATGGGCAGATTGGGATTTACCTCAAGTACAACCATAGCTCAAGCATGTCAAAGAACCGCCGTAGGACGCTGAGCCGTATTGACAACTGAAGTCTCCGTGCCTGTCGTTTCTGACACTTTGCGCAGGCATCGTTCAGAGTCTGCAGCATCTGACAGCCAGAGAATAACAACCAACCACGCACGTCCCAGCGCTGCAGGGGAGAGACTTTGACAAATCAGCCTGGACTGTCTCAAATTAGAGTGGACAGACTCTCTCTATGATCCTGAGGACAACATAAGAAATCTGTACTGTACATCCTGAAACAAAAGTGGAAGTAAATATGAAACGGGTTCCCAGGGGCCCAAGCAGTTTATGCACTTGGACTTTGCACTTTTTTCCAGCTATCACTTCCAAACTGTGCCTGGCACTGAGTGCAGATGAAAGTTGTTTCTTCAGTATCCAAAGATCCCTTGATTGCTGTTCAAGAGCCTGATGGCTTTGGTCTCCTCCCTGAAAGCTGGTGACTACCACCCATTCAAGCCCTCTGCATCACTTCCAGAGCACCATCATTTTGGGGTGTCACAGAAAGCAATTAACAGACAGGAGCTTCTCTTGGCACTGGTTTACCACTGTGTGGTTACTCATGAGACAGATCCCCCATCTCCCTGTCACGGCCACAGCAGTGGATGGCAGTGCAGCAGCCCTTGGAGAAGGTTCTTGCCCCTTCACCTCTTTCACCACCTGCTCAGACCCCATCCCTTATCCTTACTAGCACCACAGTTCCTTTAGAGAGCTGTCATGATTAGTGTGTTCACAGGACAAAACTCCACCCCTAATGCATCACAGGAATGTATAATAAGTCTAGAGAATTGTGCTGGGTGCTGGTGCCCAGGCACTGGCCATGGAGGGGCTGCAGAATCCCCTCTGAGGAGATCTGAGAGGCTGTTCCATGCCAGCCATGGCCAGTTCCAGCCTGAGAGAGGAAGGGGGAAGGTGTTGTTTTAATTTATTTATTTTCCACTATGCAAACCTATTGTAGTTGTCATAAATTAGTTTTCTCCAAGTCAAGTTTGCTTTGTCCATGATGGTAACTCTCCTTTGTCTTGACCCACAAGCTTTTCTATCTTATTTTCTCCCTCCACGCCCCACCATCCTGCTGAAGAAACCAAGAGAAAGTGTGAACGGGCAGCTGGCGGCCAGCCAAGGTCAACCCACCACAAGAATATATCAAAACCTACTGCTTATTCTCATTTATTGCAGGTAAGAGATTTTAGATGATGAAGGCTTTCTAAAATGGGGGAAAATAAGAGAGATAGTGGTGAAGTACACTGGAGAAATTTGTGTCTTGAGATCTCAACATATTTTTCAGAGACATCAAAGACCACATTATACCTGGCATAGTGGGGGTACTCAGGGCAAAAATGTGGACAAAATAACAGCATCCTTGACCCCATCCAGTCATGTTTGCAACATACGTGGCTCTAGCACTGCTAATAGCCAAACATGAGGGCGGTAAACAACAGAAGTTAACACATCTGGTATCTCTTTGACAGACTTGCAGTGAGGAAATACAGTCCTAATGTCTAGTTCTGGATCAGGCCTCCCTGGCATCCCGCTGTCAGGAAGCACAATCAAAACACTTGTGTGGAATGAAATTGTCCCCAGTTCAGTCTCCAGAAGCATTTCCAAACTTGCCCTTCATCAAAGTAAACCAGTTCTGTGTTTGCAAAGTCCAGCACAATGGAAAGTAGGCAGAAGAAAAATAAAAGCCATGCTATAATCCATTTTAAAGAGAGAAAACTGTGCTTCATGAAACAGTTTTTTCTTAATGTTAGAACATGGTTTTAGGTGAAGAGCTACATTAATCTTATGTAGGATGCGTGATTAATGGAGGAGCCGATGCTCCTGCTGGTCAGTGGGAACAGTGGAGGGACAATGGTGTCATTAGGTAACAGTGTTATCACCTGATCTGTGTACATTCTACATCCTGACAAATGAAGCTTAATGTTCCATAGAATATGAAAACAAATGAAGAAAGAGCTACACTAAGGTCCAGGAACAAAGTGAGCGTGGAAGAAGCACAGACGTTGGTGGGTTAAAGAAGCCTTTAAAAGGTAAATTCAAGTTTGGAGTAACAAAGTGTGGCTGGCACACAAATTCATTGGCACAACTGACACCCAGTGCATTATCATTTATAATGCAACTGCACCAATCTAGGTGGAGAACCTGCTGAAATCAGATAGCGATCTTGAGCACTGAAAAGCTCCACGCAGTGAAAGAGAGACCCAGGTAATGAGACAGTTGCCTAGTGATCCTCCACCATGTCATGCAGAGAGACAGGGACATTGCTACTGTCAATAGAAGAAACTCACTTTAAGATAGATGCTGTTCTGATTTTTTTTGTTCAGGATCCCATCCCTACTTTGATTTCTTCAGCCCTGGGTGGTCTGAGACACAACACAAGAGAACTATGGCCTATAAGGGAGACAGGAGTAAAGTGCAGCTTCTGCCTGGTTCTGCAGGAATGAGAGATTTCTGTTCAGGATGATCAGGACTTCAGAAATATTCTCTTTCATTTTCCAAAAGGAAAACTTTGCTTTTTAACTGAAGTGTTTTCAGTCTTCTCTATGGAGAAGAACAGCTGTGCTCAGACCTTTGCCCTTCTCTAGCCAAAGAGTCCTATGACCCAGAGCTGCAGCAGCAAGGAAGCCACGGAAAGCCTTTGGAAGGTAATGCTGTATTTTTTAAGCCTTGCAGCATGCTGAGAAGGAGGCAGGTCACCTTTGCTATATCCATCCCCAGTGAGAGCTATGTTCCCTGTAAGGGAGGCAATTCTGCTGGCAATTGCAGACTCCTATGTCTGTGTTTCTATTTCTAAGAGAACTACAATGCAGATGCCAGAACAACATTTGCTTGGAGCAGTCACTGTATTACAAAATTTGCTCCGTTGATGGGAAAGCAAGGCACACCCTAGCTGCACGCAATTTAGCTTGAAGACTTTCTCCTGTCACTGCTGGTCCCTGCATGCTTTTCTTTACCATCATATAACAGCGACTGCTGACAGTGTTTGTTCCCACTGCTGCATGAGTTTCAAAGCAAGAGAGATCTGAGCCTATTAACTTGATTTTTTTTCTTACTTATACCAATCTGATCCTGGTTTCCACCACATCTGTGGCACCATTCCCTTCAAGTTCTAATCTGCAGGTGTAATTCCTATGGAGCTTTATCAATAGCTATTACCTTCCTTCTACAAATTTTTAAGCCTCCAATTGACTTCCAGACAACAGAATTCATCACTATTTCTTGCCCTAATACAAAAAAAATACCGCTCGTGCCACTTAGCAAATGCTTCAATATGCCCTAGCTCCATTCCTTCGCTCTTCCTGAGCTCAATCCTCTAAAAGTTGCTGCTTGTGACTATAGATGTCCTATAGACAATGCTAAAGTCTGTCCAGCTGCCAACCCCCTCTTCACATACACATAAATAAATGAGCTGCTGAGAGCATTTTCAGCCTGTTATCACTGTATTGGCTGTTCCACGCAGAGAAAACTGGAGCAGCTACAACTCACATGCTTTTATTTAATATGTATCAATGCCAACCAGTATCTAAAGGACGTAATGATTGAATACTGACAAGCATATTTTTCCAGCCCAGTTCTCCTTTGGCAATAACGCCTGACCAAGATTGATGGCTCCAATACCAAAGCAGTCGCTTTGTTCGTTTCTTCTATAGGCTTCATTTTTCAAATAGCTTCAGATTCCCCTTCCCCCCTCCAAAGAAAAAGGGAATGGAAAATTGTGATGACTACTGAGAAACTATATGAATTCAGTTGCTGTTTCCTCAGGCCACCAAACCGCAAAGGTCAGCTTCACTAATGCGCTATCTTGGTTTATTCTAGCATAATTCACGTGGTTTTATATCAGTATAAAACTAGTCTGTCACAGTGACACATGCAGCTCCCTCGGTGAGGAATTCAGTTACTGGTGTGGAACGAAACCTGAGCAGGTTTGATGGGATCACAACAGGTACATTTCACACATACTTATCAAGTGCCCACACAAGATCTCAAGAATAAAAAGAAGAGTGTCAGCAGCACAAACAAAACCAACAAAAGACTCCACAGGCAAGGCATGGTTTTCCTTTTTTACACTGTCTTTAGGAGACAGCAGCAGATCCCAAGGACATCTGAGAACAGCAAGGAAACACGGACATACAAAGCTGAGCTAGGAGCCATTTTACAGCAGGAAGCAAGACCACTGCGTATCTGAATCAAAAATAAGACAGTTAAAGTTTGTCTTGCTTAAGGAGAATCCACTGGGAGGCAAAGTACACTGCTGTATGCTACAGATGGCAATTACTTAGAAAAAGAATGGAGGAAACGGGAGAAAGCTCTAAAACAAGAACTCGAGTTTTGTTCTCTAAGGAGACATTTGGCAATGTCATATTTGTAGATCAGCTCTCCTGTGGTTTTATCATGAGCAGTTTGGACCCAGCCTACTGCTTAGTTTTGTTGTTGTCTCACTTAAATTTTTACATGCTTTTTACAAAAGAGTCGCCTGTGTTTCAGGGTGCATCAGAAAAATGGAGACACAGGTCTTGCTCCTTACTGGCATAGCAGACACATACAGGAGTGATGCTCAAGGGTTGGACACAAGAATGTATCTGTTGCTGCTGAACCCTACCCATGGCAGAAACTGCTTTCATGTCCCACTGGTGTAACAGAGTCACTGTGACCAACATGAACTAAGCAAATAAAAAAATAAATATAAAGCAGGGATCTGTTTTCCGTGAGCCCCTGAACGCTGCACAGCAAACACACCCAGGCTCAGAAACCAGCTGCCTCTTTCTCAGCTCCAGTCAAGATGCAACACCTACAGAGGCAGGATTTCTTGTGAGCCATAAGCAGAAATAGCCTCTCTTTAAAATTTCTTGAGTCCCATTTATATGAGATCTTATAAAGCAGCAGTACTTGCACTTCTGAGACAAAGACAAAAAGCAGTTGTAGAGATGAGTCCCCAGAGGGATCTTTGCTCATCCTCAGCCTAAAGAACTTCTTGCTAGTCTATTATACTGCTCCTAATTTGAAACAATGCGTGATATATAGGGAAGGTTAAACAGGACCAATAAGCAGTAGAAAGCGTATTTTACACTGAATTAGGTAAGGGTAAACAGGAGCCAGCAGCTGTGTTACATAATAGATCTATACAGCAGTAATACCTTACTCTTCTTGCAAATCCTCTCCTGAATGAGGCATCACCACACTTACATGCCTGAAAAAGCTCACAAAACATCACTACAACACACATCTTCAAATAAAGATCTAGTTTAAAGAAAAGCAAGACATTTCATTTGCTCTTGTTGACCTTGAGGCATGATTCTCAGCCATACATCCCTGACACTGTTACTGACACTTTTCATTCAACCCACTCATTCTATCCCCTTTCTTTGCCTCAGTTTCCCCTCCAGTTCCACCAATATTTGCTAGAAAGTACTTGAACAGCTCACAACCCTGTAATCAAAGACTACAGATAAGACAAATTGTAAGATCTTATTCTTAATTTGTAACCTGGATCAGACAAATCCTGGCCTGGAAGTGCTCCTTCTTCAGGGGCATCTAGAAATTTGTTGCTAGCAAAACATTACTGCCCACATTTTAAATAGCCCAGCCCTGCAAAAATGCAGATAATTAGCATCTACAGTACTATTTGATAAAAATTTAATGGTACAAGAACATAGAGAGACTCACAAGTCACTGAAGAGAGTGACTTGGATAGAGTCCTGCAGTGCTCTGGTCAAAAGCAAATGCATGAAAAGAGACTGGAGAAAGAGAAGTGACTTTTGTCAGCTCAGGTAGAAGTAAGGAATCAAAAGGCCTAGAGAGCAGCATGAAGCTCTCAGGGAGCAAACTGAGAACAGAGTTCTGGTATCTGAGCAGTTTGATATGAAGCAGCTGCTGGGCCACTACTGATATTTTTCAGCTCTTTAGATGCACATTTCCAAACAAGCATAGTCAAGAAATATAGGAAAAATAAAGAAATCTTGCTGCTTATCAAATGTGTACACAGACTCTTTTCTTTTTCTTTGCTTCACAAATGCTTGACCTGAATTCAAGATATGCTTTTCTCAGAGCAGTAGGAAAGTCTCTAGCATTTCTTGTCCATTTCTTGTGGTTTGCACACACAACCCTGTATGTATTTACGTGGACAATTCACAAGAATCATTTTGCATCATTACTGCTCCCATTTGCTTCTACAGAAGTGGTACTAAGGTGCTGTTGAATAACAGAGACCCTGCATGGTCATATAAAATACAAAACTTAACCAAATCCCTCACAATCCAGTTAGAAGAGATTCAAGTTAGCATAGAGTCAAGGGTAAAAAGCCTCTATGAAGCACACCAAGGGACATCATGCAGATACATCATAGCTATGGCCACAGTTCACTGCCTCAAAATCGTTTGAACACTCACTTTCTTTGAAAAATAAATATACAATCAGCAAAACTCCAAATCCTGCCCAACCCACTAAAATTGTCAGTAATTATCAACCTTAAATCTTATAGATGTCACAGAAATGGATCGTGATGATCCAGCTCTCATAAAACAAAACTTTCCCCTCAAAAAGCTGTTTAAGGTTTAAAACCATTTGCAAAATACAGTGGATACAGTACAAAGTCCAGCGGTTTAGATCTCTGGGTCCTGAGAGATGCCTCACTATTAACTGGGTAAAAGAAGCTCTGATATATTCTAATCCATCTCCAATCTGATTCAATAGACTTACTCTCCGTACAATACAGCAGGTGGTGATCTGTCATTGGAACTGTAACTCACAGAATAACTGGCTGCTTTGAGGTCCTTTGAAGTGATGTTACTATTCTTGGGATATTTTCTAAAAGCCCTTGCTAAATGATCCATATCCTCTGCTGCAGCTAAACAATAATTGATTTTTCTGTTCTTTCTCAGCACTGTCCCATTGCCAACATACATTTCTCATTTAAGTTCCTGGAGCATTTTGTTGCCTCTCCAGCTTAATCTTGCCTTTCCATAAACTTACTTTATGAGCCTCCCCATCTGTTTCTGTGAGAGGTGTGTGTATGTTCTGTGTGTGTATCTCTCTATATAGCTATTACCCAGACAGGTGTATGTTTGCTGAAGGCACAGCATGTACACGCAGCCTGTCAGGAGCTGCCGTGACAATGCTGTAAAATGAGATTCTGAATCTGCTTCGCTGCTGATCTTGCTCCTCATTTAATATCTGTGACCACGATGAATTATGTTGGACATCCTGGCTTCTCCTTACTGAATTGTAGCCTGCAACACAACATCTCTACCTAGTGTTGCACAGATATTTTGGGGATTACGAGCTCTTTGTGTGCATTAAGACTCCATTTTTGGCCCATTGCTATTCTGGATTTTATGCTGATGGTAAAGCAGATTGTTAGCATCACATTCCTCTTTATCTGTTTGCCAATAACATGTAACATCAAAATATTGAGTGAGGAATCTTATTGAACTAGCCCTCCCTCCTGCTTAATATTAGTACCTTGGGGAGACAGATCTTAGGTAATTAAATAAAGGTCAGTCCTAACTGGGTTTTGTACTGAGTAAAATAGATCCTCTACCTCTTAAAAAAAAAAAAAAGATTGATGTCCATAAGACTGACAAAGCTTCCTATTGACATGGCCCTGTAGCTGGCCATGCCCTGGCTGTGAGGCTCTGAAACCAGCCCTGCCACATCCTGTCCAGGTGTGGACATCAGCTCAGCAGTTGTATAAAGCCTCAGGAGCAAGTTTCAAGGGCTGCTTCATTATTGCAATAAGCACAAGGTGCAACAGCACAGCTTATTTTAATGTTCTTGGGTTGGCTTTGTGTGCTCAGGCCAGCTGAAGGGAGCAGCAGCCAGATCTCTTTTGTTCAAACTACCAGTCCCAGCAGGTAGTGTTGTCTGACGGTAACCTGTCATACTGTGTGTTCCCAGCATTGTACTTGTCACTGCTCTGGCTAGGGTTTAAAGAGAAGGTAGGTAGGGCTCTTCTTTCACAGAAGCATTGTGCATGATCACCCCATCAACACAAAGCAGGGGCATGCACTGCACTCCCAGCTATTCCACTTTACCTCTATGCTAAGGTTAAAACATTACCAGATTTTGTGTCTCTTTCTGCCTTTTGGTGATTTTTCATAGCTGAGGATGTGTTTCTCTTCTTAGGTCCTCGGCTGGGAATTTCACCTCACTAAGCTCCTGCAATTGCAGAGACCTATGACCTTCAGCATACCTTTGAGTCCTCCTGCTCTTTTCTTACAGCACAGAAGAGCTGTAGCTTGTGATTTTTACTGCAGGTCTTAAAATTGTGCAGGGAAGTATTTTGCACCTTATGACCACATGAAGCCGCGGAGGATGGATTCTTCCAGACACTGCATTTACCCCCAACCCCAATTCTCTTTCCAAACTTATCTTTCCAAAAGTTGAAAGACTCTGAGTTGGAGTAAACAGCTGAACAGCAAAAATACTCCTTGTGGGAGTTTGCAAACCAACATATTTTTCTATGAATGGAGCATCCTCTCCCTGCAGATGAAACATGGCTCAGGATCACCAGCAAATATCACTTAGTCATAAGGAAAACATGCATAGCAGCTCAAAAGAGTCTGCATACTTCAAGGACAGACCAGCTTCCTATTTCACAAGCTCTAAGCACAGTAAGGTTAAAGTGTCCATGAATGCATTACGTCTTGATGCTTTCCAACAAGTACTTGCAGAAAGGTCTCCTCCAGTACTGAGGCTGGATCATTAAATACAGCACGGTTTTCAAGTACTTGACACCCTATTTAAGTTCAAGTATTCCATGCTTCAAAACACTATATGTACCTGCCCTAGAAAGGGCAAGATCCACTCCGTGCCTAGTACTCCAGGCAAGTGCTCTTAGTAAAGCATTTCTGGATCCACCCACACTCATCAGTTGTTTGATCGGGTTTTGGTTTTGTTTGTTTGTTTTTTCTAAGTCAACACTTACTGCAAAGAAAAGCAGAGAAACAACTTGTAGCCAAAGTGCCTTTATTTTGCTATGGGACACGTTTTCCAGACACCTTCTGCTGTTGCTACAGCCAGCCACCTCAGGTGCCACCAGCCCACGTGCCAGCCTGGCAGCCAAGGCCACACATCCCCAAGAGATGGGGGACAGCAGAAAGAAATGGGGGAGCACCTCTTTTACTTATTTTGCCCAGACTATAAAAACCCAGTGCAGATGGGAAAGGGAGGGAAGGCCATTGAACTAAAAGTTTTGCTTTGTTGTTTTTTTTTTTTCCTCCTCTTAACAAATTAAGTAAGTCTAAAGACTACAGCTTGCATAATTTAACATGTCTGTAAACATGGAACATGCATAATTGATATTAAACAACATGCTAATCACCTCCTAATGTGAATAGATGGGCAACCTACCCTCAGTTTATGTATAAGTAACAAGATGGACGCTTACTGAGCTCTGTATAATAGGTGTTTTTTTTTCCCCACTTCTTACATTTGTGTCTCAGCATGATGGTAAGCCACAGCTTAGGCAGGAAACCTAATGTATTATTTATGCTAAGCTTTGAACTGAAATCCTTTTCTCCATCTTATATAAATATATATATTACTCCTTCAAACACAGTGATTGATTCTGTCAGGTCACTGTAAGAATAAGTTCCCTACTGTAGTTAAAAAGGAAACAGTCATGCAGTGAATGTCAGGAGTGGGGTGAGTTGCTTATTTCTCAGAGCAGCACAACAGACACTGTGCCAATCCACTTCCCATTCCGGTAGCTGCTCTGGAAACTTCACAGAGGTCCAAAGACTTAGAAAAGTGTCTACACTAGGAAGCACTGCAAGAGATGCCTGCGTGGATGACCTGTGATCTTTTATCGCTTCCAACTTTAAAACCTCACTGAATCCACTGAGAGTAAAGTACTGACAAGAGGATCCAGAGCTGTTACTACTTCTAAGACTAAGGTCCTGTTTGTTTTATAATTAACATTGACATTTGCATTAAGTATGCCAAAACAAACTGTTAAGAAACAAACTCCAAAATTATTCTCTGGCAGAGAAACAGACATTGATATGCAGAGATCTATCAACACTGTTGCAAATACAGGTGCCATCAGCAGTGAGGTAGAAGTACCTTTCCTCTAAGTATTCCTACTCAGAATGAAGGAAATAGGTCTGTCTGCTCTCACAGAAACTGAAGATTTCTATCCAGAGAAGAGAGGCATTATTAGGGAAACTAGGGAAAGCATCGAGGAAATGAAACCAACAATAAAAATATACGGAGCAGGAGTTGCAGAGGGAGAGCAACAGGCTCCAGTCAGCAAACAGCAGGCATTACAGTGAACCCAGAAAGCCATGAACACCAGGATGCTGAAAACAGCGACAGAGCTCCTGTTGACTTCAGAAATAATATGACTGAGCTTAGGAGCAAATGTAACATGAATTTTACCACATTTTCTCCTCCTGAGATGATGCAGATGGGAGCTGAGCTGGATTAAGAGGTATTGCACAAAAACACAGCAATGAATTCACAAGTAGCTTCCATCTAGCTAACACAATACATATGACTTCTGCCTCATCAGCTGTCTGGCTTTAATTAAAATCAATCTTAAATAATTTATATGGTATTTCATTAAATGCATGCTGAATTTGACCAGGGCACTACCAGTGCAATTTGATTTATCCAGGATATGAGCTGAGAAGCTAAGGTCATAACAGCACATTTCTATTTCTCTCTCCTTTTTGGAATCTGCTCTTTAAAACACTTAATAATTTTTAACCTTGCTCCAGGCAGACCAGCTCTCTCCCATAGAATATGTTAGCCAGAAAATTAAAAGACCAGAGATAGCCACAAACAGATGCAAGTCATTCTGTTTTAATGCCAGAGCTGTTTCACCAATGGCACTTTAGAAGCTTCATATGAGTTCCAGCATGCCCAGATTGTGCTCTCAGCTGAACAAGGGGTAAATATTTAATGCTGGAGGGGGAAAAAAAATATCCAACAAAAACCGAACAACAAGGCAGAAAGAACAACAAAAGGTTGTATGAAATAACAGATTTGAGTAAAAGGAGGCAGACAACACAGCTAGGACCAGCTGTACTGAAGAAAAAGCGGTTTTTCTATCTCTGGAGGTATAGGCACTCCTTTAAGGTGATGGCTGGAAAAGTCAATGGTGCAAACTAACTCCAGACTCACTCCCACTGCCCACTCCCCTCATATCTCTTGAGGTGAATCCTCTTTAACTTGGTTCATTTGGACTTCAACATCTTAAGACACTAAATACCCCTTTTTTTTACTAATTTCACTAATTTTAGTGGAAGTGAGTTCCAAAGCTCTTACATAAGTCCTTGCACCAGCAGCTTGCAAGGGTGCAACCACAACAGGAGGCAAAGTAAAGAGCAGCAGAGGTAAGGGGAGAAGTGTCCGCACTGACACATGGGCCGTTTGCTGCCAGGGAAGAAAGAGCACATGGGACACTTTCACTGGGACTTTGAGAGGCTCAGCCCTGGAGCTGCAAAGGGTTATGAAGCCAGCTTGGCTTGCTTAAGTACTTTTGTGCACAAAATGTCTCCCCAGGAAACATGGGATACATGTACTAGCTCCAAATCACCTAGAGGAAAGGAGATCTCTGTCCACAACCTGTTTTCAGCTTCAGACATCAGCTCTCCCAAGGAGCAGAGACACACTAGACACAAATCCACCTTTGCATTCCATTCCTATCTTATACTACAGGCAGCCTTAAGAGACCAGCACACCTAGATCGAAAGCAGGTTTTGCTTAGCTCAAGATAATCCTCCTGTGGCAAAATATTAAATGATGG
>VZZY01020409.1:0-346501 GCA_013400335.1 Eurystomus gularis | reverse complement strand
AAGAAAAAATATCTCCGTCTTCTTTAAGATTTGTAAAGTCAGGCTGCTATTAGAGAAATCTGCAAAACAAATGGCTTTGAACTGCAGGGAATTCTCTCTGGCTTCTCCCTCACCCCTCAGAGAAGTAGGAAATGCTCCATTCCAGCACAAAACTCTTCATTCCTCACAGCCTACAGGGAATTAGGGAAATCATGACCAGGAAGAACAGGGGAACTATGATGCTTTCTAGCTGCACAGCAAACCTTTTCTATTTACAAGTCAGCAAAAGAAACAGAGTGTGTGCACATGTGAGAGAAAGATGAATTATATAGAAGGAGATTGGTGTGAGAATTACATTGCTGGGAATGAAATTCATCTCTAAGCCAGATGGAGTCGAGTTTGTTTACGAGTCTGAACTGTGATATCCACTCAGCCCATCTGGCCAAGGCTGAAGGGAAGTCCTTTCAGCAGATACCCTGGAAGTGCGGTTCTGCTTGAGCTGAAATACAATTTCATCACTCCATGTTAATCAGTGTGTTATCTAGACTTGTGGTGAGGATATCACGTAGAGGAAACATCAAGCTATGAAATTCAGCACTCTCTTTCTTATCAATACTAATAATTAAAGCTGGAGTAGATCCTGCCAAATTTCTGCAGCGGTATCTCTGCAGAGTTGAGCCTTGAATCTCATTTATATAAAGGGCACTTTCCAGCCCTCTTACAACTTGCTGGTGCCTTATTGTGGCTGGAAAATGTATTAACGCACCAAGAGCCCTGTACCATTACCAGGGGATTCAGAGATCTCAGGATGAACAGGAATGCTTTTCTGGACTACTATTTTTCCTGCAACAGTGGAGGTGTCCTGACTGTAACCACACTGATGTTCAAGAGGGAAGATACAACATTGGACATACTGCTACAAAGTACTGAGAGCCTTCAGGAGTCTGTTTTCATGGACACAGTTAACAAGTAGCCAAATAGAAAAAAAAAAAAACCACAACAGAACTCCTTGCTATTGCAAGGATTTGCCAACATGCAATAATAAACTGGGGTCATGGTGGTATCTTGGCTCATATTTGGCCATCAGAATGAGATGATGGAAGGCTCACAGCCACAATGAAGAAAGAGCTGTGTACTAAAAACAACCTCTTTTAGATTTAGAAAAAAACATGCTGTGATACAAAGCACAAAGCTGAGAAAAGACATCTGAGAATAGTTCGTAGCAATTTACATTCAACTCAGTTTGACCACATGAACTTTTAAGCTGATTTCATATTTGGAACGAAACACTTCAATGCGGTCAAACTCTTTAATCTGCTTACATGGTTTTGCCAGTGGAACAGGTTTTCACAGACTAGATCTAAGGAAGAAGTTCTTTACTCTGAAGGTGGTGACACAGGCACACATTGCCCAGAGAGGTGGTAGATACCCCATCCCTAGAAACATTCCATGTCAGGTTGCACAGGGCTCTGAACAACCTGATCTAGTTGAAGATGTCCCTACTCACTGCAGCGGGGTTGGACTAGATGAGCTTCAACCCAAACTAGTCTATGAATTCTACACAAGTGCACACGTGGCAGAGCTTGCTGAGACCCTACAAATGCTTCTGGAACAGCTGAACCTTTGCTGATGAACAGGGAAACAGGATCTTCCAGAACTAAAAGCCATACACCATAAGACAGCTTGGTTGTATGGTCCAGACTTTGCTTGGACTACCCCAACTGCATCCCTCTATGGATCCACTGGTGAGGAACTTCATTTTGTCATAAACAACAAATAGATATACAAACAGGTTATATTGCTACTTGTTTTCCACTGGGAAACCGGGGATATCCCTGATTCTGCAGTACCAAACAGCATTCTTGTTAGAGGGTCTAAAAATCACAGCAGACTTCCACAGAGATGCTTGAGAAATCCAGAAGATTTTGATGCTATTCACCAGGGAACGATAAGGAAACTCAAAGGAGACAGTCATGTTTGTAGGCAGAACATCTCAGGCTTCTAGGAAACTCTGCTTTCTTGGGAGCCTTCAGAAGAGCACTCATTTCAGTGCAAATCTGCCATGACAAGTAAGTCAGCTCTATTACTATACTGGAAAGCTGTGTGGAGAATTATTAAGGATTGTTGTTGTTGGTTTGGGGTTTTGGTTTGTTTGTTTTGTTTTTTTAAATCTATAGGGAACCTAGAGGATTATTAAAATTAGACTTCAAGATAATAGTCTGTGAAGGCAGGGAAACAATATCACCCATAGTCATCTTTCTGATAATAAAAGAGTCTGGAATGTGTCTCATACAAATCATCATCTATCCACTGACTTCAAAGGAGCAACACAAAGGGAAGAGACAGCCCTTTGAATACAGCAGCATCTTGTCAGCATGGTCCAGCTCTCCAACGGACCAGGTACAGCTTTGTTCAGCAGGGAGCATTGCACATTATTCCAAACAAGTTTTCATGGTTCAAACACCTGGTAGAATTACTAATAATAAAACTCAGTGAAGGCACTCAAAATATATCCTCTGTGCTGGTGCCACAACTTTTGTTAGCCTCATTTCTCTTAAGTGATGCAGGCTTAATATCCCAAATTAAAAAGAACGAATGAATTGAAAACAAGTACCCTTCTGTTTAATATTTGCTGTGAAAATGGCTTCTTGTATCAGTGAGGAAAACAAGAACAAAACAAGAAACTTAAGTAGGGTAAAAGTGATGATTATTGCTCCTAATTTAGCAGAGCCTGTTCTCCACTGTGGGTGCAGCTGAACTACTCCAGAGAACACGCAGTTTCAAGGACAGCAGAGTGAGTCTGTGGGACAGCACCGTCATCTAGTGGGCATTTCCAGCAACAACACAGTTCTCCCCACAAGCTCCTTCTCGTTTGTGACCACAGAAAGTGCTCCTCTGATTTGGTACCACACTCATGGGAAGCTAAGCTCAGAGAGCTTCGGCGGACCCACACAAGAGAGCTACTCGTTGAGCTCCTTCATCACCACCTAGTACAGAGCATGATTCCCTCTGGACTTCCAGGCATAAGTGGCTAGATTTTCAGAGACAAAGCTGCCTCTACCATACACTCACCTACTAAGCCTCAGATACTTTTTCGGCAATCAGTAGAAAGACTCCTTTCCAGTAATGAATGAAGAGCTCAGGCTGGGAAATAATGGACATCCACACCTGTTTATCTATTTAGAGCTTACACTGTACACCAGCCTTAGAGATCCTCAGTTAGTACTGCCCTTTTCAAAATAAAGCTTCTTAAGCTGTAGCAAGAAACTTTTCTTACTGGTGACACTAATCCATCAATAATTCTCTCTTGGGAGAAAGCAGTAATACAGCCAATTCTAGAATGGTTGCAACTACTCCTGAATTACCAGTGTTTAGGTCTGCAGCCAGCTCTTATTCTGCGTGTTCATCACTAAGTCCCTCAGCTATTCTCCAACACTCATTCCTCCAAATCAACTCTCCTGCCTTCCTCCAATTCTCCTTCCTGTTCCTAAGACATTATTATCACCAGACTCTGCCTTTAGGCTGCTAAGCATCAGATCTTTCTTCCAGAGGATGCTTAGCAGCAGGGCTGCCTCCCCTGTCTTTAGCTGAGGGAAGCAAGTGCATCAAAGTAATGAATTTTTACTATAGTTTTACATTTTGTCCTTCTGCAATCTCTCTTGGCATCATTTGGAGTCTGGATGAGGATAGAGCTAGAACTGGGAGCATCCTATGGAAGTTACAACACTTGCAAGTCTTTGATGTGTTGCATCAAGCTCCCGTTTAAAAGCTGAGTCTTTGTTGCCAAGGTATCTGCCTAGTTTCAAGTTGTGGGGATTTTCTTCAATGTTCCCACTCATCTAATTTTTCCAGTACTCCCTCTTTCCTTTCAGTTTTATAGCCTAATCAAAATTTCCCTTTATAACACAGTTCACCCCTCCTCCAAAGATATTAACCCACTTCATTTGCCACCTGCTGGGTAAAAACATAAAAGGACTCCGCTTATATCAATTTAAACTCTCTCTTAATAAAGAGAACTAGAGCATTTATGCCAGCAACTATTTACCTCATTACGTGGTGTTATAGCCACATATGTGCTCCGAGTTTAAAGCAAGTGGCTAAAATCCATTCTCTCTTTCTTTCTCTAAGGGGAGTGAAATCAATCGCTAATGAGACTCCAAATTCTTCATTCCAAGCAGAGTACAGAGCTATAACTACACGTGGAACAGCGTAAGAAGAGGTGAAGTCTTAATTCCAAAGCAGACATATAAAACACAAATTAAACAGCCAAGATTAACTGTGTCACATCTTTGTCCATTCTCTAAGTTGTACCTCTTGCCAAATAATTGACTCTCGTTACCCAAGCTGATGCACTCTTGCCGTTAAAAAAATGTTTTACCTGAAGTTTTAGCTTTCTACATTTCAAGCCACCAAATACGGTCAGAAAGCCTTACCATGAACTGGCACAACAAGTGTTTTTCCACCTTTTCCACTGTCTAAGAGCTCTTCTGTCACTTTTTCTGTTTTCATCTGATAAATCTGGTGCTGGAAATCCCACAGGCATCACCTTTACTTTCACTTTGACTTAAAGAAGCTAAAGAAAACACAAGTATTAGTTTAGCTTTGTGGTATAGATGGCATTTAGTTAGCCATAGGGCAAAAGTGCTTAAGCTAATATAAGCTTTACTGAATCTAAAATCAAGCTGTGATCACTGAAAGCAGCAACAGCAAACCCAACCTGAAGAACGAGCATTCCATTTGCAGTATTTTTTTAAATGGGTAGGCGAGAAGAATTCAAAATTAAGGGTTGGATCCCTACCATAAACACAGTGAAGGAAAACCCCGATACTATGCTTTAAAATAGTGACACAAGATTTTTCCCCAAATCTCACCTGAAGCCACTAGATGTCATTCTTGGACTTTCAGTTGAAGCAACTGTTTCGGGTTTGGGTTTTCTCCCCCTCTAGCTGTTATGCCAGTTGCCACAAAGAATGAAAACCTTTGCCATCATTTTACATCTTAATTTAACATGATAGTTCCACAAGAATATATTGGGCTTAATGCTTATGGGAGAAGACACATGCCAAATTCCTCTCTTATAAGATGGGAACTGGTCTGCTCATAATTCAGCTCAGTCCATGATCTTCTTAAAATGAACACTGGCTTTAAGAACTTCTTGTTCAAATATTGATCTTATCCTCATTATCGTTTAATCCCTCTAGAAACACCAGAAGAAAGCAATACCTTACTGCATGAGGGGCTTGGGTTTTTTTTTTGTTGTTATCTTCTACTTGCCAAAGCTAGAGGTGTAAGATGAGATTGTTTCTGGAGGTGTTACTATTTAAGGAAACTCTCTGATGGAGGCAAAGCGCACCACTAACCATATTGCAAAATCCTTAAAATTTCCCCTTGTGCAGAAGGAAGAGTACGAGGGGCGGAAGCGAGAGGCACAAAGCAGCAGAGTGAAACGGGCAGGAGTGAAGCAGGAACACAGCACAGCAAGCAGACCATGAACAAAGGGAATTCAAGAAAAAAAAACTTCATATGGCCAGCAACAGAATATGACTCCTTAGGAAAGACATCTACATATGACCATGATGAGCAACATAATGGAACAGGGCTGTATTCAGAAACAAAAAGTGTTCAGGTGTCAGAGCCAGACCATGATGCTATAAAGCTTAAAGCTCCAGACAGCATTATTCCAAGTCCAGGGCTACAGACAGCCCTTTAACACACACATGGGCTTACATTTTTTGCCATGAAGGTTACTTAGATGCTTGAGTAAATCCATCTGACCCTTTTTCAAGGTTGATTAATCAACAGACTGGATAAACATTCCCTTGCTAGCAGCAAGTGCACTTAGCTGCGGAGCGATGTGCCCTCTGAGCTGATCCCAGCCTGGAAAGGTCACTGCTTCACAAGGCACAGCCTTGCCTTGGACTAGGCGGCAGCTTTGACATGACCAGATCCCAACAAAGCACACTTATTAATCCTGGCAAGATCAACCCAGCTTCTCACCTTGCAATTTATATTCAGTTCTTCTGGGGGGGGGGCAGGGGATGGACCACAGAGAATTGCCCTTAAAACCAGCAGACATATCTGCCAGCTGCTCCAGTTGGGGTCAGTTCCTATGGGTCCCTTTTTCCTTTCTGCAGCAAAGCAGGAGTTTGCTGATGACAGCCCTCCATGATTCTCCCTGCACAACTAAAGGGAAAGCAACAATCAACAACCATAAGATGCGCTGCTTTCCTCTCATTGAAGTGCAGAGGGAAGAGGATTCCCACTGCTAGAAGGATCTGAGGGTGCCTGTTGTCAGCAAGATAGCAGATGTGCTCCAGTCACCTGAAACCCATTGTATTTGTGCTGGCCATCACGACATGCCTTTCCCGTTCCACCTCCCACAAGATCTCAAATGTTTAAGCACGTGGAAGTGATGATCTAAAGACCAATACTCACAGTAAGGGAGAAAAGAAAAAGATTGAAAACAAAAAATTCTCATCTAGTTGGGAAGCAGAAAAAAAATAGCATCTCACACAAGCAAAACAACGTGATTGCAACAGATGCGCAAGAGAAAGCTGCGCACAATCTGTATATAGGCAGACAACTGGAGAGTAATAAACAGACCTAAAAAAATGCAATCTGTTTGGAAAGAGTGGGGTTTTAACTGAAGGAAAAACGTGTGCAACATTGAACTGGAAACAATTCACCCAGCATCCATGAAAGGTTCCATTCTAGCACTTCTCCTCCTTAGGAATACTCTGAAGTGAAAAAAATCTGATGCTGGGATTGTTTCATTTATTACAAGCTACAACCATGAGCCGCAGCTTTGTGACCGCCAATCAGGAGTGCCACACAAGAGCTCAAGAGGCAGTTGAATGAAGATGTTTCTCCTGGACATGAAGTCACTGAGCTTAAAAATAGCATGTTCTGTAGCTGAAGAAGCTTCAGTGGTCCTTATGATGGACACACAGCTATAATTACAGCTAAGCAGCTGCTTGCTCTCAATCTTGACTCAGTCCTTATCATATGAAGATGCTTCCTATATAAGCAATCAACTTGACAAACAACCCAGATGTTTTTCTCCCTCTCCTGCACTGTGGCAGCTATGTAGACTATGGATTTCTTCAGCTTCAGCAATCCTTATGACCAAGAAATAGGACATCTGCACTTGATATTTGGGACACAGTATTACATACCTCTCAGAGCCTGTTGGTATGTCCCAGTTCTGCTTTGGTGCAGAGAACACAAGGGGCAGAGCAGCCTCACCACCTGCTTAAAGAAGCCTTGACGTATGCATACAGTAGACTGGAGCTACAGTAAATAGATTTGCAACAACACAAATATATTACAAGGGGTAGCTGGGTATGAGTACAGGGCAGCTGATGTGCAGAATTTACAATCCACATCTGTGTCTTGAAGCAGTAGGTAGCTTATTTCAAAGGACAATAAGGCTGGGGACAGAGTCAGAACAGTCCTTCTTTCCTTTCCCTTTTTTTAAATCCAGGGGATGGGGGAAAATCCAGCCAGTATTTGCACTGAGCCAGTGGTCACACTGTACTTCTAACATGCTTAACATTGGGGAAAACATCTTAAGGGAGTTTGAAGTGGTAATGGGCCATGAAGCATATGGCAGTGTTGTGGCATCTCGAGAGCCATATGTACAGGCCTACAAACTGTCGGGATGTGATACACTACAGATAATATCCATGATAAATTATTCACTTAACCAAAAATTGTACATCAACCCTCAACAGCTGGTAAAAGCTGGATCCTTGCCCAGTACATTAAGGAAGTTTGCTTCCTCAAAGCTCTACTGTTCTTTAGGGGATTTGAATTATGCATGTTACCATGAAAGCTAATGCTGTACATATGCATTCAAAGTTATTATTAACCTCATCAAGCAGAGGAGGAGTAGAGAAGGCAGCTGTTTTTCTAGCTCATGTGCTTAGGATGTGGTGATGTTTTAAAGAACTTGCTGAGAGCAAGGATACAGGAGAGTTTATTTTTCCCCTCAGAGTAGCTTGACAGCAGCCAGTTCAATCTGAAGGGTGTTCTTTAGGGTGGTCACTGACAGTGCTCAGTCTCCCCCTCACTATTTTTATACTAGAAGAACTAAAAAGTAACTTTTTTTTCCCCTGTGACCTATGTTATAGCTGTACTGTGCCTTCCATTTAAGGATATTAAAATGCTTCCCAAACGGGGGCAAGGCTGACCCCGCTTCCCAAGAGCAGAGCTGCTACATATACTGACAAAACTCCACTGCAAGTCCTACAGATCCATGCTTGAAGGGTAGGATTTGATGTTATACAGATTGACCACACCATCTTTGCTGGCAACCACATTAGCAAGTAAGGGTCTTAAAACTTCAGCACACAAAACCTGAGATGAAGTTAAAAAATTACGGCGCACCTTTGAAAGATGGAATGACTTTCATGCAGGTTTTGCACATGACTGCAGAGCTCACGAGATATGAGAAAAGTCTAGAAGGCTATCCCATGCACACTTATGCTAGCTCTAAATTAGCTCAAGCTAAAAAACAACTATCTTGGCTCTCAACCATCCATAGCACAGTTAATGAGATGGACATAACAGCTCCTATGTCACCAGATTAGTGCTACAGTAATGGCAAGAGCCATGAAAAAAATTAGGAGAAATTACAGCTGCTTAACCCCTCACTCCACCCCCAAAATTGTCATCATTCTTCCCCCTTCCTCTAAGACAGGATGAAAGTCAAAATGGAGCTGTTTTCTATTCTATTCCATACACAACCACCACTCAGTTCTCTAGCCAGACAAGGTCCAAAATGCAGGAAAATATAAGGTAGCTTTTTCTCCCCATTATATTTTTCCCAGCCACCAGTTCACCAGTCCCCCCTTTCTCAGCCTCTCCCAGCCCCTGGGACCACTTTCCTCCATCTGCTTTAAGGAATTGTCTCCTCATGACAAAACCACAAATTTTCCCTCAAGGGTCCAAATCCACCAGGCTCCTACCTTTGATGTTTACGCTTCATTATACCAATTCTGGGTTGAATTTATTATTATAGATGCAAAAACAATTTCGGTAGCTTCAAAAACCTCTCCTCATCCACACCCTGAATCCATTGCAGAAGCCTAACCTTCCCTTAAGATGACCGATTTTCTCTCCACCACCTTGGGCTGTATCTTCAAATACTGCCTGCAGGATGGACATTTTTCTCTTGATCCCAAACAGCAGGAGCATAGCTGTGGCAAGAGCTGCAGATGGAGTGCCTGGGACATTAAAGGTAGCATCATTATCTCCTGCTTGGCACACGCACACTCTTGGCATTCATTTTCTGTAGCACCCCCAGTCTCTCATTTCTCTCCCTTTCCAATATTTTGCTCTGCCAAGAGGCTCAAAGCTAGGCTATCTGGATAAATGACCAGCTGGTGCCATAGCACAGAGTATCGCTGGCTAGAAATGGGTTTGGACAACAGTTTGGGGGCAGTTCACATCCCTCGGCCAAATTAGACATCGGAAGCAGACCAGACATGCTGCTGGGACCTGGAATAAGATTTTGCAGCACTAACAGGTCTATTCTAGCAGCTGCTAGAGAGAGCAATAATCTTTGAACATGACTTTTTGGTCTCTTCTTCCAGAAAGACAAGCTAATTAAAAAAGGGTTACAGAGAGATTATGTAGACAAAGGGGAGATTCCTGAAAGGCATAAAGAGCAGCACAGCGGCCAGATCTCCCCTGAAGTCAGTGTGAATTAGGCAACTAACTCCAACTTCTCCTTCAAAAAGCTCTGCTCACAGCTTTTAAAGCTGGTCCTCTAGCTAAGAATAAGTAAATAAATCCAGTTTCATCTAGCAAAGCTATGCATCACCTAATGCAAATTTCTGATCCTTTAGAGGATCAGCATGCAATCACTGCACAGCAATTTTTGGTAGTGCTATTCCCTCATCCCATCCTTCAAATGATCAATCCTTCAAACACAACCCACCACCTTTCGCTCCATCTTTAGTGAAAGGCATTTAGTAAATCAGGCCGGCACATCCTTGGTTGCACACATGGGCAGTGTTCACTGTCGTTGGTTGTAGGAATGCAAGGATTAAATCAATGTATACCCAGGTCTCCTACACAGACAAAAGGAAGCAAAAAGCACTGAAGTGAGAAGGCGGCTCTTCTTGATCGCTCTCCTCCCCAGACAGCAAACGCTTGGAAGGCCAAAGCAGCACCTGTTGCAAAAGCAGCAGCTCTTTGCTTCAGGGTCTTCTCCTGGGATACCCTAGGAGGAATTACCAAGCTGATGCAAAAGCCAACATCTCATCTTGAATGTCAGTGTCATTTACACAGTAAATGTCACTTAAAGCTAACACCAGAAGGAGCTTGTTGTTATAATTCAGCAGGAAGTGGCAACAGCAGCTTAGCAGCTTTTCCCACATACATGCATGTATATATAAAAATACATTTATCAAACACTGGATTTAGACTCTGAAAGGTTTTCTAGTGATGACATCAGAGTTCCAAGCTTGAGTTTACAGTAGGAAAAATCTCCTACATGGTACAATCTTGTGCCACAACCCAGACATTTTTTAAGACACTTTTGTAAAGGTGCTGGCAGTTTACAGTCAGTATTGGCTAAATCTTTGGCAGCTCTGCTCAGGTAAGGGGGCCAGCCCCATCAGTGGTTCTCAGACTGGATAAACCTGTCCACCCAGAACCAGACTGACAGTTTTTTGCACGTTTTATATTAATCACTGAACAACAATTCAACTCAAATGACAGCCAGCCACTCCAAGTCTGGATCTTAGCTGGGAACTGGAAACAAGGGAAGAGTTTCTCTCTAGAAGTTGAATACGAAACTTCTGCTGCCTGGGCCAAGCGTCAGAGCTGCACACCTCAGCATCTTACATCAGCTGATATCCCGATGTCAACATAGCAAACGCAGCTGATCCTCTTGCAGAGATTCAGACACTTGTACTAGTGTTTCTGAGGAAGGGGTGGAAGAGGAGGAAAACCCAGCACAGAGATTTCATCCTTCCTGGCTCACAAGCAACAGAACTGCTGCAGAGGGCACCACCACAGCTCATTTCCCCTCCAGGCTGAGGTAACGAAGCTAGCACCGTGCTTGGGGAAGCCATTTCAGATGCTTACAGGGTCAACACTGGCCATACACTTTCAGCCCTGAATAGAAGATAAAGGTATTTACAGCATTTCTTAGAGAGAATCTGAAATTTGTAATTAATTCGTCCCTTGAACCACTATATTGTGGTTGATATCTTTTACAGTCTGTCCATCTCCTCTCAAACTCTTTCATGCAAGTTACCTGGGACCTGTAGAGCTAGTACAAGGGCAGGCTTGGGAAAAAAATACAGAAGAACTGGACATCAGACAGTAAGTTTTTGTAATCACTCTTTCGTTGATCTAACACAACCCTCTTGCCTGATACATGCAAACAAAATGTCCACCTGCTGAATGGCATTACCTACGGTGATGTGCAGTATATTGTTATAATGTAAAACACAGACTGGAGTCTTCATTTTCTCCTTCCTTGACATAATGCAGCTGTACAGAATTGAGACATAACACGAGAGCCTCATGAATCCAGAGCTAAGCTGCGGGAGACCAGAAGCAAATAAATATTTCACAAAGTGTTAGCACAAGACACGACAGCATAAATAAGTGTGAGGATAACAGCTCCAAATGCAATTTAGCTTAAGTCATCTGTGCCTTCAGAAATAGAAAGATGATTTATTTCAAGCCTGAACGACCTGAGAGGGAAGCAGTGGGGTTTTCTTGAGTTATTTATTTATTTTTAATCATTCTCTTTGACCTTTATGCAGGCAGCAAAGGGAGCAGAAATGGTGGGTTGCTCATACAGTATATAGGTTAGCATTGGAAACATTTCTCAGTGGTCTGACAGATACCTGATCAAGTTAGCCGAGATGATCAGTGCACTCCCCAAAACCCGTTTAGCTGGAACTTGTTAACGTGTGTCTGTGCCATAAGCCCACTCTGTGGCCACAGCTGATGAAAGCTTTTATATTTAATAGCCCTCAGTGGACATTTCTTCCTTGACTTCATCCAATTGCTTTTTGAGCCACATGAAGATCCAACATCTACAATACCTTGTGGCAAGGCAGGCCCCAGCTTGGCAGTGCACTGTGTGAGGAAGGATGTCCTGTTTGATTAGAATCTGGCATATGATAGTTTCATTTGATGTCCCTTAAAGTCACATCCTGGAAGAGAAAATGCATGGTTGTTCCCTATTCAGTTTTCCTGTTTCACTCAGGATTTTACAGCCCTCGGTCATACCCTCTTCAGTTATCTCTTTCCCAGAAGGACAGCCCTGGCCATTTTCTAGATCTACTGAACCCTATTTGAGTCAGAGGAGGGCCCAAAACCAAACACACTTGTCTCTCAGCAGATGTCCCATGGATTCAAACAGTGGCAGAACAAGGCTGGGCACGTTATAGACAATAAAATGAACCGAAGTGCTGAAGTGCTTCAGGCACAGTCTTGCTAAAATATTGCCCTAGATCAGACTCACCCCGAGATCCAACCCCAGGTTGGAAGGCTTGGCAATTACAGGAGAGAAAAAGCATTTTTAATATATTCCTTATCTCAGGGCTTAACCCATTTTCTCATATTGCCCCAGTTCATACAGAATTAGACAATATAAAAGCCAAGGTAAATCTTTGGAAGTTATAAAGCCTTTATCAAGTATTAGTCCCTAATCTGAAGCACTGGAAAACAGTAATGAAACAAACATGAAATTCTGGAATTCACAAAACTTAAGTTAGCACAAACTTAGACCTGCAAAACACTATAGAGTCAGCTTGCAAAGCAGAGTCGTTCAGGGTTTATTCACAGATAAGTGTGCTGGGATTCCCAGCTACACACACAAATTCCCATGCATCAGAGGACCAAGTGTGTGTTATACGTAGCCACAGGCTAAGTTGTCCACTAACCATTTGGAGCCTGATGGAGCTTTCATGCACCAGCAGCCCTCCCTGGCTGCACAGGAACTGCTCCCATTTTCCACTGAAGTAGCTGGAATTTACCCACTCCAATTTCACACTGCAAGAGGCACGACGGGGGCTGGCAAGTTGCCACCCTCTTTCAGACAAATCTCACGGCGCTGAGCCAAAGGCAAAGCTGCGTTGGCACCTCCAGCTCTCCAAGCAGCAGATGGTGGGGGAAAAGGTAAAAACCACGTAATGTTTTAGGTAGGTGGGAAGACAAGGGTTACACACAGGCTGGCGAGTGAGTCATTTCTATTTAGCCAGCTGGAAGATTAGTGGCAAGTCAGTCAACACAAGCACCTTATCTCCGGCCTTAATTCCCATCATGGGCTCAAGCTTGCTCTGGGAGGAAGACCCCACTGGGGGATGCTGTACTTGGCACTGCAGCTGCTCTGGCAGCTACTTTTAGATGCTCTCTAATGTTAGAGTAGGAGGCAGATTTGAGGAAGAAGTGTGCTGATAATGATTTCCTCCCCTGAAATCCCTGCTTGACTTGGCAAGCCTGCAGCAAACGCCTCAGTGAGAGCCAACCAGAAGGCCATCCCATCTTCCGCCTTCCCACTTTGAGTGACTGGCAATAACACATTCAAACCCTAAATATCCCCAAGCCAAAAACAGAAAAAAAAAAAAACCAACCCTGAACCAGTTACTGCTCTCCTAGAATCACAATATCTGGTTTGAGAGAGCAGATCTCTCAGCCACAGAGGCAGCCTGCAGTTTTCCTTTGCACAAGCACAAAGCAACAGTGGGTAGTTGACCATCTGCAACAGGGTTGAAATGCTACTTAAAAGCAAACAAAGGGCCAAATGGCTGCCATGTGCACGCAGATCAAACCATGCATGCCCAGTAGCTCCAATAGCACATGGCAAGGCCATGCTGCCACTTGCCAGGTCATCAGGAAAGCAGCCAAGAGGCAATGCTTTACTCCTTTAGCACTGTGTTACCTCTGAGAGCCTCCCCAGAGGAAGCCAAACCAGAACCCAGCATTTCCAGGTAGGGAAGGATATGCACTGTTATGGTAAAGAAGGCACCTTTTACTACCATTTTGCAACCTTCTTTTGTTAATACAACAACAAGCAGACTCAAGGCTTGATCCTCAGGCATCTGTAAACCAGTGCAGCCCTGCTGATTTTAGTGGACAGAAGCTGATATGCTTCAGTGGAGGACTAGATCCTCAGCTTTACAGCAGCAGCCTAATTGAATCCAACGCATTTGACTCTGGGGCTGGATGCAGTAACACAACAAACATCCCTTGACTGGGGAGGGACCTGAGTTAGGCCAAGGTTGGATGCTTCTGCAAATCCTGCCCTGCAGCTATCACAAGGGCTGGCTTCAGCTCAGGAATTTAAGAGCATAGCAAGGGTTAGAAATGTGACTCAGTAAAAATGATAGTCGCATTCTCAGCTGGTACAATTTGGTGTAACTCCACTTAATTCAAGTGGAGTGACAGCTATTTAGACCGGCTGACAATCTAATCAAATTACCCTGCTTTGGACTGAGAAAAGGTTCACAGTTCTCAACCAGAGAACACAGCCACATTGATCAAGGCTACATACCCACATGTAGGAAGAGAGGAAACTGTCAAAAGAAATTGTAAGATCTGTAGTGAGATTGCTATGTAGTTCATATTATCCTATTCAATTAAATGTAAAAGGTGCTATAAAAGCCTCATAATCTAAGCACTACCTCCTCCACGTCTGCTTGTGCCCCCTTCCCCAAATACATTTTCTTATCTCCTGTAAACAAGTCCTACTTGCATGTGTTTACACGGCACAAAGTAATGCCATAAAGAGAACTCAATTACACCCAGTTAAGGTCTAAGTAGAGAAAGATCTCCACCCAGGCAAATATATCAACCCAGACTAATTAGCCCAACCTGAACTCTGTGCAAGGTCACCTACACTGGTTTTAGTACCCAAGCTGGATCGTTTAAAACAAGGTAGAATTCCCTGTGGCAATCTGTGCTTTATACTCATGTCCTTAGCCCCCTTGATGAAGATGCATAGAAAGTTGCCTTTGATCTAAGACTGTTCAACCCTTTTAATAGTCTAGCAAGCTTTAGGTTGTCTCATTTGCAATGTGTTTAGGTGGCCTGATTTTCAAAAGTGGGTCCCTAGCACATCTTGACTATGAGGCTTCTTCAAATGGTCTCAAATCCTCAGCAAACACTGAAAATGTAGACTTCTATTGTCCCAAAAGGCAAGGCTAAATACTCCACCTCCCAGCAAGAAGTTGGACAGCCCATCACTATGCTAACATTTCGTGCGTGACATTTCTTCATAGATTTTATGAGCCTAAATGAAGTACTCCACAGTCCCATACTACCCAAGCAGTAGACTTTAACTGTCCTAGGGCACAGAACAAATACACATACTAAACTGTCTTCACGTACTTCCTTCAAAAGTACCAGTTATCTAGCTTCATCATCATTTTATTTGCACATGTTCATTCCATCTCCAAAGCTAAAATGTAATGACAAATGAAAGGCTGTTCTTATACTTTACTTATACAGGTTGTCTTGGTTGCTTTTTCAGACTTAATGCCTAGGGAGATATGAGAAAGCTCCTTGGGAAAGGACTGCTAGTTAATTCAGTCTCTGTAAAGCACCCACGGTTGGAATCATCATAGCACAGAAGAATATTGAGTTTCCATTGAAAGTTGGCCATGCTCCAAGCAGAGGTTGGACCAGGTAAACTTCAGAGATCCCTTCCAACTTAAATTACTCTACAATTTCTTTACACTTGGGTGAAATTCAATCCACTGCAGTTAAAAGTACATAACTGGAACAAGACTAAAAGTCTTTTTTAAATGCTACAACCTACAAATCTGGTTAACAGGACAACTAAAAAACAAAACAAAACAAAAACCCCACTAGATCAAATGACGCTCAATAACCAAAATTAGCTGCCTTACAAATATTGTTCTATTCAATGTCATGATTTATTGGTCTCCTCCCCCTTGAGAGCTTCTATTGACCTCAGATTCACCTCAATGAATCTTGATTTTTGAATGAAAACAGCAGTCAATAATATTTACTTCCTATTGACTTCATCTTCAACAGCACAAGGAAAAGACTGAACTATTCATGACCTCCCTCAGTTCTAATCACAGTAGTAAGATCCAAGGCATAATCTCTGCAGGTTAGAGAGAGAAGTAACACCCAACAGTGACCCCACCATAAGGTGATGGACAACTCTCACATCCACACAGTTTATTTATGCAGGTAGGCAACGAGTTTCCCAAAATCTCATGGACAGTTCTGTGTGATGAGAACTTTATTTTTAAAATTATCCTGCTCCTATTGCTACTCCTCTCTGTTAAGTCAATAATCAGGGAGCAACAGCTTCAAACCATGATACAGTGACTCACTAGGAGCATCTGGCAGTCAAGTTCGCACTGCCAGAGTGATTCAATTGCATTGCAAGGTTACTGCTGTTTATTTACACCTTTCCTGATGATCCAGTGATTTTAAATGGAAAAGCTTCCATCTGCTACTCCTCACCCACCAATCCTTCCATCATCAATTTGACAGACAGGTATCTTTCAGATGGTCAAAGTCACAGGTTAGCTTAACTGTGACCGACAGTGGGAAACGCAAACTCTTCCCAGCACACTTAAAGGACAGAAAGGGCTTTTCAAGTGCTGACTTTGTTTTCTGCCTGCAGGATTGTAAACAGATTTGTTAGTCCCGAGCCAGACTTGGTGGGTCCTACTAAGAAACACATCAGAATCTCTTGCAAACTCACCCTCTGCATTTATCAGCAATTTCCTTATCTACTAGTCATGTTTTAATTCTTAAGTTTACTATACTCCTTCAAATTCACCTCATTCTTTCCCTGAAAAATGCAGTCATTGCACTGACTATGAGTATTGTGTTCAACACCCTCCTATACTCCCATAAGCATGTGTCCTACCATGATGTTTGAAGCAAGAGCTTGCTAAGGTATGTCCAGGTGCATTCTCTACCTACCTCCTAAATCATGGCTCCTGTTCTCAGCATCCCCAGTTCTGTTGCCATTTCATAAACCAGAGCTCCCAGGCCACAACACATCTTTGCTCTGCTTGCCTCTAAGCCACCTACTTGGTTTTCCTCTTCTGTCTCATCTGCCCTATAGAACTTTCTGTCTATGTGCATAATTAGACTGTCTTTACAACCACACACACACCAAACGAAGCTTATAACCCTCGTTCTTGTTTCCACAGGCTTCAGGCAAAGCAAATATCACTGTCAGGAAATGTGGGCAGGTCCCACGTGTCCAGGAAGGCATGGCTGTAACAACAGAAGTCAACCACTTGCTCCAGCAGGCACTAGCTAAAATAGTCCAATTGCCTACATTTTTTTTTCCCTTGACACACTCAGGCTCAGGGAAGCAGCTCCAGGTTACCCCTCATTAGGCAGACGCTCTTTAAATGATTTATGCTTCTATCAAGCTTGATATCCCCACAGAAGATTGTTAGTGAAAAGCTCTGTGTAATCATTTATAGTGGGATTTATGGTGTTTAACCCTCTAACAGGATGAAGGTGGGCTGTGGGCAGTAAAAGGTCAGTCCCGAAGGAAGCCAAATACGACGCTAAGAGGAAGCTAGAACAGGGCTCTAAAGGGCTTTGTTCACATTACAGGGGAAGCAGCAGAGACTTTAATCACCCCTGCCAAAGGCATGCACATGCAAGGAACAGAGGAACCAAGCAAGATTTTTGCCTCTAATTGTCAAGGCTGGTGGTAAATGTGGGTTTAGACTGTTTTTTTGGCTTAATATTGCCCTCATTTCTGTCTCTGTTTGTATTATTTAAGTTGCCTCAATTACAGTCCTTTATTAAGCAAGCAGCCAGTCATGAAAATGTCTTGTTTGTTTTAATGTTGTTAATTTATTTTCAGGCTAAAAAAATAAATATCCAAGCTAGAAAAACACCATTATGTGGGGTAAACAGCAAGTAATAAATTGCACCAGACTTTGGTCCCTTCTTGCAGCACCAACATACTAGGGAAGGGGGGTGGGGGGGGGGAGGGAGAAGAGCTGTTAAAGTCATTTCAGGGACATCTGCAAACAACCAGGACACTCTGGAATTAAATTTCAAGTTTTAGTAACCTTTGTACTGCCTTATTCCTTCAGGACTGGGAGATAAAGTGCTAGAAAACACCCAAAAGGCCAGAAGCACCACAAGAAAAGCTCACTAATTCCAGAAGCAGGAATTACTGACAGGGTCCTGGGGACATTCTGATTGTTCCTGCTCTACTGTGCAGCCCCCTCAATGCTTGGATAATTCAGAGGTTAGGATTTTTACCTACCCATGCTAACCTGAACCACCTGGAAGTGCCTGCTCCTGCAATCCAGGAATCTCACATTTATTATTCTGAGGCATTTTAATCATCCTTTCTTTATATTCTTTGTATTTCTGACCTAATGACTACCCAGTTCTGACCCACTGCATGATGAGACCAGCAGCTTACCATCACGGACAGCATCACTGGATAGGCTGGGAACATGTGCTAAAGAATACTGAATTACAGTTCATCTAAGGAAAGAGCATTATCCCAAAGTACCCTGGGGACAGAACAAGCATCCCTGCATTCTCCACACCAGCATACCCACAGAGCTTCCACAGTGCTCCACTGAGCTCAGTTATCTGCCTTCTGTCTCCAGTTTCTTCACCTGCAAGATGTGGTTTTGTTTAAAAACCTGTTTCCAGAGCATGCTGTGAATGCTCCTGGGGTAGCAGTTCTCACAAGACTGAGGAGTTTACAAATCTCTTGCTGGTTTTATGCAAAGCAATGTGGGTTCATCACACAGCAAGGGATGCTTTCTACCTGAGAGAGATAGTAGGCAAATAGCCCGGACAGTCCCACAATGGTGGGATGAAGCAGGAGATAAGCAAGACCTGGCTCCAGACAGCACCACAGCCTGCTCAGCACCTTCCCTCAGTGCTCACAGCACAGGCTCTGTGGTAAGGGCAGATCATTAACGGAGCTACAATGGGAAATGTGGCTTTTCCACAAAGTCTACAAATACCCTGAGAAAAGCCTTGCTGCTTCCTTCCCACCCACTTCTCCCTCAGGCCGGCTCTGCTGGAAAATCCCATCCTCCCTCCTACACTGTACAGAGCAGGGTTCTGACAGTTCCTGGAAGAAAATGTTTTAACCACACACTTGCACCTGCAGCGCCTGGCCCTGTGTGTCACTGAATTCAGAATTAAGTAGCACAGCTATTGTAAAAATGAGTTACAGCAAAAGCTCCTTCATCTCAGTCATCACAAGGGCTATATCCCACTTCTGTTTTGGTACCAGATGGCTCAAGGTCTATTTTTCAACAAGTGCTGTCTGCTATACTTGCTGACACAAAGCCCTTTGAGTTACAAGCTAAATCTCTTCCCTTAATATCTCTTTCATCCCTTCCCCCCCCGCTCCCCTTTTGAGCTCACAAGTACGTCTTTTCTTAAGAAAAAGAAAAAAAAAAATCTATTATTCTTCAAAGGCCCAGTTATGTCCTTCATTTACTGAAGTAGTCAAAGAATATTATGGGTCATTTTGTCACCATGGAAACCACAAATAGACCTTCAGGGTTTTGGAGAGGTGATATTATTTTGGAGAGGCCGTGTAGGGTTCTCTGACAGAAAATAATAGGGATGGCAAATCAAGGAGACCTTTTATACAGACTGTGTGAAATGCAAAGGGTATCAAACATCATTTCTCTGCCACCGAAGACTACTCCAGGCAGCAGTTTAATATGGTATCCTCCGACAGCTGAGCCCAAATGGAAAATTAATGAGGCAGCATGATATATGAGTCTTTTTAAATCTCATAACCAGCCTCCTTCATAGAATAAAAATGGCCAAATCAGTTTAATATTAGTGGAGAGGTTCTCTGTGTGTCTTTCTTCATAGCCTTGTCAGTGCAGTGGTGAAGAGACAGTTTTGTTTTATTGACCGTGTAAGTCTAGTTGTTTTCAAGTTTTGGATTGTCTAAATCAAAATAATTCTGGGCTTTATGGGTTTATCAAAGTTCAACAAAGATATGAAAGTCTAAGGAACACCTGGGATCTCAGAGGCACCATGTCCTGTCCTTTGAGATAAGCAGCATGGAAAGCAGCCCAAGAGGAGATCTGTCTGCCATGTACTGGTGGCCTGGGACAGAAGCCCCTTCTTTGCCTCCTGCCAGCATGGCTTTCCCAATCCCACCCACTGGAATACCAACACATCATTTCCATCATTTTACAGCATGCATATAAAGAGGGATTTCTCCACAGTGACAGTGAGAGCTTCTATGAAAAAATAGCACGACAGTCCAGGAAAACACCCTGAATCAAATGTAACCCCCACTAGGTTCAGTCCATGCCCATGCAGAGGTCTCCTCTTGGAGACATTCATGTGGAAAAAAACCAGCCTCATCCATTTAAAGCACAAACTCTTAGCCTAGGTACCTGATGCCTACCCCTGGCTGCTCCATCTTGGATGGAGGTCTTCATGCTATGGAGATGAGATCAGTTCTCCAGCAGCATTTCCAATTCTCACAGCCCTGCAACTCTGAGACCTCTGCAATCTTTTTTGTTAAGAGTCAAACCAAGCCATTCAGTATCAGGTACATTTTAACAGCTCAGTCTAGCACTAGCCTATCTAAACTCTTTAAGTGTTGCATTTGATAAGACTTGTTCTTTTGCAGGCAAAACCCTTAACTGCATAAATATCTAAAACCATGCAATTCCCAGATCAGAAGACCTTTTCTATAGGCATGCTAGCAAACATTCTCACAACTGAAGGCCAAGCTAAAGACCCACAGAAGAGAGCAGAAACAATTACAAATGGAGCTTGCACACAGACATATCATATCCTACCTGCTGTTGGATGAATTCTAAACCTACAAGGTATCCTGATGCTTCAAAGGTTGCTGCTACTCTGAATGAGAACAAAAACTCAAATCCTCAAGTCATTCTTCAGAACAGAAATTTCAAAATACTTCTGTTTAGAAACAAGCAACCACTTTACTGAGGCATTGAAAAAACAGCTCAAGCAAAACAAAGGAGTCAAAACAAACATTCCTTTCCAAACTTTTCTGCCAAAACATCTTTGAAATAGACACCTTTCTGCAAAACATTTCAACTCCAGCAGAAGAAGGGCTTCCTTTAGAAAACTGCTTTTTAAAAGATACTAACCCCACTAGCTTCGCCTGCAGAACAGTCATAAGCAGATCCATAACATACAATCATCCATTATGGTTCAAAAGTCGTGGCTTCCCACTCATCCCCCAGCTGGAGCTGTATAATTATCTGGGTACCTTCAGCATTCAAGCCTCCAATAAAACACAGTGCTGTAAAGACTGAAACTTCATAACCTTCAAGCAGAGGGATCAGCAGAAGTTAGAAAAACATCACTTTGCTAAAATTAAACCTTCAAGAATAGAAAAAAAAAAAAAGAATATTCTACATGCAGCAACAGACAGAAATTGCTGTAGACTTCATTTTAGCTTCCCAATCCCTTTAGAATATTACACTGGTTAAGGTTCAAAACACACTGATGGTACTTAGCCTCTTACATTACAACTTACCCAGCTCTGGTAGTGCTGTGCATTCAGGCAAGAAACCACACTGGAAGAAGAACAGAAGGAACTTGGGCTCTCACTGTCTCTCCTGCAGCCCTCAACTCCAACATTCCTAGTTTCTGCTCCACTGAACTCCAAAACCAGAAGGGCCCAGGTAAGCATCTGCTAGAGCAACAGCGTCAAGCAGGAATGAAGGGCAGGATTGAAAGGTGGGCTCCCTTAATTAGTTGTCAGGCCACTGGAATTGAATGAAGCTGTGTGAAAAGGAGTGAGGAACATAGCATTGGTCAAACCTCACTGGTTTCAAAGATGGCCCATTTGATACATTTAAGAAAGATCATGAGGGGGAAACAGAGATATCAAATTTTCGGGATTTCCGTTATTTCTCAACCCTTTCTTGACAGTGAATATTTTATCTTTCAAAAATGCTAAAAGCTTATACTGAAATCAGTGTTTAATGCAAAGCAGATGGTACCTAGGCCCTCCAGTGCTTTGTGGAACCTCCTGCACCTGTGCAAGGCAGAGGTGATTTGCACCTCTGCATATGCTGTTTTCTGTCCTCATTAAGGACATGAGTGCTGTAAGGTTGCCAAAGTGGAGTGTAGAATTAAAAACACTCAGCAACGTAGCAGAAGAAAGAAATGCTACTGAGAAGGTAGAACTGGTGCTGCACTAACATTCCAAGTATCAGAAACATCAGGATGCTTGCGATATGAATTCCTACATCTTTCCTGTGTGTTTAAATGAAGACCCTGATTGGTTTCATTTGTCTAATGAACAACACGATAGTACCAATAAATGCATTCATTGGCTTAATAACATCTCCATTCCTATTTCATCAAGAAGACTTCACTCAGTAGGCGGGAAGGAAGACAAGAAGGTCATTCAGTATTTCATTTGAAAATAAGTTCATTGCTTAAAGCAAACAGTAAATGTGGAATGATGTGTACTTGTTTCCTTTATCACCTACTGGCACATTGGTTTTGCCCAAGCTGTAAATGCCAATGCTGTTTCAAGTCCTCCTGCTCTCTGCAACGTCAGCTGTAGATGGGCTGCACTAAGATTTTGCCAGCTTTAATTACCTCCGTCCAAGCAACGCCATATCCTAGGAGCAGGACTCTGCATGGCATGAAATACTGCCCCATGTCAGCCAGAACACAGCAGCCCAGTGTTTAAGTTCTTCCTTCACTAAGTACTTAGAGACCTTTTCTTCCCTAGGCTCCCTAAATGCTTTATAAACATTTATAAACAGGCAGAGTGAAAAATCAATGTAGAGAGACTGTGGGGAGGAAGGGAGAGCAGGGAAAGAAAAGACAAACTCAATGAAAAATGAAATAGTGCTCATACGCTAGCTACCGTCATCCTTGCTGTTCCACGGCTTCTTCCTCACTACTCCCTGTCCCAGCCTTTCTGTGCAGGAGGGAAAGAATCACAGAATCACTCTGGTTGGAAAAGACCTTTAAGATCATCGAGTCCAACCTAACTCTACCACATCCACCACTGAACGATGTCCTTCGGCCCCACATCATCGTATCTTTTATACATCAGCAGGGATTGTGATTCAACCACCTCCCTGGACAGCCTGGTCCAGTGCTTGACAACCCTTACACCATGTTGTCCAAATGCTTCTTGAATATTGTCAAGCTTGATGCCATTTCTGCTTCCCTGGGGAGCCTGTTCCAGTGCTCCACCACCCTCTGGGTGAAGAACTTCTTCCTAATGTCCAACCTAAATCTCCCCTGGCGCATCTTCCTACCATTTCCTTGGGTCCTATCATTGGTCATCAGAGAGAAGAATAGACACTTTCTTATGAACAACTATAATAAACAAGGTGTTTTTACTAATGGGACTGGTTTTTCCCCTCGGTTAGGTTTGGAAACTCAAAGTGTTTTAAAGTTTTGCAAATAACTTCATTCTGGAGCCCTGACCGCTCTTAAGTGCAGGGATTAGCACTTGTGGCCTGGTCAGGAGCCTCAGGGCTGTCACCTGGACCCACCACGACTTTTTGGTACCTCCTGTGAGATGAAGGCGAGAGGTCTGAGAGCAGGGCTCGGCGGGAACAGCACACACGGCTCGGCTCAGCGCTGGCCAGTTCCCTGCCAGCGCAGTCAGGAGCAGGCGGCCAGGACGGAGAGACAGACAGATGGACAGGGACCATGTGGCCCTGCACATGAATTCCCGCTGCTGTGTATGCGCAGCTCGGACAAACCTTCTGTCCCCTCTGGTGCTGCTCTTTGTGACCCAGCACTGTGCCCCAAAAGCATTGTGGTTAATGGGGAGAATCTGCTGCCAGGTAACTGAGGGCTTCAGGTTCCTTGTCAATCTGAAGTTGTAAGAATTAATGAAAATTAATTGCGTTGCATACAAAAGGATTCCATGTGTTTACATGTCCAGGTGCTTTCCCCAACCTCTAACCAGAAGCTCCAGTTACCAGCATCAGTGGCTCCCTATCAGACATCCACTCTACTTACTCCACTTATTTCACAGGATTACAGAATCCCAGCATGGTGAGTGTTGGAAAGGACCTCTGGAGATCATCTCATCCAACCCACCTGCTCCAGCAGGTCACCCAGAGCAGGTTGCCCAGGATAAGTGAGTTTTAAATCTCTCCAGAGAAGGAGACTCCCCAGCCTCTTCGGGCAGCCTGGGCCAGTCTCTGGCACCTTCACAACAAAGAAGTTTCCCCTTAAGCTTAAGTGGAACTTCCTGTTCCAGTTTGTGTCCATTGCCCCATGTTACAAGAACAGGATCCCTGCACAGGGCAACCTTTTGGCTGAGAAGCAACTTTGTAGGGATATTCTTTATCCACCACAGAGTTATTTCCCAGCACAAGTTGAGACTGATATTCTGATTCTGCAGATGAGGAAATGGCAACACAGAGAGGCAAAATGACACCCAGCTTGCATTGTGGGTCACTCGTATGCCCAAGAATAGACTCCGAAAGGGCCCTATCTCTATATCATATAAGCTGCTGAGAAGCGGGACCAAGATGTGATGAAATCAGTAAGATTGTACAGACATACAACTGAGATGAGATCAGTCAGACCACTGCAGCCCTGTTCTGTTGCCTGCATTTCTCAGGTGAATTCAGATACTTTTCTAAAACATTGTAAATTTAGTAACTTGGACATAGTAAGCTAAGAACCTCTGCACAACCAAGGCAAGACAAGCTCTCGCCCTGACTTAAGCTGCTGCAAGTTTTACTTTTGCCTTCAGCAGGATCAGCAGCAGACCCTGAAACAACAACAACATTTGCTAGAAATGTGCTCAGTGCACCTTGCCCAGGTGCTGTATTTTATGTAGCCTAATCCAAACACCATTATCTCCCTTCCTCTGGCAGACTACTAGTAACAAGTTTATACAGTTCATCTTAAACAAATATTGGGAAAGTCAGTCCATACAAGGTCTGCTAAATAGCAAAAACGTCCGTGCAATTGCAATTGATGACACGGTGTTGAATTATACAAAGAAAGAGGTCAATGCCAGTGAGGCTATTTCTCAGAGCAGATTGTGTGGAGGTCTCATTTAACACTGCCAACTCTGAACATGTGCACTGTATAAAGCAGAGCTTTTATTGTTCTATCATAGGTCCCTAATTTGGCTCTAGGAGCCATCTGCTGATTTATTAGGGGATCTGGACTGTTAAGGTTTGGGCTTTTTTCATTCTTATAAACACCTAAAGCTTGGGCATTTAATAGAGAAAAATACTGCAGTAAGATAATCCTCTGTGTAGTAAAAAAAAGGGAGAAATAAATGCATTCAGCTTTGTTTAATTTTGTCTCCTAAGCAACCAACATATTGGATATTGTTGGTAGCAAACCTTAAGTGTGTGGAAGTCATTAAAGCAACCCTTCCAAGATGGCTGCAACTGTATTATTAGGAAATTTTAGATAAATTACACTGTCAAGACTGTTAAGTATCACCTTGTGCTTTTATCAGCCACTAATTAAGACTGAAACAGAATGTTAATGCCTGTCTTACTTTGGCTAAACAAACATAGATAATACACACAATGGTACCTATACTTAGATTATATGCACAACATCCCCCATACACACATTCTTCCTCTATTTCGCCGTGCTTGTCTACGTGATCATTAAAAGCCCACTGTTGCCTGAATAAGGAACCTTGAAAGGGTATTTCACCTACTAAGCACCGTAGCCAAGGCTGGTGACATTTCCATTTGTCTTCCAAGGTAACAATCTTAAGACTGTGCTTCCCGATGAGCACACTGAGAGGAGTTCAGCTGTTCACCAAGCCCCAGAGCTGTATCTCTCCACCCGGCTGATCTACTGGTGTGAATTTTGTTTTAAAATCTGAGCTGACACAAAGGGCCGCTGGACATAATTTGAATAGGAGAGCAGAGCAAAACCAAGGGTTGCACCGGACCACTCTGACAGGTCAAGCTTGGCAAAGGCCAGTGATAACCCCCATAAGGTGCTCCCTAAACCTCACCTCCCTTCCTCACTGGGGTGCAGGGGCAGACACATGCACTGTGTGTTTGACAGCCCCAGCAGCTCTGCTCTGCATTATTCAATGCAAGCATTTCTGGTGAGATGAATGCCTGCAGCGCACGCAGCATAGTAACTGCTCCTCATGAACTCGAGCAGTAACTCGTGAAACAAAAGGTCTTCTCCTGCCTCCTTGTCCTGTGGTGTCCAGCTGTGCCTGAGAAAGGGGCCGGCCAAGGAGCCCTGACCAAGAGGTCTGAAGCAAAAGGCTTTCCGATTCTCTATGAGCTTCCACCCATTATCATGATGTAGTCATATAAGACTGTCATGACCCCGCTCCCCTAAACAATATCAGTTGCCCCCAGCTCAGTCTTTGTTGGCAACAATTTGCTTTTTTCACAGTAGCCATCTGCTTTTGCTTAAAAACTTGAGTTGTGTTTGTGTGCTGTCAGCCTGAACCATGTGTCCAGCCCTTCGCAGCTGGACTTGCATTGTTAGTGCTTCCATGTGCAACCAGTACACTGCAGGTCTAACCAGGAAAGGGTGGTAAAACCTGTGAGAAAGAGGCAGGAGTCAAGCCTCCTTAGCTGTCTCTCCCATGCAGAAATAACGTCTTCAGCCACCACCGTTTCTCCTCCCTGTCTGCATATAATCTTCGTAGAAATAGCTCAGAGCACCAAATTGGTCCCTAACGAAGTTGAGACCAGTGTCTGTCTGTGCTGTGCATGGACATTAGCTTTCCAGCAGCAATCTGGATTGAAGACTTCAGCCGATGCGAAATCAACGCAGTGCCACTGAAAGCAGCCCACCTTCACCGGGGCTCCAATTCAATCACACTCCCTCATTTATAAAGAGTCTTGAACAAACAGTTTATGCAAAGGTCTCGGATTTCTCATTTCAAGGGCTGTGAATCTCACAGGCAATTCAGAGAGCACAGAAATGGGTTAGAGGTAATTACCTTTAACTGGGTCGCACTGCAATTCCCTTCCGAATTCAGGGCAAGGAATGAGCTGGCAGCTGAGCACTTCCCCAAGACATTCAGCACAAAACCAAGGGCAGTTTCAGTAGTCACGTGTTGAAGCAAGATAGTATGAATGACCACTGGACATGACAATCCACCTCACCACCAGAATGTCTCCAAGATTTACTTCAGTAAACACATTTTACCCTTTATTCATGCAGTTGTTTGCAGGTCAAACATGTTTATCTGTGTCATTTCCTTGATTCAAGCTAATAGGTAGGAGCACAAATAAGAAACAATTTTTAAAAAAATAGAGACCTAAAGCTAACATGTTTTTGTTACAGCAGTAAAGATGAGAGAGAAAACAATTTACCAGCTAATTTACTGAAAAGCTACGGTACATCTCCTGCTACTTGCATAATAGAAAGTGCTTTGAAAATGGGTTTCCAGATTTCTCATTTGTGGTATGTTATGAGCACACGTGGATTTAATATAATGGGTAAAATTGTTAATTAGGCAAGAAAAAGTGTGCCTTGAGTTCATAATACCTTGTGATCCAATATGATTCCTCTCATGCTCAGTCCATTGTTCAGATAGAGATACCTGAAGCATTTTTGGGGCCCTGGGGGGCGAAGGATCCATCTTATCCAGCATCTGAACATGTCCTAATTCAAGGAAAATGGATTAAATCAGTGATTAATGACAGCCTGAATGAAAACAAACTTTTTCAAGTTCACTCAGATTTAAATGCTTCTAATTAAGAAACCCCAAATTTCTCAACAGGGCAGGTGTCTCACAAGATGGCTTGAACCTCTTGGATGTGACTGGGAAGACAGGACTTTCCTGACAGCTCTGTCCTAATTGTGGCCCAGCAACAAATCTATATAGTAGAAAACTTGACTGAAGGATAAAAAAAGAAAAGCCCAAAGTAATTGTACTTGTCCCTGTTCTAGAATGGAAAGTGTACTCTCAAGATGTCACTCAGGCAATGGTACAGCTTTACTCGGGGTGTTGCAGTTGTAGCCTCAGTATGTTGGCCCATGTAACGCAACAACTGAGCAACTGCTCCACAAAGAGCTAAGCTACCCCAGCAGCAGGAGATGCAAGCTCTGGCAGATGGTTAAATCAGAGCAGACATCTACAGCCAACTGTCCCTCTTGTGAGCATCCCCACTAGAGCCTTCTCTGCTCTTGAAGCATGTCCAGTTTTCAGGTAAGGATGGTTCTCCACATGCTGGATGCAGAAGGCCATCAGCAGCCAACTACCTTGAACTCAGAGAACACAGCCTCTCTGTTGCAGTCATCTGGGGCAGCCACAGATAATCATTAACTATCCTATATGTTGTCATTCAATGGAGCTGTCAGACCAGCAGCAGATCCCTGATTCGCATATCATGACTGAAATCTTGAGACCAAAGAGTTGTTGCTGCTTCTTTGTGTGATGGGAAAAGTCACGCCCTTAGCTCTCAGATAAACACAGCTTTGAGACAAGCCCATGCAGAAAATCCTAGAGTGCTTTTCCTTGTGGTGATACAGATTGCAAAGAACATAACTTGGACCCAAGAAGAAAAAAAAAGGTGGGCGTGGGGGCAAGATAATAACATTTTACAGGGGTGTAATTCCTGCAATTAGCAGACTACAAGGAGAAAGCCAGGAGAGGTGGGAATTCAAAGGAGAATCAAGCCTGGGAGTTGGAAGGCAGGGACAGACCAGAGAAAGCCTCATGCAAAACCTGGCACTGTATTCTAGCACTCTGATTGACCTCTTACAGGAGATAACTTAAGAGTCGCTCTGTTTTTGTTCTTTTACATACACGTACAGCCTGCTCCAGCTGCTTGGCTCCAGTGCTAGCTCATGGTGCCAAGCCAGACATATTTGGCTTTGATACAAAGTTGGCTCAGCCTTCAAATAAACCATTGCTGTATTGTCGTTACGAAACAGGAGCTCTTGAGTGATTTAGCTGGAGGGGTCTCAGATCCGTAATACCAGTCGGTGCTGGGGTGCAGCCGTGCTCTTAGGCTGAACGTGAGTCAGGAGCAGCAGCAGACCAGCTGGAGGCAACAGACTGCTGAAGAAAAATCTTCCATTTTCAACATCTGTTGTTTATTCCTCAGTCTCGCATGATTTGTGACACACTGAAAGCAAGTGGTGTTTGGACAATCTGTATATCAAATGTGACAACCCATTAAAAGTTTGGGTTCATTCTAATTTATTTGAGGATTTTTAGGATAATACTGCCCACACCTATGGCTGCTAACGCTTGAACTGAGATCTTCCGCAAGCTTTATGCAGGAGCTCTGCTAATTCATTCACTCAGTTGAACTTACGTCATCCTTCGAGGCCAAGTTAGTGGTCAGGCTGAGCAAAGTGATGGGAAGATCTATCCTATTGCTACAGTTACATTTAGGATAGCCTAAGCACAGGACTTCAGTGTTTGCATTGTCTCCATGGTCCTCTTCCACTCTTGGCAGGATCACACCTTTTGCATGCATAGTATGTCTCCCTTCAGGTTGGGTTACACTAGATATGAAACATGCTGTGAACACCAGTCAGCTGCAAGAAAGCATTGGGTTTGGGCTCATGAGAAAGCAAAATCTCTCCTAGCATCCCAGTGTGGCAGTTCTGTACTCTCCCTTGCACAACTCATCCCAGAGCATGCCCATGGTGGGAGATGGGAACCTTGTGAGGTCTGACTGCAGGAGCACCGTTGGGGCAGGATATACCAGGAAAGCAGAAGCAGAACAGGATCAGGTTAGAAATACTTGCCAGAAGCCAACAAAATGATCTTGTTTTCATCTGCTGACAGAAACTCTGACAACTGTGTATAATCTGCCTGATTTTCTCTAGTCCAAATAATCTTAAAAATAGAAGTAGTTTAGCTTTTATGGGAGTCGGCGCTAGAGAACTGAAAGCTTGCTAGACAAAACAGTGACCATGGAGGAAGACTCCTCACTCTCATTCTTCCCATCTCTTCAGCATAACAGACCCAGAAAAACAAACACAACCATCAGACCATTACTCTGAATATGGGAAACCCAAGAACAGAGGGAGAGAGAGAAAGAGCAAGAGACATCGTTCTATTTTTAAACACTTGAGAATGGCTCCAGAACTACTGAGAATGCCATGGAAAGCCCTTAGAACAAATCCCCCAAGTATACATACAAACTTCAACTGACTCCACCACAGGCTTTGTACTCGACCAGACTAGGCAGGGATGTTTTCCTTTCTTCTGGCTGGTCTGGCTCACAAACCCTGCCGGCACACAACTGATGAAGGGACCCAGACCAGAGACGAGGATGCTGTACTGCCCGACCTGGCTTCTGCTCCTCCCCACCATCCCACATCTCTCTGTCCCATACAGTGAGGCACCTCCATTTGCCCCAGGTGCTTTCCCCATCTCCTTCATGTTGTCTACAAGCCCTATGAACTTGGCCATTCCTGCTGCACATTCCCAGCAAACTGCAGGGCAGAGCAAAATGAGAGAAGGCTGAGGGGAGAGAAGTGTGTGACCAGCAGAAGCCTAGAAAGGATGGAGACACCCTGTTCTTCCAAACTGCTGAGAACTTGCTTGCTGGAAATCAAGGGTAAAATCCTGAATGGTGTCAAAGGATTCAGCATTTTTATTAACTTCTCTATTCCCAGCATTATCGCAACAGTCTAGCAAAATTTAGGAGAAACTGATTTAAGATCTGAGAATAGGCTTTTTGAATCATTTTCTGGGATTTATGCAGGGTTGGGAGCTACAAATTACAACCAAGTTATGGATTTCATCAAAGCATATTCTATTAAAATGAAAAATGAAATAACTACCCAGATGCTAATACAAAACAGGTGTTAGGCTTTAAACATGATAGCATTTACTGTGTTAGCCACATTAATATTACAGTTAAGGCATACTGTACTGATTACAGCTTAATTTAATAAACGTCAGTGGTGCAGAGCATCATATCCTTTATTTACACATGGCATCCTTCCTCCGCAGAAGAAAGAAACCAGAAAAAACAAAAGGACGTGCATCAAGTGAAGTTCACCTCAGATTAAAGGAAGCTCTGTGAGATTTAAGGTTTTAACAAACAACGTGATACGCTGTTGAACTCACGCAACGCTCTATTGGGTTCAGGGGGAGTGCTGTGGGGCAGGAGGGCTGCACTGACTGAATGCATCTGCATTCCCCTTCTCCATTCATTTTTTTCTTATATTTTAAGAGAAACAGGGCACGAATCATGTTCAAAGAAAAACATGGTGTTTGTGGAACACAGTGCACTACCCACTTAAGTCGAGGGGAAAAGGCAAAGACCAAAAAAAATTAAACAAAAAGGAATATCTCTTGCAAAATTAGGGGAAAAAATGTCATGAAATCCTGATGCAGTGGATTTTAAAAAAAAAAGCCTCAAGAATCCTCAGAAGCTCTGGCAAACCTTAAAACAAATTATGAGATAGAGGGGGAAAGAAAGAAAAAGAGAATACACAAACACATTGAAAAGAAAAAAGCCAAGTATTGCCAAGGTGTAATTTAATTCTCTGTATGTAATGACCCCCTCAAACCAAGTTGCCATTTGCAGACAGGCCCTGGATCCCCACCACAGACCGCAGTAATGAACTCAAGCTCACATTTACTCCAGAGCTGCTCTGCAGGGTCAGCCAGCCTGTTACATTAGGAGGAGAGGAAAGGTTGATAGCCGTTCCTAATAGCATTTTGAAAGTAATGTTTGCACAAACCATAAGAACAATAGCAATAACATTCTATTGTCTCTAGGTTTTAGAGCCACTAAGACTAATGAGTTCATTTATAGCCCTGATGGAAGTAATTAAATCTGAAAATCAAAGCACAACATTCTTGTTTAGTGCTCTTTGAAACCAATATTCTAATGGAATGCTATCAACAGCTAATTGAAGCACTAATCTTGCCCAGAGTTGGGCCCATTGCCCAGATGGCTAATATATCATTTTCTAGTCTGGCAAGCAACATATTGTGCTAGCTGGATAAAGCTGCGATTAGATATATCTATATGATACAATGGAAACATAAGAACTTTTCCAATCAATATTTTGATAAAATTGGCATATAATGTCAGTCATTCAATAAAATTATTGCTGATGTACAAGGACACATCCTTGGCTTTATAAATGAAAAATCTGCTGTCTTATGCAAATAAAAGTTCCTACCAACTGGATAGTAATAGCAGTACAGAAACATGAGCAAGATAAATGCCCAGGGAGTGCTATGAGGACACCTGGGAAGCTAAGCTGCTTAATCTTTCTTCTATAGTTGAATCACTCAACAAATAAAAGTCACTGTTTTCCGCCATAACATGTCCTTTCTGCATGTTCTTGCATATTGCATACTCTGTCAGAGGGAGGGGTGCAGGAGAGTGCAGTCATGGGTAAGATATATCTGCCAGGGATATCTGGTCAGTGGTACAGACAGGAGGATTCTCATCACTTAGTAGCCTTGGGGTCCAATATTCTGCCAGTCTCAGAATTAGAGGTTAGAAGTACCAGAGACCATGTTACCAAATTTTACATCCGAGCAACATGACTGATGTGATTTCAAATTAGCATATCAAATTGTAAACAAATTTTTCCTGACAGGTTGTTAATTCCTTTTATTAACTTCATAACAGGGCAGTTGTTGGCATCTGGTTTAGATATTGAGCAACTTCGGCCTGTTATCCCTTTTCACACTCTCTGCACATTCAGGTATTTTCATTCAGTTCTACAGGGTTTATCCAGCCAGACCCTCAGCTGGTGTAAATCAGCAAAATTCTGCAAACACCAGCGGAGAGGCACCAGCTCCCACAAGCTTCAAATGGGCTTCTGAGCTCTCAGTGCTCTTGGAAGCAGGGAGTCAACGAAGCAGGATAACGGGAAGAACATCCTTAAGGTGCCCAGTGATCTGTGTTTGCACTCTGAAAATGCGGTCTGAACTTCAGCCTTGAACCATGAATTAAGGACTACTCACAGCACTTGTTTTCTTCTTGTCAAGCACTGCATGAACCCTGGCTTTTGCGGGCAGCACAGATGCTGTTACACTTCTGTACTTGTGCTTGCTGCTCACACAAGCTTTTGAAACTGTACAACTGCCTGTCCAAGCATCCAAGGCTCTCTAGAAGGCATACATAATCCCAAGAATATCCTGGTTTACCGATATTTTCCCAGTAGACTGGTCACAGAGAGTATTTTGAAAATTATGAATTTTTAAAAATGCTAAATGGGATATGGCCTAATGCCACTAAAAGTCTAAATGCAGCATTATCTGGAGACCTACAAGGAGGCAGCAATTGCTGCCTATCATGATACAATGCCATCTTACTTGAGAAGGCAAGAATCTGCCTTGAGAAGTAACAAAAGTGAGATAACTGAACTTTTTTTTAATACGTATATAAAATACTTGGTATTGCTGGCCCTCTGCCCTTAACACACATTTTGTGGCTTTACTTTCTATAAAATAAGCTTAAAACTTGTTGTTAAGCATTAGTAAGTATTTTCCTGAGGTGCTGAAGTTAGAAATGTAATCATCCAAGACTCCCTGAAGAACAAAGAGGCAGCTTCCAAGGACTGTTCAGCCCATCTAAGATCTGAATTGCTCCTCTCTCTGCCTCTCTCTCTCCCCCAGCTGAGTCTAGGAGTAGCCCAAGACAAGAGTTTCTCAACTATGAATCACTGAGTAATTGTCCAAATTCCAGGTGAACTGGAAAACAAAGGTTAGATATGATTCTTGACCCTTAAAAACTCAAGAGCGAGTAGATGAAAGAACGAAGACATGCTCAAGGCACTGAAAGGAAGCGCTTTTTTTCTGCGTATATCTCAGAATCAAGTAAGCAGAGAAACAGTAGCTAATGACAACTGCAGCATTTTCCAATAGCTTAGCCCAGATGCCCTGTAAATCTGGCATAATAGACCCACACCAATGTTGTCCCATGGCTCAAGGGACTACTCACTCTGCTCATTCACTTTCTTCCTGGGTACTTTCCATCCAAACTGAAACCGCAAGCATGGAAGAGTAAAGTTGGCAATAAATCTCCATCACATGCTCCACTCCTTAAAAAGGAAATGAAAACACAGGCCCACACTCCACTTGGGCAAGATGATCTGGCTGGGCACAGACTTGACTGTGGAACCACATTTTTCAGTATAGAAGAAACTTGAGAACAAATTTACAGGTTTAGCAGTCAGGGAAGTCATCCTGCTTCTTCAAGAGCCCTACTAAAAAGAAACAGAGAGATTAACATCTCTGGTGGATTCAGGTTGCTGGGAAGCCTTCTTCAACAGGCATAAAAATGACTCCATAAAGAGCTGTTTGAAATGTTTGGTTTACAATCTATTCCTTTCTATAGATTTAAGAGTTGGTACAGATACAACAGGTACCCAACACCAGCATCGTTCTCCAGAAGCCTTCTGAAGATGTCAGAGATCCATTGGCTTTTAAGGCATAACGTGTGTAATTGTTTCCACTCTGTTCTGAATCGTGATGCTACCAGGACACATTTCCTATTACTTGCTTGTTACCATCTCCATTTAAGTTCTTAATTGGGCAGAATCATCTCACTGAAGCATGGAGAAGAAAACCCACACATGTTATATTTTTAAGCAGTAACTGAAAGGCATGGCAAGCAATCCTTCAGCACAAGCTCAATACAAAAATGTATTAAAGCCTGTCTTGAAATCTACCCAGCAGGTTGAGGTGCCGGATGAGGTGTGAGCAGGTCCCGTGTTCAGACCCAGCACACACGCGTGAGCCTGTAGAGGAAGGTGTTGCACAGCCACGTTGCTGAGGTGGGGATGTTAAGTGCCTCCGTGATAGCTGTTAAGAATAATGAACCTGACCTTGTCAAAGGCCGTCATTATTGATAATAACAAAGTTCAACAGCATTATTATAGGATTTCACAACTGTTAACCTTTATTGCCAGAGGGCTAATTGTGACCTTCCTTCTGTCTCCTTCACACCTAATTAGGTTTCTGTTGTAAAGAGATAAAAGAGTGTTTGTATCAGTGGGGCATCTTTTTCTGCAGCTGAATGAATTCATGAAAGACTGAGATTGTTAAGAGAGAGACAGAGGAGGGGGGGGAAATACAGAAAAAGGCAGGGGGCATTAATAGACTTTAGAATAAAACCCTGACAGATTCAAATTGATTCTGCTGCCTGAGAAAATTGAGTGTGGAGGGAATTAGATTTATGCACTGTTAAATGTAACTGCCTGGCAGTATCCATACAGAAAGCTGTTAAAATGGTAATCTTTAGAGATGTATGAAAATTGTGTGTGAATAGACCAATGAACCATCACTCGGAGCATGCCTTTTCTAGCCGAATAACACAAGACAGTGTTATTATTATTAATAATGTATTACAAACACTATGCATTATGTATGTAATTTAATCACAGTATCTAAATGTATAAACAACAGCACAGGCATTCTGTAACTTTTTTGCGCTTGTGGTTATATATTAACTTTTTCTCTTTTAGGACCCCCTAAGGAAATGGAGAGTGCCGCTGGCAACCCTGCACAGCTTGTCACCAGCTGAGCCAGGGTCCCTTGCACCCCGCTTGGGAAAGCCTGGCTGGGTGCAAAGGGCTGCTCGTGATGGGCATCCATGGGTTTTTGGTGTGTACTCAGGGTGAGAAAGCAGTAGGTGGCTTAAGAGGGGTGTCCTTTCAGACAAGCAAACTGAGCAGATGTGGGCAGACAGCCAAAGTATCTCTGATGGGATTTTTGTTGTTGTTGCTTTAACCTCCCCAGTTAAAAATACCTGATTGATAAACCTTATAAAGGCTAATTTCTAGCAAGAGGCATGGACATCATGGCAAGCCAATGGGAGTTTTAAGTTACCATCAAGGAAGCTGGAAACAAGTTTCTGACAAGCATACCCATGGCTCAGACTGAGGGGAAAAAACAAGCTAGAAATAACTTCTTGATTCCTCCATTTGAATTCAGATCTGTGGTTCTTATGTCAGGCTTCTCTCTGTCATCAAAGCAACTCAGAGTGAGATGATGTTACTGCTGATGATAGGGACAATCACTGATTGATCCTTCAAGATCTGATTTAGATTAGATGCTGTCACAGGCTCTTTTTATAACTTTAATGGTTGTAACTTCAGCCCTACCCATATTTGGAAGTGCACTCTCTGTAGTAATTGAGCTATTATAGAACAGAGCAACTTGTTCTTTGGTTTCTGCTTCATCCCGTCAAGTACAGGGTGCTGTGAGAAGTTGTAAATCCAGAAATATTTCCAGGTGAGCCAGATAGTTACTTCCTTTAGACTTCTCTGGTGCCAAACTAAAGCATACCAAAGACTCTCTTCCACTGAGTGTAGTGGGTCTGGCTGAGCTGGTTTTCCCCATAGCAGCAGTGTTTTATGCTGGGAGCTAGAAGGGTGTTGATAACACACCCATGCTGTGACTACTGCTGAGCAGTGCTCGCACAGCACCAGGGCTCTTCCCAACATTCACCCCCCCAGTGGGATGGGGTGGGAAAGATCTTGGGAGGGGACACAACCAGGACAGCTGACCCAAACTGACCAAAGGGATATTCCATACCATATGACATCAGCTCAGCTATAAAGCTAGGGAAAGGAGGAGGAGAGGGAGGGGCGTTTTGTTGTCCTCCAGAGCAACCGCTACATGTTTTGGAGCCCTGTTTCCCAGGGAGTGGCCAAACATCACCTGTTGATGGGAAGTAGAGAATAAACCTTTGTTTTCCTTTGCTTCCACACACGGATTTGCTTGGCTTTTGCTTCTATTATTATTAAACTGCTTTTTGTTTATCATCTTATTTTCCTCCCCTTTCTTTTTGCTCTGCTGAGGAGGGAGAGGGGAAAAAGAAAAGGGGAGGTGACAGAGCAGCTTGGTGGGCACCTGGAGCTCAGCCAAGGTTAACCCACCACACTGAGAAAATGCCAGTTCTACACAGAACAGTTACTTCACTAAAGCTTTGCAAAGAGGCACAGCCTCAGGTCCAACCCAATAAGCCAGCAGCTAGTATCCAGTGCAAGGATCTGAACAAAGCCTCTCACATTCCCAGCCAATTCTCTTCTTTGCCAGCTGTGTGGTTATCTTGAAAGGCACACTTCATGTTGCTTCATGAACGCTATTCCAGTTTTGTTCCAGTGCAGATACCAGCAGTTAGTCATGTCAAACTTCTGGTTTTCAGCCACCCTGATGATGGCACTGATGCACTAGTCAAGAAGTGTTCAATGCTCCAGCTGTGTCCCTATTCCTGCCTTGCATATAGTAGCATGTTGCACTGAACATTCATAATGATTTATATTGCCAAATGGCTTTTCCAGAGAGAGCTGGTTGAGTCAGCAGGAATCCTCCTTACATACAACTACAGTTCACACTGCCACAGCAAAACACAGTAAACTGGCATTTGGCCAAGGCATTCAGGATAATCTTAGCACCTCCCCATAGGGCCATCATGTCCCACATGTGCACCACACCGGTTCCTCTGTGTTTTCCACTCTGTTTGGTGTTGGAGTATCTAAGGTTCACCTCAATCCCAACACTGCACAGGTACCAAGAAGTACAGTATAAATGCACAGAACATTGGCTAAAACATGGGCCAGCTGAGGGTGGTTACCTGCCATGACTTCCCAGAATGCCTACCACCAAGTGCACAGTGAAGCCACACAGATGTATCCACTGCTGAAAAACTGTAATGTGGGCAAAGTTTCAGCTAATGTGAGATCGTTTTGCCTCCCCCATTGATCTCATTTTCTCTAGTTCTTATGTTCATTCCTTAAGGGGTAGTACTGAAAATAACTTGCTCAACTTGTAACTCATCCACCTAGAACAGTTCTCTTCTGTGCCTTTGAAGAACAGGTGTTGCCCTGTGCACTTAGCTAGGAACATAATTCACAGACATCTGTGTTGACTTCACACAAACTAGTAGAGGACTGAATCTCCAGCAGACAAGTTTTCCATCCTCCTGTGTTTTAAAGGACAATCCACTCTTGTTGCAGAGAAGTTGTGATATTGGGAATTCCCTTTATGAGAGCTTTGGAAGCTCTGAATGTAAAAGTACCATAAAATCCACACATTTGTTGGCACATTAATTTCAAAAGGAGGTTCCTTGGTTTAAGCTATTTAAAGAGCTGAAACTAGTTAAAGCACTTGCTGATTAACCAGGAGAGCCAAGCACCAAAGCTATGCAACAGCCTTCTTTTCATGGAGTGTTATTCTCCAAGGCTGGCCCAGCTCCTCAAAAGGATGTTTAAAATGCAGGAAGAGCCCTTGATCCTCCTATATTTAAATCCCACACAAAATATAGGACTCTGAGAAAATCTGGTCAACACAGGCACATGCAGCTCTGCTTTTGAATTCCCTGAACTTAGGTACAAATCCCAGGAAAGCCAATGGAATTACTATCTATGATCACTATAAGCAAGTTCAGACATAGTCTTAAACACAAGAGGAACCAAATAGCAATTCTGAGTGGTATTTGGTACTCAGAAAATACCAAATTTTCAAAGTTTTAGCTTTGTCAAAACTGACAAGGTAGGAGGGATCTGTGTAAATCCATGTCTCATCTCTGAAAAACACTGGGGTAAAGAACTGAACAGACAGAAGTAACAAAACCTAAAAAACCAAGCAACCTGCAGAGAAAAGCCATTCCTGCCCAGTTCCCACCCCAACCCGCAGCTAGAGTATGTCCTGAAGCCAGGCTGCTTATATCCTCCTCTGGGAGATAAGATACCTTATCTACCGCATCTGGTTCCATTCCAGGAACTCCAGAGTCAACACACTCCATCAAGCTTCCTGAAGCTGCTAAGCGAGAGAAACAAGAGTAGATTATCCACTCTTTGTAAGATAAGGAAAGAGCCTACTAAGCAAACAGGGTAAGAAAGTTGTTTTCAAACATCTTGGAGAGAGCTACTAAATGCATATTATAAACATAGAAAAATATCAAAACCTCTTATTGGTTTCTTGCTTTAAAAATATCAAAATTACTTTCCTATTATAAAAAGCTGGACGAGCTGATAAAAATCTGTCTTTTATGGACTATAGACTTGACTAAAAATATATTTTCAGGCATATTTGTGTAAAAACTTTCAGAAGAGTACAGAAAATTAGGGTCACAAGTACTCACAATTACTGGGATTTTCTGCATAGGGATTTTTTTACTCTTGCTATAGACAACTATTGTCCACAACTGCCCTGGTTACACCTTGGGGATGCACTAACCAGGTGCAGCATAAGGCTGATGATGGGTCTAGATACACAAGTTCATTGTCTTATTTCATTTGCAAATAAAAAGGAAAAATTCCCAAAGCTAATTGCATTGCCAGCTTTTCAAACCACCAATAGTAGCAGCATTTTAAACTTAATTCAAGTCAGCTAGCAGGGGCAATGCAGTGAGATGATCCACCCAGGCTGGCAGAGCAGCAGGATTTTTAAGGATAAACAGTTTGAAGCCACAGCTGATGAAGATCCTGGCCATACAGTAGGATTCAGTTTTGAAACCTAAATGCTGACAGCCAAAAAAAAACCCCAAGTCAAACAATGGCAGAAGAAGCTCAAATACACAAATGCAAACTGGACGTAGATCCTAGAATTGAGGTTAAAGACCAACGTACCCCCTAAAACTACCCCTACAAATAGAGTGAGTGAGTGCTCGCTCAGAGACAAGCATCATTCAGATGAAAATGCTTCTGTTCAGAATGGCCTACAAAAGGAAAAAGAAGTCAAAACCAAGGTTAAAACATAACTATGAAGTCACAGTGCAATGAAAGCTACCCAGTCTCTGGCTTGCACCACCCTGCTCCAGCACTCAGGGCTGAGCATGTGCAACACAGCAAACCACAGCACAAGAGCATCCACCCTGTCATCCCCTGCCACGTACCACAGTGGTGCTCTCACTGGGGGTGAGGACAGCCTCCCCAGACCTTCCTGAAGATAGGCACAGTCAGATGAAAACAAGCCACAGAGGGTGTCCATTTTTTTAGTGTTTCATTTTTGTTGAGCAGATGTTTTCTGGGCACCACAGACTCCTGCTTTAATTTGCCTTGTTAATAATATGGGGCAGAAAACCCTGATTAACAAAATAATTAACAAGCATGTCAAGACTTTTTTTTTTTTTGGTAGCAAGTTTCACTGTTGCAGACATTGTAGGTTGACTCTTTGAAGTGGAAGAAAAATTAGGGTATGGTTGAAGCAATAATGTATCTTGCATGGCAAAGCTGGTGAGGGCAGAAGTAAGTTTAGCCTTTGAGAAGACTCCAAGGCATGTTCAGAGATGTAACCCTAAAGGGCTCTACACACTCAAAAATTTGCTTTCTGCTCCCTCTTTCCAGTCCACCCCAAAGGACCCATGGTTTTAATGCCAGCTCTGCACTGTGCACACATCCAAAATGAACACCAAACCCATGCTCTGGCCCCAATAGGTCTCCCATCCAGCTGCTCCTCAGGAAGAAGATTCGGTGACAGAGGCAGCCTCTGTCCCTACACTGCCACCAAGGCACCCAGCTGAGCTTCTCCTGTGAGGTGGGAAGCATCTCTGCACTGTCTCAAACACATCATGGTTGGAACCAACATGCAAATAGCTTTTCGAAGCACCCGCCATGAGGTAGTTCAAAGGCATAAGACCCCAAGAAGACGCATGGGCTGCCTAAGAATATATAGGGAACAAACTTCCCTTCTCCCCTACATGTCTGTCCTGGACTTTGGGGTCAGGAATTACCTAGCGCTGCCTGCTCCTGACTTTCATAATCTCCACCTCAAATCAATAGGAAAAGCAAATGCTCTGAGAATGTACTCAAACTGGTTTACTGCTTAAATAGGCATATGCAATAATGTGTTGACAAAAATGTATGGGGAAAATATTCTTCAGTATATTGCTCTGTGGAGATAAGTATGCTAGCGAAAGCAGGCGTTATGTTTTATTTACCAAGTTGGCTCATTTTCAGACTAGTTTTCTATAACAAAAGAGTTTAATAATACTGTCGAAGGCAAGAAAGATACCTATAAATAGGACCAAGACCTGTCTGTGGAACTTTTACATGAAACTTTAATGGCAAGAGAAACAGCCTTAACATATCACACTTGGCAAATTCTTTATTGCGTTTCTGCCTACACTAACTTAGTGTGAAAGGAGGTAGCAGAATCAAGAAAAGATTTTTTTATGTGTTCGTGACTCAGTTTTCTTAAGGCTTCTGTACCCAAAGCCTGGGTACTGGCCCCTGTATTAACCCTTTTGCTCTACCCTTGGATTCAGAGAACGGGACAGTAACAGCAGTGATTACCAACACTGGCAGTTACCTGTTGTCTCAGTTCCCATCCTCATTCAAACACCTCTGCCCATCCCTAGATCAGGAATGACTGGACACTCCAGCCAGGCAAAAGGCAGTATTTTCTACAAAGGAAAAAAAACAACAGCTCAGAGCTTTCTCTAGAAACCTTCACTCCCACCACACTGACCCACCGTAGTGCTCACCAAAGGTCTGCCTCTGGATGAAGTTCCCAGTAGGTGGGGTCCACGAAGGACGCAGCTGCCCTGTAGAAGCATAAAAGTCTCAAGCCCAACCCATCCACTATTTCTATATTGAGAAAAACCTCAGCCACACACAGGGACTCTTGAAATGAATGACCCATTCATTTCCCTTCATCTGGTCAGGTGGCCTTTGCTGTATCTGTTAACTACTGAATCTCCAGGCTATCAAAAATGCAATCTATATTCTCAGACTTCAAAGATTTTATCTATGTGTCCTCTATACATATACTGCTATGTGAAAATGAAAGGGATTTCATTCTGGGCAGTTCAAATATTACTTATAGCCCATTAGGAATTCCAGGTGAAAAAATAGTTTTTAATAAGACATGGTAATTTCTACAACTAATTTCCATTTTAATAATGTCATTTATGTATATTACATATCAATTACCAAATACGGATAACAAGTATCATTGGTTTAATTACTTATGACTAATAATTATTTTAGAGTGCTCTACTACAGTTAGCAAAGCCCTTTGTCTCTCCCCCCTCTTTAAATCTTTGCATGTAATAAAAAAACAGTGTGCCGAGCCTGAGACTGCTCAGAAAGAATCCAGAACTGCATTTCTATTACTGGCTGCTGTGCATGTTTACATGGACATCTGAGAAAGATTATAAATATCTCTACCTTTTAGTCATTTGGCTTCCTAGAACTATACAGGAATATTTCTGGTTGGTGCCACTGCTCATCTGTCAAGCACCTTGGTGTCTTTACAGCGTGCATGTCCCCAGTCCCACAGCTCTTGTCTTCCCAGAGGTTTTGTTTTCCTTTAGATGTGCCCCTAGAGACGGCAATAGAAAATGTCACATATCCCAAATTGTCTTTACTAGTCCACAGTCCTGTAAAATACTGGAATTTGCCAAGGGGGCCTAAGAGAATTTGGCACCCAAATCCTGTTGATGACAAGTGGGTTTGGGAGACCAGAACTCTGAGCGTAAAGGAATATTGCAATGTTGTTAAATTCCTAAATATTTCAGAGCAGAGTCAATAATATTATCGTATGAATTAATAACTAGCAAGGGGAAAGGCTGGACAAAGCATGTTTTCAGCTGGAATTTAAAACACACTGGAAAGCCCTCAGCAGATGGTCTGGGGGGTTGTTCCAGGTAGCAGCAGCAGGAGCAAAGGGTGTCACACTGCCAGGGATTTACATACCAACAGAGGAATCTGGAAAAGGACAGGGAGGAAGAGTACATCCACCTGACTTATGCGGAAGAGACTTGCAACAGCTAATGTAAATCTTGACAACGACAGCTCAGATGAGAATTTCTCCTACCTCTCCCTCATTCATGATCTTATTTCATGATCAGAATTACAGACTGTCACTACACCCACAGTGTTTAAAAACCAGCTCATGCTTCAAGGAAAATCACTTCTACAGCAAGTACACAAACAGATGCTTCGGATCTCACACAGCCTGAGCAGAGGCAGGCGATGGTGATGGCTTTTTTCTCTCTTTGTGCAGGAGGTGTTTGAATCCTGCGGCCAGAGAAACAAACCCCTTGGGTGTCCCTCTGCAGCATCTTCTGTACAGTTTTTCCTCTCAAAGATTACTTCATTTTACAAGTGGAAAATCACCTGGTAGTTTTGATGTCCTCTGTGTTTGAGGACTAAACCACCAATAGCCATTTCCTTCTGCAAGAAAAAAAAAATCCAGCGCTGCCACCCATTTTAGCAAGCCAGCTTATGCTAACAGCCCTCCAGTTCTGTTTCCCCAGCTGTTCAGCTAGAGCAAAACCTCACTTGCAGCCCTGTTACCCAAACCCTCTATCAGGTCCTGAACTTCCAAATCCATCGCTTCTCGCTGTCACAGTCAATGGTCATCTCCTAAGCGTGGGCTTGTAGCTCTAACAGCCCTAAACCCGCAAGGACCCGCAGCCAGCGTGGGGAATCCGGCTGGCTGCTACCCCGACACCCTCCTGCTTTCCTGGCTTGACAGAAATGTCTGGCTGGAAATCATCAGCCACTGCTACACACCAGGGCCAGGCAGTGTTTACCTAATCTGCAGACCAGGCACATCCACTCAGGGAGAAAAAAAGAAAATCACAGGCAATTTGTCAGAGCATTAGCTGATAATTCAGACAGAAATGTTAGATCTTGAGGCACAGCTCGGGGCTGCAGAGGAAATGTTACTGACTCTGACAGATCCCTGATGACATATCCACTCCTCCTCCCAGGGGCAAGGCTACATTTAGATACACTTAAATTTTCATTCAAATTCCAGATTAACACACCAAGTGGACAGCAAAGAAAGTGAGAGAAGGTTGGTGGAAGAAGATGGAACTTGTGTGGTTGGGGTTTGGCTTTCCATCCCACCTCTGTAATTGTGGCCTAATTATTTCCTTTAAAACTCACAGACTTCCCCATTGTAATTATTACTCAAGCTTAGAAAGAAATATTCCTTCTGCTCAGGGACAGCCATTCCTGCCTACTTAATGCTACTATTTGCTGTAATAGCTCAGAGTCCAGATTTAGACAACACTGAATTCTTTTGAGACTTGATCAAATGTTTCACAGCTATCTTCCCACCTCCTCTGGATTCGCAGGCAGTTGCATTTATTTATTGTCTCTCAGGCAGAGATTTTAAGCACCTTCAGGTTATTTTTTTTTAATTCCTATATGTTTTCATAGCATCCAGCACAAAGCTGTCCTGAGCCTTCAATGACAGCTGTTAAGTAGCAAAGAATAGTAATAATTGGAGCATATCTAATTGGGCTGCAGTTTTTAAAACTGGGTGCCTAAGGAGGTGCATTATCGCTGAGCATGGCTCTGCCCCTAATTCACTCGAGTTGCCTTGAAAATGCCACCCTCGCTGTTGCATTTAAGCACCTAAGGAAACATCTTATTTTTTGAGAGACTGAATATTAATTTCAGTAGACCTTCTGTCTGACCCCTCTGAGCATCAGGATAACTTCTACACATCTTCAAATTTATACCCTCAACTAGTCATCTTGGACATCTGCATACAAAAATATTGACTGTTTCTAGCTGGAATTGATGTTCATATGTTTGATTTCCCTTTATCCCTGTTTCTACACCATTCAGCATTAAACCTGAGTTCTGTAAGCGCATGGAGTTTTTCTCAGCTTTTGCTTAATGATTTACCTCAGCCAACAGCTCTGCTGTGAGTGGCAACATGTGATCCCAGATTCAGCTGCTCATGCATTCAGAACACTCCTCCACCAAAGGAGCGAAGCGCAGCCTGTTCAGGAATGGTGTTCACACATGCAACTGGTGCCCAGTTGCCAACCACTGGCAGCAGAAGCAATGTCCCAGGGACAACACACGTCCAGAGAAGGATTTTCTTCTGCTTTGCCTCAAGACAGGGAGATGCATAATCGCTAAATGTCTTCTCAGGTCTTCCAGATTGCACTAAGAACATCAGCTACTGGGTTCACAAGGAATATGGTTGTATTGGTAGTCCTTACAGTGCCTTTCAGGGGGCTTCTTCCTCAAAAATTCAGGACACTTGCAATTTTTTGTTCAATGCTAGGAGAAATCTTGTTTGACTGTTGTTTCTTTTCTTGACTTAGGATGAGTTCTGGGTTTACAAAAGATAGATCTTTCCACCATATCTTAGTGGGAAAAAAACACATGTAATTTGATTTTTCATCAGAATTGAGCAAAATTTTGCATATTATTTGTTTTTTAAACAATGGTTTCCCCTCCTAGGTTGTCAAAACTGAACTTGGTTAAAATGAAAATTTTTCAAACTTTGGTGTAACCTCAACTAGATGTGCTGCACAGCGGTTCTGATATCACTGAAACACTTGCCCCACCTAATATTTCACCCCTCTCATTAGATTATACTACCTTTCAGGCTGTATATTTCTTTCACTGCTTCCCAGGTGTTTCCACAGATTTTTGTAACACCGTGCATGGATTCAGCTAAGAGCTGCTTGAATTTTAACAGGTGACCAGACCCAGCTGCCTGGTGGCTATTAGTGTGTTTAAAATGACATAACTCTGCTGAAGCAAGCACAAGCGCTTCCAAAGCATCACGTACCCCATGAATCAGGGCCACAAGAAGGAAGAGGGAAACAGGGATCCCATTTAATCCCGGACATGTGCAATAATTTAAAGAAGACCCTCTCACATCCCAGCTAGCGTACAGGATGCTAACTTTCAACACGCTAAAGGCCAAAGACAATGAAAAATCCAGACACCGCAGAGGTTAAATCAGTGCATCGTTTGACAGGGAACTGTGAGCCATTAACCTTTCCACTGGCACTCGCAATGGAGAGCTGGAAGATAAACACATTGGGTAGGAAACAAATTGGTTCATTCGAATGCTATTAATGTGCATGCCCTTGGAGGCCACATTTATGCTTTTGGAAAACTACACATTCATGCGTAATGAAGTGAGATACAGCTCACCAATTGCCAACAGGGTGCAAAGCCCATGATAAGGATTTATAGCAGGTGCCTAATTCTTTAAACATTTGCAAATTAAGTATTTACAAGTGTAATGCTGGCTATTTTATTGCCAGTTTAAGTTACCATCGTTTGAGCCTTTTATTTTGCACTGAAACTGAGCTGAGCATTTAATATCTGTGATGTGTAATTTATTCAAGTATAATTTGGTGATGTTATAGTGGGAATTAAGGCAATAACCAGAGACCCTAATTATGACACAACCACACATAAACATAGGAAGAAATCCTCTGTCCTAAATAACTTGTTCTTAGCTGACAAAACCAGGTAAAGATCGTAATACCCACTGCAGAGTGGAGAAATGATGTAAAGAGAAATTTAATCACTTGCCCAATGCCATGTGAAATGTCTGTTATAGTTGGAAAAAATCCAGGCCTCCTTCCCTACACACCTGGGACATAACAGTAGATTCTTTTACCTGCTCACAGATAATGGGCAGCTCTCCCTGCCTGAAGACCCTGGGCCTCAGTGTTACTGAATGCAACCACAAAGTACTGAAATAACTTCTTTCCTTGGGAAGCTACTACAGCTTACAAGTGAGTAAATACAGAGATTTCAAGGAATACTGAATAGAGTATATATAGGAGGTGAAAGTATGGCTAAAAGAGAATATGCCAACTAAATATTCCTATTGCAGCTATTTCCCATGGAACATTCAAGGAGAACATGGAGATTCATTATGCAGTGAGTTCATAAGAGAGATTTTGCACAGCAGCCTTTCAAGCTAATGTTACTGTGAAAACACATCTCATAGTCTGTATAAATGAACATAAGCATTTCTATAAGTCACACAAACAATTTACACAACTGTTTTCCATAGAAAGACTGTTTTTCATACAGCACCATTTCATTAAGCTCTTTCCATGAGGAAAAGCTCTCATGACTTCTGCTGAAAGACCACCCCTAGGGTCTGAGGTGAAAGATTTCAACCCAAGGCAACTCATAGCTCCTCCGTGAAGGTGGAACCAGGCGACTATCACAAACAGTTGAAAGCCAGAGAAACGTCACAGCCAACAGTCTGGATGATGTATAGCCAACATTGTACCCAGTACCCTCATCCATTCCCTGCAAGTTGGTGGGTTTCTCTTGTTTAACCATTTCCTACATGTCGCACCATGCACAGACTGATGGGCGTACTGGAAGGAGCCATCAGCTCATCCCCAAAGAGGAGCTGCTTTTGCTCAACCAAAACCCAGCTTAATGTCTTTAATATTCCTTCACTCCTGCCTCCCACTGCAGCTGCTGCAGCCTGCCTGGACCACAGGAATGGGCTGTTTGCCTTGGAAGGCACCCAGCTCCTCCCTGCTGCTCTGTCCACAGCTGAAGGAGAGCATGGATGGGTGGTTGAGTTTCAGCTGTGGAATGGCTTTAAAACCCAACATAAATGACTCCCAGGAGGAGAAAGGGATGAAATTATTCACATAGTTATCCTCTTCACAGGTGGAGGGAGCATGTCTGTTTTTCTCAAAGGGAAGGAGCAGAATCTCTCTCCCTGCCTGAGCAGCTGGTGACATACTCAACCTGTCAGCCTCCTACTCTGGATCCACTGGTCAGCCCTCCGGCTGGAAGATAAATAATTTCCCTGCCTCTCCCTTTCATGTTTTGAGAACCAAACAGTTTAGAAAGAGAGAAGGAGAAAAGATTACTCAGTCATTAAAAATGTGGCTTTGAACGAGGCCACAAGTGTCATTCCAGGACTCTTGTAATGGAACACATAAGGGCCACTGCTTTTTTTACCTGCTCAGCAGCCTCGAGCTAAGGAGCTATAGCTCTTCAGGAGATGTCTGCATGTGCAACAGGTACCACAGCACACCCCCTGCAGCATCTAATTCAGCCGCTCTGGATGTCTTAGCAGGAACTATACGCTGTGAGGTATGTGGGGAATGATGTTGCAATGCATTGCTTGGATACTTAATTCCCAACTCGGGTTTCTCTCCTTAGCAAGGTCTCCACACATCCACAGGAGTTTCCCTGAAAACGAACACAGGTATTGGGCTCAGTGGGCTGTGTGAAGCCACTTCCTCAGGCAACATTTGGAGGACCTTACCTGATGTAAGGACTCCTCCCACCAACTCCCATGCCAGTACCCACTGTTGCTGTGTGCCAGCAGTATCCTAAACAAATTAACTTAAGGCACACAACTTTTGTCATGAAGCACATCATAATCTATGAAATCTCTCTTAGACCAAACCAAAATATTAATTGTCTTTTGACATTGCTGAGACACATGTGAAAGGAGCAGACTAGTATTTCCTGCACATAAATACAGGTCCCAAGAATTAACATAGAAAAACCTGACACCTTGCCTACCACAGAGCTTTTAAAGATGAGGATTGACCAATCCAGATGAATTCATGCCATACCCTGGGAACCACTAAACACACTAAGTATTTCTGGTCTGCTGGAAAGTGGATAAAATTATATCATTATGGGAAAACGGCACAGTGGTTCAAGAAAAAGGAAAGGAGGGCAAGAAACCAGATCAGGCTGAAGCAACTACTTAAATACTTACGCTGTTTTCCAGCCAAGCCTTACTGAGAATGTATTTTCATGTATAGCAAGGGATTCTGTTAATAATTGGTGAGTAAGCCCTGATGCTAAGTGTTGCATATAGGTTTAGAACAATTGACATTTGTAGAGGTTAAAATGGAGATTCTTCATCCATAAGATGCTACTTCAGTTTCTTCTGGAGATGCTGAATGACAGATACAATGACAGATTCAGAAGAGCTGTTAACACCAGAGCAGTATTTGAAAGCACCTATTTTCCTACAAGAAGCTAAGTGGGGAAGAACACATAGGTCTCTAATTGTTTTCCTTAAACCAATAATGCCGCCTTTCCATTCACTCATGACTTCCCGTCTCCTGGGAAAGACATAAATAGAAAGGCAGGCAGAATTTTCAAGGTTTGAGTTGAATTTGGTGACAAAGCAAACAGGTCAAGGCTGTGTGACTTTGAAAATCCCATCCTTTATCTGGGGTTGAAGCAATGACAGGAAAACAAGTAGAGACAGAAGACACAAAGTACGGTGCCACTCTTCTGAATTAAAAACGTATCTTCATCCACTATCAAAAAGCACGTGGACTATTAACAGGCCTCATGCACCTTCCCATATTGATCCAGTATGGAGCATTTAATCCCATCTCTTTAAATAATTCTTGGTATGAAACTGTTCTTACATTACATCTTTGGAGTGTCTGTTTTCTCTTCTGAAGGCCTTATTCTCATCTTCTTGTTGCTTTACACACAAGTAAGGTTGGGATGGTAAAGAGCTTGAATTTTAAATACAGTGTGCTATAAAGACATAGGGAATTCTCTTATCTCATTTTTTCCTTTACTAATCCAGATTTTCTGAAACTTCTGGATGAATTCATGAAATCATCTCATTAAACAACAAAACATTGACCTAGGGAAAAACTTAAAGTTAGAAGTGTTAAGTAACGCGCCAATGGAAGATTTCTTGCAGCTTGTCCAGGTCAGATCTGACAAAAATGAGAAATCCATACCAGAAGCGCTGGTGACAGTGTTTATCTTGACTTTCAAGATCTCTCTTTCATCCTTGGGATTTTCAAGGATCTTCACAAACTGAGAATATACTGAAGTTAAAAACTTGGGTTTTGAATTATTTCAAACCACTTTTACTTGTTTTACTTTCAGAATAGTTACAAGCCAAGATACCCAGCAGTATCAAACAACTGTGCATATTTTGAGTTCTAAAAAGCCTTATTTGTCAGAGACAGGGTGCTCAACACTTGTAACATCCAACCCTTATGGGACAATCAAGCTGGACAACAGAAATCGCCACTACTAATAATTTCTGAAAAGGGAAGGAAGATCCTAGAGCCAGCACCATACTAACAAATTGGAGGAGGAAACTTCCTTCATGTATAGAGCAAATACTTAAAACCATGCAGCATATGGATGGCTGCAATCAGACATTTTTATTAAAGCTCTCCTCCCTTCAGCTCCATGAGTGTGCAGTCATGGCTTATCACCTGTACAAATATTATTTCTGAATGCAGTTAAGCCTGTGTTGGGCCTCTTTTAAGAAAGAAGCCTAGAGGAACCAGTGATTTGTCATGTATGTCCTGGATGTGTTTACAGGGACTCTGTATGTGAAGCATAAGTCATGAATAAGTACATGATTTTGCATACTGATCTGAGAAGATATGGCCAGATACCCATAAAAACAACACAAAACTGGAGCAGACAAGCTCTATAAAACTTCTAAGGAGGTAAGGATGTGATCTTCAAAAGACTGACAGAAAACAGCCACAGAAAGAACCTTTTCTCCTAAAATATAAGACTTGTGATCATTCTAACCTTCCAGACTAAAAAGATGAGAGCTTTGGGGCTGGCCAAAAACTTGGTCTACCTTGTATTTAGGTTTATTCTTCTCAATACAAACCTTTGCCCACTAAGAAAGATCTCTTTCTAGGAACCAGGAAAGATGCACTTATTCCTTTGGAGTTTCCTTGTGAACTTGAGTTTCCTTATGAATTTGTTAAAGAAACCTGCTTGTATCTGAAATTACAAAAGCAACCTGAGTGGAGGAGGAAAACTCATAAATCAGAGTGAGCACGCACTGAGGTGATCTGAGAGAAAGCACCCTAGGCTGGAGATAAAACAAATTATATCTGGTGATCCACCACCACATGGTTCTAGACCATGATCCATCTGTGGACAACAACATGAGACAGGTTATTCCTCCCACCCATGGAGGGACACAAAGGTCCACCAATCTCAAAAGCAGAAAACAAGCCTCCGTGAGAACAGAGGGAGAACAGATGAGTCTTTGCTCAAAGATACAGCTGGGGAACGCCAGCCACAGCCTCGTGGGATTTCTCCATTAGAAAGCACTGACCTAGTTCAAACCTGCTGATGGGATCCTAGTGCCAAGCTAAACACAGAGCTGCCTGGAGACCAGGACAGCACAGGGGCCTTGTGGAGCTTAAGTGCCTCCTCCTTGTTAGCATCATCTAAGATGAGAGCCCCATCACAACCCTCTCTGGTGGGCTTGCTGGCCTCATTATCGTCAAAGAAAAGCATTAGCTGTCAAACTGTCAAGAACCAAAATCAGGATTGGCTCACCTATAGTTTAGAATCACTTGGCACCCTGCCTTTGTCTGCTTCATGTTTGCCCCCAGCCAGCACACTTCAGTTCAGGATAAGGGTGGTGGTTTTCACTGTCATTTTTATTCTTTATTTTAAAAGCAGCTGAAGGAGGAAGTAAAGAGTTGGTGTGTGCTTCCTCCCGCGGGTGCAGGTCACCAGCCCTGCCCCAGCACACCCACCACTACTCATCTGAGATGCCTCAGCCACACTGTCTTCAGTGACGTGCAGAATTCAAACATGGACCCATCAGGAGACAAGACAGCACTTAGGAGCGGTGAAAGGCACTACTGACAAGTGGGGCCCTCCTCCTCTGTCATGCATACTCCTGCCCCTCCAGCTGACAAACAATGGAGGAAACCTGTACGAGCCTGAATACAAAACAACCCCTTGCCTCTGAAACAAAGCTGGACGTGTTCATGTGAAACAGAGACAGTTGTCAGCCCAGGCGAGGCTCACCACAGCAGAATTACATCTCTTAATTATCACCAGCCTGGCTCCGGGAATGTTCGCATTTTTTCACAGTTACTAAATAAGTTAATCACTTCACGAACAAGGAAATCTGCAGATGCCTTTGAGGCTTTGTTAACATAGTGCCTAAGCCAGCTTTACACTCTCTTCTAATCCTCTTTAAGACAGTATGAGGCAGTGAAGTAGCCTATAATCAGTTTTTAAGGTTATAGACAATATCCCCACTCAAGCTGGTTGCCTAGAGCAACAGTGCAGGAACTGAATACTAGCAATGAGATTGGATTACTTGCCTTGTTTATTCATCCATATATATTTATCCTCTTCTCTGCCTACAGCAGAAGCAGGGATTTCTGTAGCCTGTGCCTTACACGTCCGGATGCAGAGCAGAATTTATGTAAAAAAATGCAGACAGGCTTCCAGAATTAATCTCTTTCAATTTCTGATTCTTTCCCTCTCCACCTCAATACCTGTGAGTTCAAAACACTCCCAGAACGGAGATTGCTTGCAGCACCTCAGCAGGAATAACAGCCTTCCTACTGATACGTGTCTACATGGCGGTGGAAAGCCCTCTTTCATGAGTGCTGGCATCACCAGTGATGATTAGGCACCCTGCACTGCCTCCTGAACTGGTGCACACTCATCAGCTGGCAGCAGGAGCTGCTGTTTCACCTTCACTGCGGATCTGTCCCAGCCTGACCTACAGGAACCCCTAGCCACTGTTGGCATAAAGCAAATTGTTCTGTATTTGAAATCCACAGATGAGAAGTCAGCCTGTGTCCCTCTCAGTTACAAGCCTTCTAAATTCATCTTCTTTCCTTGAAAAGTTGGGTTTTTCCTCTGGCCAAAATGCACTTCCCTTTTGTACTTTAAGCTTAGGCATAGTTTTAACCAGAGCCAGAACAACTTGTCTGTCCATTCTTGCCTTCAGTCACTCTTCAGATTGACCTGGTGTAACTGGTGTTAAATCCAGGCTCTTCCTTAGAAAGCAAGGTGATACAAAAACCCCGTTACAGACGGAAAACTCATAACAATGACTCTAAGACTGCAGACAGCACTGCCCAGTTGTTACCAACAAACTTCAGAGCTAGCAGGTGGCCAAAGAGCAACTGAAGCAGCATCCTGAACAGTCTGTGTACTTCCCCACACCTACAAAAGTTACAGTGCAGAGGTTTAGAGCAACCTACAAGAAGGTCAAATAGAGCTTCTGTGGAAGAACTGCTGCTTCCAGAAAGACCTACTCCCCCTTTGAAAATCCCAAAGTGCACAGAGAAAGTATATCCTAGTGCTACCATGCGTCTGCTTATCTGAGTCCTCCTGGAGTTCACACCTTCTGTATCAAATTTAACCAGTCTCTCATATTTTGGCACAGGCCAAAATACATTCTCGGAGCTTTCTCTAACCACAGCCAATATAGAAACCTCAAAATCAGTCATTAACAGTGAAGGTGAAAGGATCTTCACCTCTCACATTCCAAAACTTCTGTGGAGCTTGACTGTGTTCAGTGGCCAAACTGACCTGCAGAGCTGACCTCTGTTGTGCAGTGGACATCATTTATTTGGGTAGCTCCTCAAAGAAAAAAGTAACTCACTCCATTTCCTCCCACAATTGAAGCATCACACCGTGATGCAGCCCTGTTACACGACAGCTATTTTTTATTACACATCAGCTCGCTAAAGCACTGGTATTTCCAGCTCTTAAGGGAAGAGGGGCTGGAGAGAACCTAGGACAGAGGACCAAGCCTCAGGGGAACCACCGTACATTTTTTTTTTAAATAATCTGGGACATGTCACTTTGTAACTCGGTTCTTTACTGGTAAAATGGTGTATCCATTCAAGAAAACAGATTAGATGTTTGACAGATAATAAAATTGCTGTGAAACTGAGTTTAAAGAGATCTAACTGAACAGCAGATGAACCTGGAAAATGGTTGTCACTGAAGCAAAGAGGGTGAGGGGTGGAAGGTTGCTGCTAGGAGAGAAACATAAAAAAAAAGAGTTCAAGACACTGCATTTCAGGACACTGTTAAAATGAAAGGCCTTGTTTTGGGAAGGCTGAAGCGTATCCCTTCAACATTTTCCAAAAGAAACTTTCTGGCTTTTCAGTGTGAAGTGCTTTTGTTTTTTCTCACATTAGAAGTCATCTAAATTAAGAGGAAAAGCAGGAGTTAAATAACCCCAAATCAAACCAGAATGTTTCATTTTGGATCTAACTGGACTTTTCAGATTGACCCAAAATGAAAGTTTTGTGGTTTTCATTTCACTGAAAAAACTGAAAACAAAAATATTGGCCCCAAACTGACACAAACCGTTTCCCTCCACACCTCCTGCCTTGAAACTTGTTGTCGGTTTCTCGGCTAGCAGAAAAGACCAGTAATTTTCACATATCACTGCTTGAGTTCTCGCACCGTTCATCAGACTGGTGACATTTGGGACCCTCTACCATGTGTCTGTAAAGTGTCTTCCACAGCAGGATCCTATACCACATGCCATCTCTCTGCTTTTCCCAAATCCTCAGAAAATGAGCATCTGATGATGGGAGCCCCACTGGTGGCCCAGGCCCCCAGGGGCTCCCCTGCAGATGGCACTGTGGGAGCATCTGAGCCCCCCCAGCCAAGAGCAGCCTCTGCGTCCTCCACTCCCTGTGTCACCCCCTGCACTCAAATCATTTCCTTGGCCCACTTTCTACTTGTTTGGGTTTTTTTTTTTCCTCTCAGAGAAATTATTTATCCTAGGGATTGCCAGCGCTTAATAAACATCCCTCCAAGAATAAATTTGTTTATCTAAGGTATTTTATTATGCTGCCTCAGATAAAAGAGAGGGGAAAAAAAAAATCCTCCCCAGAATATCTTTGACTGTGCTAACAGTGGAAAAGCAGTGTCCTTGAGCACAATTTTCAAAACATCAGAAGCCATTTCAGCTGTTAAGGAATGAGTTATCTTCCAAATGAACAAAAAGAGGTGGTGGCAGAGGCCCTGGCAATTGATCCAGTGTGAGCGACAGATTTAGGAACCTCAGAGCATTTTGTTCCGAGGGCTGCGCTGGTTGTCCTCCTGTTTCATCTTCTGTTGTCATCCAGACTGGGTGGCAGGGGAAGGAAGATGGAAGCATTCTAAATTCAGGTTGCACAGGTTTGAGTAGCAACACAAGACAGCAGGTCAGGGAAAATCAGGACTTCTGTCACTCAATCCCACAGCAGTTTCTGCCTCTGCCTCATCCCCCTCCTTTTGCTGGCGTAGGAGCTTGTGGCTCTGTGCTGATGAGCAACACGCGAGCTAGCAGATCCGCTACACCAGTCAGGCTCCCCACGCCACAAAGTCATCGAGTAACACCAGCTGGGCCCCTGGCAAGAGCAGCTCTGGGCTGCGCGAGGAGATAATGCAGTGAAAGGAATGCTTATTAGAAGCAGGAAGCCTGGCAGTAGGATTTGTCTTCCCAAATACAAGGTTTGCAGTAGTATAAATAATGCATGTCAATTGCCAGCATCCTGAAAATTAGTTAAAGTAGGTTAGGGAAGAAAAAAAAGAAAGAAAAAAAAGAATCACACTCCAATGTTCTCCATTTGAAAGCAGGTAGCTGCTTGTAATGGGCCAATATAGAAAGAGGGGACAGTAATTAAAACCTCACCTTTTTTTGCATGGAACTGTGCTAGAAAGAGACAGAATATTTTCCAAGTTGTTGAATCCAACCCTTCAGCTTTGTGCCCAAACTGCATGGTATTGCTCTTGCCTGTGACATGTAATCCTGTACCTCAGGTCAGAGCAGGTCACCCAAATGTGTGTCTGGTTCTCCCTCCACGAAGACACTTGGAAAACTGCTGCCCACAGCTCCCAGGGCTCCAGTGCCTGCTCAGGGATGGGGCAGAGCTGGCCCATTTCCAGCTGAGGATCCACATCACTCCCGGTGAGCAAAGCCCCACAAGTCACAGTCAGGGAGCAAGAGATGGCCTTCCAAAGCTCTGAAAACTCTTCACTGAATTGGTGTTTTCAGTCTCCAGAATTTTGAAAATTTGCCAGAACTGGTCACTTTTCCCATCAGCAACTGAAAAAGGGAAGAGTGCTCAGCTGCTCCTCTCAACCACAGCAGCCCCACCTGGGGACTCCCACTCCAGTCCAGCATTGCACACCAAAGTCCTACAAAGCCAAACCCCAACGTTTTTGCAGGGAAACTGCCCTTGCTGAGCTGGGAAGGCCCAGCTGAAGCAGGACCTGTGCAGAGGAGCACAGCAGGCAGCAGCACACCCACCACGGAAATGCAAAGGACAGGCATGAAACGTACCAACCACTCACTATCTTCAGGGTTTTCAATCCATTTCATCTATGTTTTGGGTGACAGGATTTGCCAGTGATGTGTTCAATGCCTCAAATGTTGCTGTTTAGGAAAATATTTTACTTTCTGCGTGTTGTTGCTTGAGTATAACCAACCTACAGCCTAACCAAAAACAATGAAGACAGAGCCTTTTGAATTCCATATCTTCATCCAATAGCAACCCCAGCACTGCAGATATAATCAGTGTAGTGGAGGCCAGCAGCTCCCTCTGACTAGGCAAAAGCAATTTCATTACCAGCAGCAATTCAAGCAATGAGTCGTCCCCTTCAGATCTATCCAAATTCCAGCTGCCATTAAATTCCCTCTCCTTCAGCTGTAGTTTTCTCCCTAATCTAATAATAATTCCACCAACAATAAAACACAGCCACACTGGTAGAATGCTTCCTTGCTGAAATGCTTCTGTGCACAACCACAATGATCTTTGTGAAACTGTTACAGTAAAAATAATATCCTAAAAAGATTTATCTATGAAAAACCTGCATTTTTTCCCATTTAATTTTGATCGCCATGGCTGACTTTTCAGAAAAACACCAGATATGATGAAAAAGTAGTCTCCAAGGAAAGCTAAGCACTAAGCCAGTGATTGTCTCAAATAATCACCAAATACATTAAAACATACATCCTTCTGCATATGGCACCAAAGCTTTCACTCCTGCTGGGTTCACACATACATCTTCACGGAAATTCTCCAGGAACGAGTGCCCATCCAAACATGCAGGACACCATTGGCTGCTCCACTAGGCAAGAACATGTCCTCGACAGGGTGGCTGGTAGATCTGTCAGCATTACAGAAATTAAAAGCTCTGACTCCATCACAGCTGGGGTCTCCAGAGACTAAAACTCCTTATAGCATGGGAAGCAATTTGACTCAGAAAATACAGTAACATCCCATCTGGTTTCCTGTCTCTCCTGACCCAAACTTTGGATGCCATTCAAAAGCACATCAGGGATCCAGAAAACTGCTGGAGCTGCCTCTTTCACATTGAAACAAAGCATCCATTCAAAACATGGCACTTCCAGTGCAGGTCCTGGGAAATAAAACATTAGCTGTGTTACTTCTAGAGTATAAAGTTCCACGAAAAACAAATGGGACCTAGGGGGCTTTTTTTTTCAATGGGAAACCTACGTTTTTCCTCTTCAAAAAGTGAATGATTCAGCATAAGAAAGGAGATAAGATGTGTCACACCTTGTAGGCCAGGCAGAGTACCTTTCTCCAAAACTAAGTTACGACCACTTGGGCTTTTCGCCTGGCTGTAGGTGTTCACTAGATCCTTTTGCAGCCAGATTAAAAGTATTTTGGTTGGGAAGCTCTTTTCGGCTGGGTCACATATATCCTCTGTGGAGTTAACCCATTCAGGGTGTACTTCACATAAAGACCAAGAAGCTCTTAATGAAGACTGCATAAAAATGGGGCAAAGCCCTGCCAGGCTTTGCTGCATGTTTCCAACCAGAAGAAAGTGGATAACTTAACAGAATCAGAGGATGCACTCAATGTCAGAGTCGGCAAGGGTTACAAACCAGCTTTTACATATTTTTGAGGGATAGCTGGACCCTGGCTTTAACATAAATGTTAATGCATATGGTCAACTGTACTATGCAGTCCATCAGCCACACCAAGGACACTGATGTAAGACATTGCAGGGGATGGTACCAACCAGCAGCAAAAAAATACTAACTAGAATGCCAAAATACCTATACAGCCCCATAAGACCAGCAAGGTGAAGGCATGTTTTAGGATGTATTTACTAACTTCCCCAGATATTTAGATTAGTCCTGAACGTGCTGCACTCCATACCCTTCAGGTGAGGCTGCACTTCATTTCCTATGGCTTACATCACAAAACAGAGCTCCTGAACCAAAATTCAATCCACAAAGTGGGCTCTGCAGTCTTCCGTCCTGGGCAGGGGAGAGGAGAGATCTGTTGGGATGGGTACTTTGCCTGTGTCTCATTTTTGAATGGCACTCAGCATAGTGAACAACCCTTGCAATGGGTAGCTACAACATCTGGAATAATTAACCTTCTCCACTTCTATTGAGACACTTTTAAGATAAAACTGAATCACAATAGTGTAACTGAGTTCATTTTCCACTTAAAAGAGAAGTCTCTCATTACAGTATGGTAAAGCTTTGTAATGAATGTCCTCCTATGCTATTTTATAAAAACAGTATTCAGGGAAATTCATATCATAGTAAATACACATTAAAGTGCCATTTATACATTACTTTGTGACCAGCTCAAAAGCAGAGATTCTAGCACTGACATCAGACACATTTCATTGTGTAGACTATATTTAATGGAGTTGTAATCAGAAGATAATTTTGTGGGATTTGGAACAGAATATGGCTTACCTTCTACAGGTAAAGAGGAACAAAATTAGTTCAGTTTGACTGTGCTCACCATTGCCAAACAGCCACAGTGAGCTGAGCAGGCTCTTTTAAAGTTTTTTTCCCCTATTTGCTTAGGGAATCTGGTTTGAATTTTTGATTTACAGTGGTCAAGTGCAGTTGTTTTTGCTTAAGCAGAACAAATAAAACAGTAATACGAAAATTGCTCAGTTAGTAGAGTCTCACAGTCAGCAGAGGTGTAGGATTGCTCCCCATTCACCGCAGAGCCGTTGCCTCACATGCCCCTACAGTGCTCTGTATTGAGTACAGTAATTACACCACTTCCTTCCCATCTGGGATTCAGTCCAAAGACATTTTACCAAGTAACAATGCTTTCTCTGTTCGCCCTCTTCAGAACAGAATAGTATTGTTTAGTTTAAGTGGGCTTCCAGCCAGAAGAAGGTCAATCATAACAAAGCACTGACATTAAGATAAAGGCTAAAACTATGCTTTATGAAAAGTACCCAACTCTTGACAGTTGGCACTTGAGTGACACATTTGCACTGGGAGTGTTTCACGTACTTAGCTTTTGTAATTCGGGTAGTGTTCGATTTCACATTTGCGTTTATTTACTGCAAACCACAGAATCACCCTCCAGGTTTTCTCAATTTTCTCTTAAGGAAAATACAATGTTCTATTGCAATTAAGTAAACAAAGTTGGTTTTAGCATACACTTTATAAAAACATTGGTTTTTAAGCCTGCCAGTGGCTCAGCTTGTTTACAGTTTGTGGTCTCAGGCATTTTCCCTGTGGTTCTCTATATGGTAATTTTGCTGTAGAAAATAGCTGGCATTGTCTAGTCTCCTTTTTTGGTGATGTTTGCAAGGAAAGCTATCTCTAATAGAGCTGTAAGGGTAAGAATATCTTTCCAGCTATCACACACCTACAGATTAATACTGATTCTTTTATTTCTGTTTTTCTTCCCTAGAACAGCCCCCTTTGGCATTTGGTCTCAACTACCCCTTGTGCTTCCCCTCTGTGCTGTGACACATGCTGCTTTCCTACCAGTTATGTGTTTGAGACCCTAGTCAAGAGCTGGGGAGATTCACTTTCCCTGTACTTTCTTGTTTAACCTCATGCATGTCACTTGACTGCATCATGCTTCCATTTCCTCTTTTAGAGGACAATCCTTTCATTTATTCCACTTTTTCTTTTTCTTGCCTATTTCTAAGGTAGGGGGTTATATAAAGCCCAGCACAGTGGAGCCCCAGAGTGGTCTGGGGTTCCCAGCTGCTAGTTGTAATAAAACTAACCCAGTTCACTTGCCTCTTGCATCCTTCCACTGATGTTATGTAGCAGTTATGCTTTCTGATAAACTCTGGTAGACAGACAGAGTCTGTTTCAAGTTAAAATGCTCACGAAGAATGCCTTCACTGGTTACCACATTGTCACTACCCTCCTATTGCCAAAAGGGCTTATATTAAGAACAAGCACATATTTTTGAAAGATGAGAAGATTTTGTAATACACAATATATTGGCCAAATATTTAATATATTCCTTCGGTCAGAAATTCTTCCATTTCCTCTCACATAATCTACATTTAAGCACTCCTTGTGTGCTACGTTGTCTAACTAATTTTTCCCTCCACAGCCAGTAAAGGAAGAATTAACACCTCAACTTTACAGTCAAAGACACCCTGAGACCCAGACTGCTAAAAAGTTTGGGAGCAAAGTCCTACTGCTGTCAACTGTCTTGCCTAAGAGCTCCCAGGAGTCCCTGGGACTGTCACTTCATAAGCATCTCTCCTTCCCCTTGGTAGTTCTCTCTTGAAATATTTCAGGGTCTAGTACTCAAACCAAAGGTGTTAAGGAGAGAAAGGTACTGCTTCTCCCTGTGACAAGACAGGAGAAAACAAACAAACTTCCAGGCACTGAGTCTGTTTAGACCTGTCAGATAAAGATGTTTTTGTGACCTTGTCAGCTTTTGGTAACTGCTGCCAGCTGATTTAACACAGGACAGTATGTTTCCCCGCAATCTCTTGTATACTTAAACCACTGTACTAGTAATTCATTTTTCATAATTTATTCCTCCCTCTTCCTGGAAATCTAGAAACATACTAAAATATTCATTTAAAGTATGCATGTTGAGGGAGGAGGGAAGAGAGGAAAGGAGGATGAACACACAAGCACCAGGGACATCAGACAACACTGGGAATTGCACTCTTGGGAGAACTGCAGCTTTCTGTCTTGCATCTGTCTCTCATCAGCCATATCATTATCATCAGTAGCCACCGCACAGCCCCCTGCACTGCCAGCGTTCACTAGTCCCTTCTCACTTTCCAGCAGACACAAATCCTCATCATGGAAGTCACTCTCCTACTAATCCAAAGCCCTTTTGACAGCATGTGCTATATGCAATCTGGAGAAATTAAATCTCCTGGGCAGGCTGCGTATGGATCCTTCCAGAGGCTGGGCAAGAGAGTGTTAATGAGGTTGTAGGTAATGCCTTGGACAACTGCAGCTTGGGGCACACTGCGTGTTGTCTAAAGTCTTTACTCTCTCAAATAAACTGGCTTCATTTGCCAGAACTAAAATTAACTTACACACACCCTCAACGTTATCTTAATTTGCTAAATTCTACAGTTCAACCTAGATTATCCAAACTTCAATTATCCAAAGCTCCCTGGTATTCAAAACAGGGTCAAGTCTCTTGACATCCATTAAGAACATTGAAAATTCCCTCAGTTATCAGAGACCTCATTTATATGAACATATTCCATATCCCCAATGGTTTTTATATAATTGAGGCTGAATGTCAGTAAGGTTTTGATTTCAGGATATTTTGACTGATAATTGAAATTTCCAGAGGTAGCAATTATTTCACTATATTATTTTTCACCCTCTTTTTTTTTTTTTTCTGTCCTGATAAGTCTATTTTATTAAACATTCAAATTCTGACTAAATTCAAATTCTGACACTACACCAGGCACTTCCAGACCTTCAACACCACCTGCAACACACTGGACTGCAGGAGCTCCTTGAGGCCCTAGGATAGCTGGGAGTAGAACACAGAGGAAGACAGTGCCTTGATGGGTCCTCAAGTGCTCCTCTACTGGGCAACAAGATAAGAGCTGGAGGTGGACTCAGATCCATCACAAAATTCGCAGTCACACTGAACTCAGCCTAACTAGCTGGCTGTGCCTTGAAGCACACATAGCAACTTTAGCTAAGAACAAGAGACATAGTTAAGGTCTTAAATGTAGCTTTGATAATTGAACCTCAACCCCTGGAATATTAGGCCAGTGTCGTGCCAAAGAGCGCTCTTCTCCACGTTTAACTGAGATGCTACCCAGTGTGAGCAGAGGGTAATGTCTGACTCCTGTGTCAAGTTGTCTGCAAGAAGAGATTCCTTGGGTGCCAAAACAATTTTTCTGCAGCTAAATGTGGACAGAGTCCACCTCTGTGTTTTTAACCAATGAGACAAACTTCACTGGATATAAAAAAAACTTATGAAATGAGGCTTACGTAAATACTGCAAGTCAACTACTTTGTATTATGACTTACAAAAATTTAATATTCCATAGTTATTTAATTAAAATAACATACATTACGATCAGTATAGGTAATGCAAAATATACATTTTGCACAAAATTCAAATGTTTTCAGCTGTTCTAGCATCTCACTGTTGCACACAATTTGCATAATGTACGAACTGGAGATACTGATGTGGCAAGCACATCCCTGGCAGGAGTTATCTGTGAGTGTGAATTTTGGAGCCACTAGCAATGAGCAGAGCACATCATTCACTGAACTAGCCCTGCTCCTCACGTGTGAGCCATCAGGCCTGGAATGGATCTGCAGAGCTGTGAGCGAGCGTCATGACATTGCTGGGGAAGGGTTATGTGCCGGTTTGAGAAACACCAGCTCTTCACCATTTCCTCACCCACATCCCTAGGAAGGAATGGGTGCTAGATGGATCTACCAGAATTAGAACGGGTGCTCCTTCTCAAACTGGCTCATGATTATGCAGGCAGAAGTCTTTGTTCATAATGGATCATACAGTGTTTTTAGATTTAAAAGCTTTAAACACAGCAGCTGTACATCTCTGGGTGAACAGACAGGCAGTTTGCCTTGAGACACACAGAATAATTACCAAGATCTCACACATAGGATGCTGTCCTGCAGCCACTCAAGGGATTAGGCTGTATCTCCAGTCATCATGCACAAAGTTTGAGCAAGCCTGCTAGGTACACACTGTGTGCAAAGAGGTTGAGGAGGCTTACTACATTGCATGGGAGCGATAATGAAACACTTAAATACACTTTATAAACTATTTATATATGGAAGCATAATCTAAAGCGCTAGTAGATAATCAATGGCTGCACTAGTAAATTCTTAGCCAAAGTTCCAAAGGTCACAAGGCAGAAGATTCAAGAGGTTGCTCATCAATATTCCTTCCCCCTACCTGCAACACCTGCTCCTGATGCTTAGTGCACAGGCATTGCCTTATCTGTAAACATCAATAATATTTGTTAATTGGTTATTATTCCTTCCTCACTGGAAGCTTTAGGAGTGAGCTTAAGCATTTGGTGAGTGAAAGACTGCCATAATTATTGGGACGGAACTGTGCTCTGGAAACTGCTTTTTTTAATTGCATGCTGTGTGCACGAAAAATATGTTCCACAGCACACTGAACTACAGCTCCAAATACTAATTGATACTCTTAAACATACACATCTGTGTACTATTTAACTAACTGCTAGCTTTAGCAGAAGCAACACAGGATTAAGATACAAGAGCTGGTAAGAGAAGGGTACTGGTATCTCAGCATGAAATGATGTGCAAAGCACCCACTGGAGGTGACTGCACAGTGTGACATAGTATGTTCACCACACCTCTCATCCTGATGCTCGTTATTTGTTTGTCCTTTATCCAGGTTGAGAAGGGATGCAAGAAGCAGAGGAGCAACGCTGTGCAATCCACAAACAGTCTGGGCTATCTTTCAGCTCACAGCAATGCCAATTGATATGAAATTAGTATGCAATGACAACCACAAAAATGTCCTTGTTAGCAGTGTCCTGGAAGATGGATATTCTTTTTTCTTACAAAATCTTTGATTAAAGATGGCTGCCTTGTCTAAGCAAAAAGCCTTGGGATAGTAAATTTGCTTGCGCTGTGGGAGGACACCTCATCCGTCAGAATAACAAAAGAGAAGAACCAAATGTAGGGACGAGAAAGGAAGCAATAAAAGTGGAATATTAACAGCAACAATAAAAACCAGACAAGAAAGGTTGAAAACGTTTTCTTCTTTTGGGAAGTAGAAAAAAGGACTGGCTGTGTTGTTGTAACAATCAGATCCCTCTTGAGCATTGAATCAACCAACATCACAAGATGTTGACCATGAGGCATTCTGCTTGGGCTTAAGACAGAAAGCTGCCTTTGGGCACCTTCTGTAGATTTGTCTAATTATTGTATTTCTTATACTTTAAATAAAACCAAGACATATTCAGAAATTCTGGAAAGGCCCATGAAAAGGATTGCAGAGCTACACTTGCAAATTTGCTTCAGAAGTATTTCAGGAGCAAGTGTGTGTTTTGTTGTTATCCTGAGGAGTCAAACCTGGATATCTGGATGGAGGAAACATGAGAAATTGTTCTTGTGAAATTCTAGCATCTGAGAATCCAGACATCTGTCTTCATCAGGTACTCAAATTCACAAATTTCCAGAAAGCAAGTGATACAGAAAAGAGATTTTTCCCAAATTTACACATTTCAGACAACACAAGACACTCATTACTCAGGGGGGAAAAAAAGCCTTCTGGATTATTTTCAAGACATGGTGTCAGGAGGAGAATTGCAATCTGTCCCTTTGAATTGGAAAACACCCTTGCATTTAATAGCACTTGACTAGAGAAGGAATTACAGAAACAGATCCTGGCAGACAGCAAATCTGGTTTGGATACAGATTGCACAGCAGGGTGGCCAGGGAGGAAGGGATACTTTCCTCTACCTTAGGCCAGTCTTCAGCACGTTGCCCTAATAAAGCTAAAATATATCTTGAATTGCTTGCTTTCATAGGCTTTATCTAGCAAAGTTATTTTCCGCCAATCTGCAGCTGCGCCAGCAGGAAGTGAGCAGCTCTCCTCGCCGGCCCCATGTGCATGCCTACAGTAACCACATTAACCGCAAAGCATGTTTTTATCTTGTTAAGCCGCTAAGCTCTGAAGTGTTCCGTTTAGTATGGTAATAACAAGGCTGAGTGATAAAGCTTTTAGTGGGTAGAGAAATAGCAGCCAAGATCTCCTGTGAAGGGGACATGAAGTTTGTTTTCTTTACACAGATTCTTCTGGACATGCCAGCACAGAAATAAATCAAATTCCATACACTAGATAACACCCTGGCTATGAGACAGACCAACAAAAGCCGGGAATTCAGCATTAAAGAGACACTGTTAAGCAATTTAGGCCAAGAAGTTGACCTGTCAAACCTGATAAGGAATATCCTTTACATATTAACCAATAAAATAAACCACACTATTTAGGTACTTGGATATATTGTCAGTATATATATGCCAATATATTGTCAGTATGTGGAGAAAGAAGTTGTTTTTTTTCTCTCTCTGTTTTGGTTATGCATGAGTAGCTCCCTACTGAAAACAAGGGCAGTAGATGCACCCACCCAAGGTTCTGACCCCACCGCTCTCTGCCACACACGCAAAACAGTCACTCTATCCACTCCAAATACTCTCATCATTCAAATCAGAAGACTGGTCAAGACCCTCTCACTGATGATTTAGACCTGGAATGAGGGACATCTGACAAAGTTCAGGGCTTGAGTAACCTCAGTGGTGCTGCTGCCTTTCCCTGTGCTTGGACAATCCACGTCAGCTCTCTGACCCTCAGCTCCTCCTGGCTCCCAAAGATCCACCCCCACATTTTCTTTTGTCTCCAACAATGCTGGAGCAGGTTACTTTTCAAGATTTAAATCTTTCTACTGGTCTTATCAATGTAAATTGCTTTTCATTATTTGAGCTCAGACCTCACTGATTGGAAAGTGCTATTGTAGGTCAAAGGTGATGTTCACTTGCCACCCAGTTTAAACTAACAGAAAGTTATTCAAGTACCTACAGAGGAAAGAAACCAGACTTTAATCACTTATATTGCTATTGTGTCCTTCCACTTCAACTAGCCTGCTTCATCCCAAGGCAACTACTTCAGGCAGCTGTAGATCAGTGGTTCATTTTTCACCACCACACATTTGTGCTCTCTCTCCAAAAGGTATCTTCAAGTCTAGCAGTCTGTTTATGACCATGTCCTGCACTCACAGAGCGGTTTCAAACAAAATTTAAAATGACAATTTTCATAATGTTTCCTTGTTTTGAACACTTGCAATAGAAAATAAAGATAAGAAGGAATCCCCTCACAGAAAAGGTAGAGCCCCAGTTGCCAGCTCCCACCATCAGCCTGCTGTTAGTAATGGGATAGTGAGAGCAGTGCCAGCGCTACGCAAAGAACATCTCGCTAATATTCTCCTTGACAAAGACCCTTTTATTTTGCACAGTGGAGATCTAAGGACTATGATGGTCTCAAGAGCTGCACAATCTCACTTTGAATTCCTGCTGCAGATTGAGTATGGAATAAGAATTTTAAGAGTGGAGCTCTTAGCGCTTGGAATCAGCTCCAGGTAGACTGCATTTTGGTTTGGTATTTTAACACCTCACTATCTCGTCACAAACAGCAACATCAATTGCTAGTTTACAGATAACTGTTCAGCCACAGAAGCCAGTGCCTTCTAGCTCTGATATAATTGGCCTCTGCCTTTTAAGATAAGAGAATCTTTTCTTTTTATTTATTTTAATCACTGTGAAACAGTCTTTTGGAGACATAAATTACACCACTGCTGACATGGCAACTTTCTGTTCAATGCAGTTTTGCAGCAATGCACATTTCCTCCATATCTCTATTCCTGCAGAAAACAGAAGTTCAAATAACAAATTAGTGGAAGTACCATCAGATTTAAATTAGCCATGTTCTCCTGCCGACAGCAGAGCTCTCATCAAGTATATGGCCTACTGCTTGCATGAACTTGCTTCCCAGAAGTTGAAGCTCTGCAATACTGGCGTGAGGCTTATAAATCCACTACTCACCATCCTTAGAGGCCAAGAACAAAGGAACAGAGATTTGAGGTAAATAACTACAACTGTCCCCACAGATAGCATATACATATCTGCAGAATATTCATACAAAGAGTGTAAGATGCTTGGTGGGAAACTGGAGTTCACATAGTGGGTGACCTAAGTGAAGAATAATAGGTCTCCCAGGATAGGCTTACTCATGTACAGGCTTCTGATAGTTTTCCAGACTATAATAAAAAGGTTTTACAGCCCCCAGCAGTCTGCCTGTCAAGACAACTGCTTATTCTGCCCATGCCTAGTGCTGTATCTGAATGATGGGGACAGACCAGAAGCCACAAAAAGGAAACCCAGAAAAACATCAAGTAGGTCATCAAAGCCAGACTCTTGCTGCAAACACATTCCTTATAATTGTTATGACTCTTCAAAGACTAGCAAATCTGGGGCATGCTCCAAACAGAATGCTCCAATGGTGGAGCAAAGCTTGGGGATGTCACCACTCTGCCCTACCAGACCAACGGTTCGGCTGCTTTGCAAATCAACAGGATTAAAATACTCAGAAGGGTCAAATGCCTTCATCTTGTTTGTTAAGTGCTGCAAGATCTTTGGCTGAAAGCAAAGGGTGGGATGCATAGAACAAAAACAGCAGAAAATAAACTAGGATTTTAAAAATCATTTCGTTTTGAGGAATAGAGGCCCACAAACTCCTCCAGAAGCCCATCAATGCTGCTGCCCCTCAGAGCTGCAGGCACTTGTCTGAGAGAGCACCAGCTGGTGTCGAACTTGCTAAGCTTGAATTATCACAGTCTGATCGGCAGATTAGGCTGGATAAGAGCTCAAAGCCGTATTTGACTATTAGCGCTCACAAGGGGCTGCATCTCTCTAACCAGCTCTGTATGGCATGGCTGGTACCTTAGCTGCAGATAGCCATGGATTAAACCTTGCAGAGTCTACTCAGCTACCTAGGAGATACTTTAATCCCTAAGAAAACTGACCAAGCACTTGGAGCGACCGCAAAAGAAGCCTGCAAGCTTGGGCTCTCCAAGGGGAGCTTTCAAGCCATCACCCAGACGCAGATGTGGGTTTCCATGTAGAAGCAGGCAGGCTCCATCCTGCTGCAAGCTAGCTCGGTGAGGAAATGAATCTCCTCCCTTCCTGATTTCCCCTACAGAACTGGAACCAGAAAACGAAGAAAACCACTGATGAGAACACTAGCAAGCCCCTGCTGCAGCAGCTCTAAGCCATTTTTTTTATGTGCAAGGAGTTAAGCAGGAACATGGCAGCCCACTGCAAACCACCCCATGGCAACCTCTTCAGCTGCATCAATGAGTAGATTTGTAGGTGTCTCAGCTCCTTCACACTAACTACTGCTCTGGTCAAACACCATTTAGCAAACTGTGCCAGTCTCCTGCTCACTCAACAGACTCTGCACTCGCTGAGATTGATGCAGAGGCAAACACATGGTGACCAAATTTTGGACCATAGTATCTTCCCTGATTTCCAGTGCCTGACATTTCTGGCAGTTTTATAACCAGCTTTCTTTGCACATGGCTTTTAAATTTAATTCCCCATAAATATTTTTGTTTCCATTCGCTTACTATTCTTCTCCATCCAGTTATCTCCATGTCACATATTTGCTCTCTCTGATCTTGCCACCATGCACCCTTTCTTCTCAACATTCTTCTAAGCATGTGCTGCTCTTCCCCAGGCTATATTTTAAAGAGCTGTGAGTCACTAACATCAAGTCATGCTTGAGTTGCGGAGGAGTTTATTAGCATCAGACAGTGAGTAGCTGACAGCAGATGACAGACCACAGGTCTGCAGGTCTCCAGCATGGTTCCACTTCAACCCCTGTCCAGACCAACACCTACCCACTCAGGCTGCAAGAGCTTACAGAACAAGGGAACACGTTCATCAGCTTGCAGAAACAGCAGCAACAGACGTTCCCGTCTCACATTCTCCCTTCATAAACAATATCTTGAAGCTTTCAGCCCACTCCATGAACAAGCAAAGGGGCTGCAGCAAGGACCAGTAACAACCTCTCCATTACCTGCAGGACATTTGGATAAGGACTGCCCTGAAATAACATCCAGAAAATGAGTAAACCACTGGGTATATTATAAATTCTTAGACAAACAGTAACTTTACAAATAGACTATACAAGAACATTTTGGCGCCTGCAACTTATGAGGCAGATATTCCAGTACTTTCTTTTCCATAATATTTCAACTCCCATTTAAGCTCACTAGAATGCCTATCCTGCCAACGAAAAGCACAGAAACAAAGGAAATAGGCAGTTAAGTCAGTCAACCTCAGCTCCCATACAGTCCCCAGTTCCCCATTGTAACCTCAATTACCTCCCTCTCACCACCTACAGCCCACATCTCCCCACTCTCACCCGAGGAGCCAGCACGCAGGTGTCATTGCCCTCATAGTCACTGCTCCATACAGCTGCTTAGATGTGAAGGGCTTGATGTGGCTTTCCTCAATTAGGCTGTAGACAATTAGGGCTTTCTCATAAAAGGGTGACACAGAACTCAGGTTACTGCTCAGGTTTCCCCTGATGGGAACTGGATAAGGTCAGATGTGGATTGCTCCAAGATATTCAGGAAAACCTCCAGGTTCAGTGTGTGAAGTTCACCAGGAACTTCAGCCTGAAAATAATCCTAAGCCTATGAGTTTGGCTTGGTCTTTTTGCAGTGACTGGGCTGCTACAATCCAGTGGCAGTCTGTAGGGGTTCAGTTACTAGCTCTTTTAAAAATATGAGTGTCTGGTGGGCATTGCTGTCATGGTTGAAGCCTTGCACAAATCAAGCACTTGGCTAAACCTCAGGGAGCTTGCCCACTGCAGGGCACTGTGGATGCAAGAGTGAAGACAGCAACAGAGAGTGGAAAGAAGGAAAGAGAGGAGGAGAAATTAAGATCTTTTGCATTAAGATTTGACTAACTGAATGAGACAGGATTATTAAAAAGGGGGGGACGGGAAGCAGGGGAGGTAGACAGTTTTCCTTAACCTGCCCCATCCTGCCATTAACATTTAAATTAAAATGATGAATTACTGAAATAGCTATGGTCAAGGTTTCTGTATCCTCCCCCATAGTAAGTACCATGATGCATTGTCATGTGCGAACAGCTCCTTCATGAGACACCAAAAGGCTCTTAATAATGGATATTACACTTCTGCAATGATCGCAGTGGAAAGCACCCAAAATTACCAGCTTTCTTTACAGAGTAATTTGTTATTTTAATGCTGTCAACCTGCAGAAATAGATTTATTGTTATTAATAATAGTGATTTGCCACATTTTGCTAGTTAAATTACAGTGCTGTATAGTTAGTTCCACAATAAAGGACTGGAAGTGTGCCAGGAGATTGCTCATAGCTCAGTGTAACAGCAGTTGGCACTGTTCCCATTAAGGCATTAAAATTTGAGTCAGAAACATAACAGATGCAAAACAAAACATGAGGTCGCTCACGGGGATTATATAAAAACAATTAAAACAAATTAATTACCAGTTATGTTAGTGTTTCTCAGTGTACACGTAGAATGATTACAAATCCATGCAGAGGTCTTTTAAAGACCATAAAAGTCAATAAGGATCCCTGAGGGACTACAGGGGAACTTGTGGTTTCCAGCATAGCAGTAGGTTTAGGGAGATGAAATACAGGGAGGCAAAAGCAGTGGGACAGGCCCAGCTTCCCAGGAGCAGAAGTAGCTTCTAGAGGAAATCCAGGTACAAGGGCTACGAGTGGAGAGAGGGGAGAACAAGTCACAGTCCCTTGGTGCTACAGATGGCAGAGGAGCCCAGGCACACAAGGCTACGAGCTCTTTGGACAGCCCTGCCAAAACATCTCAACCCCAGCTCAGTAAAGCTGAACTGGAGTCAGTGAGATAAACCAGAGTCGAGGAGGTGCTCAAGAGCACATAGCAGGGTAGGCTTCATATAAATGAGCACTTTGTTGAAAGAAGCTTCACTGATTTTCTCCTCATCTTCCCCTAAGCAAGCCTGAAGGTTTCTGGTCCTTGCAAAAAACTTACTGAAAAGTCTCTGTGGGGAATTCTTACAGGGAGTCTGCCCATGACTAGACCTGTTTTCCAGCCATGTGTGCCTTGCTTTGCAAAAACAGGAAAATTGCTTTATGTATATATGTTAAGATGCCTCCTTATTACCCTGCATTCAGGGGCAGAAGTTGCAGTTTCCTGCAGGAGGGATCAGCCTTTACCAAATACTACTGAAGACCTCGAAAGCCCTCCCTGTCCTCCTGCTACTTCAGAAATAAAACAGTAAGAGAACCCCACAAGCCTGAACTTCTTATACCTGTGCAACCCCAGTGACTTCAGTATTCTTGCTCTCAACAGCCACTATCAATTCCTTCCCTCCATACTGTCTCCTCACATCCTACCTTACCAGCAGGAGAGCATAGCTCAACAGAAAACAAGTATTGGAGCTGTTTGGCTGTTTACATGCTAAACCTGTGATGTGATTGTTACAATCCTTGCCTCCCTGAGATCAGTGGGGAAAAAATTGCCTTTCGGTTTTCCATTAATTCTGTAGTCCTTGGACGGTGTGATCTCAAATTGTGTCGACCCTCTCCATCTCGGCGGCACAGGCAGAATATGCATTTTCTCAAAATGAATGATTTATCTAGCACCACAGATTTATTTGATGTGGTCTGACCAGCAAAGACATAATCGTTTTGCTAAATTCTAGCAGTTGAGTTTGAATAAACTGTGTCTTAAACCTACAGAGTATTGAACATGGTGTCTACTTCTGGTTTCTCAATTGGTTCTCAAAGCATTCATCCACCCATATGGATGTGTGCCATAGTTTTTACCTATGGGATATTTTGTCTCTCACATATTTGCTCCACAGGGATTATCTGCTTTTTAACATATCCAAACTGAAGCTTTTCCTTTGCGACATTTACTGGTATTTTGTGAAGACGTACAACATAGCATCACATCAGAAACTTCACGCACACGTGAACCACAGAAAGTACTGGAGGGATACAGATTTCCTAATGAGAACCAGGACTTTATGGAAACAAACATAGAGCAGCTGCAGCCTTCAATTATAGCAAAGTTGCCAAAACTGAAAGAAAACTCCTTGGGCAGCATACAAGGTGTTATCTTTCTGTTTGGTTGTTGTTTCTAGCTTTACATTAGCAGTAAAAAGAAAAAGTGCATTGGTATTTTAGCATCTGACTAATGGTGTGAAAATATTATCTTACTATTGCTCTCCAGGGGGTGATTTGGTTCATATTCTATCCTTTGGAAAGAAACAGGAATGGAATAATCACACCAACTCTGCTTACCATGCATGTATAATATCTAATATTAACGAAATCTAATTCAGCCTCACTACAGGCCTCTCCCTCTGTCCCCTGTGTTTGCACATCCAACCCATCATTTTTCTTATTAGTTCTCTGTTAAACATCATTTATATGCTTGATGCAGCACCGGAGAGTCCCCCAGTCCCTGCCCTCAGGAACACAGCTATCTCTCTTTGAGAGATGTAACAGCAGGCATCAAGTGTTCACCTAAACACTGATCCTGGGAGGTGGTCTAGATGCACTGCCAGGATTTAGGCCTAAAGCCACTTATAATCCCTTGCAGAAGGGAATAACCTGATTTCTTCCCAATACCCCATATATTTGAATTAACCCAGAGAAACCTCTTTTTCTGCATTCTTTTAATTTGTACGAATAATGGGAAGGAAGAAGAAAAAGAGGTGATATACAGCTCCATGGCACATAGACCTCCAGGTGATGACACAGAGGTCAGCAAACATCCTCCCTTCTGTTTAGTGCAAATGGGCCCTTTTTCCCAGGTCATATCGCTGGGTGCAAACTAAGCAGGAAAGAGGAAAGGCATATTATCACCTGTTGTGGGACTTCCAGGAAGGGAGAAGAAGGGAGACCAGAAGTGGTATTTCTTCTCCCCTTCATTGTGACAAGACTCTGCTCAGCAGACAGCTGCCCATGCCAATTCCCCTGATCTTAGAAGGACCCGCAGGGAATAAACTGTAGCTTTAACCATAGACCTCCCACTAACATTTCACTTTGGAATATTGGCAGTGACATCGGCAAAAACATTTCTCATCCATAGAGAGTACTTTCCATCTTATTTGAAGCTTCCCCCTAATAATTAGAAAGGCTGAACCAGTCTGGATAGAAGTAAAGCCTAACCAAGACTCAAAATAGGAATAACGCACTTCCAGCAGGGATTGCAGTCCCTGTCCATCAGGATGTGAGAGGGTCTCAAGAGAAGTCACAGAGATTTATGTCCCTTCTTCTCACTGGAGTAGCACAGGTCACACTCCACACACAGCAACACAGCTCCCTTCCCTACCACTGACATCATTCTGCATCCAGCATTTGCCCACAGAACACCAGCACATTGCGTCAGTGAGAGACCCAAACCAAACAGAGCAAATGGGCTGCCAGGAGCAGCCCTGGCAGGTCTTGAGTCAAGCCCAAGTGCTTTGCTCTAACTTATTTCTCAAGTAATAACAAATTTGCAGATCATAACTCTCTTAAAAAGCAGATGGAAACAGTAAATATTGATGGGTATCACCAGATGTCACTGTTGTACAAAGTCATCCAAGGTTCATTTCTCGGAGGCAACATGGTAGGCTTGAAAAGACACCTTGAGCTTTGCCCCCACCTACCCTCCGGGCTTCTCTTTGTCCTCAGCAGTCCAAGAAAGTATTCTACAAGGGGACCAGCAGCAAAGTTTGCTCTCTGGCACAGAGAGTTTTAAATCCAGTTTCTTGAACCAGATGCATGCAGGCCTGTGGGTTGGGCAAGGAACCACAGCGCACCATGGCAGCTTTTGTTTCAGGTCTGTTATGTTTATATCAAGCTTTATTTTCTAGTTTTGTTCCAATAACTTTCTTTCTGCTGGAAAGCTAAATTGCAGGGCTGCAACCACCACTATCAGCTAGCAAAGAGATAATAATAATTAATACTTGGTAATATTGAGACTGGAATGTTTTTTGCATGATGCTGCCTTATTAGTTTCAGCAGGGATTCTCTGAGATAATCAAATCCAGGATTTGCTTAAAGCCTGTTTCATACAGATTTTGATGTAATTCTAAGGTGGCTTGGATATAAACATTGTTCCCTATCTGCAAGGTATCTATCGGAAGAGCAGAGCAGTAGCTAGATGAGCTTAGTTTGAAAAAGATATGCACAGAGCAGCGTCCTTTCAAAAGCAAATCTGTTGAGGAAATAATTTCAGCTAAGAAAATAAACATCACTGGCACTGCCTTAGAAGAAGAGCACAGTAATGTTGCTCTGCTAAATGAATACACTTGATGTTTCAAAACAAAACAGATCTGTGCAAGGAAGTGCTTGCTTAAAATATGTGTATGTTTTTATTCTTCAAGACACATTTGAAAACAAAAAGAAGACAAAACATACACAAACATAAAGCCCTTCAGCCCCAGCATGCTGCTGCTGGTTTGTTATGTATCGTTAGCTATTCCCAAGGTGACAAGTGTTATCTGAATGTGGTTTGTGCGGTAATCCAGAACCAATTATGTATAATAGTTCTTCAGCAAAGTACATTGAAAAAATAAAGAAAACATGCTGATTGACAAATAGACTTCCCCATATTCAGGGCTCACGGTGGCCCAGGTTCATGGGTTCCCTGCCCTTATTCGACTCATGAGCAAAGCCCACAGGCACAGGCAGCCCACAGCTTGGGCTGGCAGCAGGAGCAAGAAGAGGTGGCACCAACGGGACCCAGCCTCCGAGGAGCAGGGGGATAGCAACGTGTCACTCCCCCATCTTGGTGGCAGTCCCCCCACCAACCCACAGAGGAAAGCACATGCTGATGTCTAGCTGATGAGAGGGTGATGTTAGGAGAGATGGGGATATCAGATCCCCTCCAGTGCTGCAGAAGCAGTGGCTGGAGAGACTAGTCGAGGTATTTCTAGGGCAAACGCTGATGGCAATTAGCCATCCCTCTGCTTTTCACTATCAAGGCATTAAAAGACAACTCTTCCTGCCACAAGTCCTGCTAGGAAACTGTCTGCAAAGTCTGACTTTGGTACTGTGTAGGCCGTACAGCAAGTACATTTGTGGTTAAAGGCAACTGCTAATGAACCTTCAGATACTGCCAACCCTCACTCCAGTGGGTCAGCTGTGCTGGGGCCTGTACGCACTCCAAACTTCTCAGTGACAAAAGCTTTTCCCAGTGTAAGACTCATCCTCCTCCCCACAGCTGGATGACCAGGGATGCACAGACCTATTTGCCAAGGCCACCCGCAGGTCCCCCGCAGCAGCTGGGTCCCACACCTTGCTCTGGCACAGGCACAGCCCCTGCTGTCCCACCGCTGCTGTTTGCTGCTGGCTCACATCCACATCCAGCCAGTGATCAAGAGGCAGGGTTCACTTAATCCAAAGATCACAGCATCTGAACTATGCTGGATTGATACCTTCAGTACTTATCAGCATTAACATGAGCCATCCCTTCTCCTCATGGCTGTTTTCACATTAGGCTATTTTACCCCACTCCTCCTTTCACAAATGTAGAGCAATTTCTTAATACTCATCAGCTTCCAATTTGGCTGAGCTACACACACCTCCATCCCTGTTTAATGCTGCCTTAAGCATAATGAACAAAGGAAAAACAAAGGAAAAATAAGGACCAGAAATGCATCACCCTCATGGGATACTACACGGGATTTGTCTGTAGCCTAGTACCATTTAAATTATTTTTATTAATGCACTGAAAGTAGAGCACTGAGAAAAAGGTACAGGAATTAACTTCAGATCACTCCAGAATGAAAAGTGTTGCAAAGAGAAATAAAAGAAAAATAGTGGGCCTGGGGAAGTTCACAAAATATGGGCATGAAGTAGCAAAATGATATACCAGCCAGAAAAATGTGGAGCTAATGCGTACTGTGGAGGCTGGAGAAATAAATCTCATGTGCAACAGTTTGAGGAGAAGGAAGATGCTCACGAGGCATGGGAAGGGGAATGCTCCGAGCTGACAGCAAGCCCATTTTCTCCAAGGGGCCAGCACAACTCTGCTGCTGAGCTCTCTCCCTCTTCCTGCTATCCCCCCTGCTTTCCCAAGGGTCGTACTGAGGGACATGGATCCAGCTCAGACTTAACAAGAATGCGTAAGGCAAAGAGCCTTGGGAGAAAGACTCCTCATTTCAGAATATAAACCAAGAGCAAACTACCCGAGGCTGGGCGGTAAGCAGCTTGCCGTCGGACTGTAATTGGCTGCTGCAGGATTTCTGACATTTTCGTCTTCTACAGCTGGTAGCACAGTGGGAGACAAAATATTGTACTCTGATCCAGTCCATGAGTAGACTTAATCTCTCATGCTCTCTCCCCTGCCATCCTTTGGTAGTATTTTCTAATAAAATGGAAGCACTTTTGCTCCAAATCAAAAAACCCAATGCTTGTTTTTGACAGTCCCAAGCCAAAGCTCAGCAATGCCAGCAGCTGGGTCAGCAAGGTCACCCAGGGCTAAGTCAGCAAACCAACCTAGACCTCCTAAATCCCAGCCCCACCTGCCTGAGCTGTTTAAAACTCTTGTTTCAGTCTGACTTTTTAACATCTGTCAAGGGCTCACTGCAGAGCAAGCTTTGCTGGGACCTCGGGTATCTTTCCCCTGCCCTCCTTGGAATCCAGAACCCATGTGAGCCTAGCTGGCAGGCAGGATGCTCAGGGCTGGTAGCACTGCAGCTGGAGGCTTTTCTCCTAAAGCGTGCCTGTCATGCTTGCCTTGCTATGTCCCTCCTGTCCCCACCTCCCCCCCCTCTGTCCCCACCTCCATCCTGCTTCTTCATACATCCTGCATCACCAGACCTTCACAGAGCCTTTCCAGCTGCTGTCCTGGGAAATTATCATCATCACCATCCCTGAACACAAGGGTGACCTCAGAGCTGTCCTGCAGAGGCACTGGCAGATTCATAACTCCAGGAGGAACCTACCAAGCATGTCTCAGCCCAGCTGCCTCCCACTCCCACTGACTCACTGCCGTCCCGGTTGCCAGCTCTCAGCAGGAATGACACCAATGAGACAAGGAAGAAAAAAAACCACAGTGGAGGAATGGAGGAGAGCCCAAACCTGAGAAGGAACAGCCCTTCACATTTGGTCTTGTGCATGTTGCAATGCATTGGCCTGCAAAGGACTGGGCTCATGAAAGCCTCCATGCAATGGGGAAAAAAAGAGTGTGATGAGGTATCATGCATTAATTTGTAAGCCCTTTTTGGCTACTTCTCTGGCTAGAGCAGCATGAATAGATCTTAGGCTGTGATGTCCCAAAATGTAGCAAAGGAAGCAGTGAAAGAGAACACTGCATTTTCACTCTTTACTCAAGCAGGGGCTGTTTTGAAAGGGTAAAGTTAACTTCAGGGCCCTAAAAACAGAGAACTGGGTTTGCTCCTCTGTATACATGGTCAGGTCTAGAATTGTTAGTGAAAAGTAAGTCCTAAAAAGCTGAGCAGAAATGTGCGACATCACACACAAAGCTCAGCCGTAACATGAAAATTGATCCTATAGGAATCAACAGAAAATTCTGACAGTATGTGGTGCTAGACTGCAAAAACTCCCCCTCCCATTTCATTACCAGCTCATAAGCAGGTACAGGACTCACAGGATGAAGGTACCACATCTAAAAAATGTGAGACACTTTGCAGAGAATTGAAATCATTTCAACTCTCAATAGGTCACAGTAGGAGCCTCAGAATCCCCCAGACTTTCCTCCAGCTCACGAAGATACCTTATTTAGTCCAACTGCACACACATAAATGCCCACCAGTGCTCCCACCTCTTGCTGAAGGCTCTGCCCAACATCTGCTCTGCCCAACATCTGCTCTGCAGCACCAAGCATCAACACACCAGCACTCAGGTCAGGTTTGGCTCTGCAAGAGTCAGGTTTGGCTCTGCAAGAGCACAGACCATTGCTGGTCAGCTGTGTTGGGGCAGAATGGTATGAGGCTGTGAGCTTGGGCGATACGGTGGGCAAATGAGAATCTGCGACAACGGTAGGAAGGAGGAAGACAGTGAAAGGAGATGCTCTTCCTAAATGCTTGCACGCATGAGGACCACAGTCCCCTGAAGCTGATCTTTGAAGCAGTTTCCCCCCTGAAACTGCACTGATTTTCTTTTGCTCTCAAAAGAGGCCACTCCTGCCAGTACACGAGTGGCACAAGTTAGAAAAACACTAAGCCAAGAGGCACAGCAGCAACGCTGCAGACTCCAGCTGCACTGGAGGGTTCCTAACAACAAAAGGGTATTACAGGGCTGGAGCAGATGCCTGTTATTTGCTCCTGTAGCCTTAACCCCTGCAGAAGGTTGGAAGAGCCTTTCAGAGCTGGTGGCTGGACGCTCTGCTGACTGCCTGCTCCTGGCTCCTCAACCCCAATTCCCTCCTCAACACTGCAGCCAGAACGGCCCCTCCAAAGGAAACCCTGGCCTTGCTATTCTTATGAGGCACTGGGGACAGCTTGGCCTCAGCGAGAATAGCCAAGTGCTGTTGAAGGGCTGGAGCAGTGACACTGGATAAACGCTGTCACCAAGCCAACAGCAGAGTCATCAGGGGCTAAAGAAAAGAGCAAATGTTTGTAATCAGAGCTGCTGCAAACGGACTGGTTCCTTGCTAAGCCTTAAGAAAAACAAGGAGATGAAAAGTTGGCTTCTGCTCTTTTTAGTAGGCACTGGAAATGCCTTGGCTCAGAGTGAACCGATGGTGTTTACATAGCCTCCCCATCGCCTCCTGCCTGCATTCGCTCTGTACACGGCTTCTGTTTACAAGCAGCAGGGAATGGGATCTCTGTCCATGGAAATGGATGATGTCAGGGTTAATTAATCCGACCTGAGGTGACACAGCTAGAAGCAGCCACTATGTCTCCTGGTAGGGAGAAGCTATATATAGTTCTGTGACATGATGAGACATATCAATCATGGAGCAAAGAAAATAAAAAGGCATTTTGATTTAACAGCAAATTCTGCTTTGTGATCCCAGGAAACTTGGCCAGCTGAAGCGGTGCATGGAAGTCAGCTACAGTGCAAATGTATTTTCCGATGTGGCATGTACTGGCAACAGTTTGCACCGTGAAAGAAGGGACTGTCAGAAGATTTGTGCATCTTTAACAGGAAAATTTCCTTCTTAGTCTGGAGATCACAGCCATGCAAAACACGGCTTTGCTTCCCAGGGGTATGAGAACATTGTGCTCAGTTCAAGCTGCGGAATTTGTCTCCCCTTAATTTCTCTTGCAAATCTGTCTAAGCCCAGAATGCAAAGCAAAATTCAGTCAAATACCCAGACAAAGCCACACACAGCCATGAAATTCACATGATTCTTGATAGGAAGCTATAAATCCATCTAAGGCTGCCCCTAAATGTTTTCCAAACCTTCAGGGGACTTTTCAGCTATTTATTCATGGGATTTCAAACACAAGACACGGCTGAGCTAAGACAACTCTCTAAGGATGCTAGGCTTGTTCCTGAAGCATTTTCACAGCTGATGGGGAAAAGTAAAAATCCTCCTCAGCCTCCCTTCCTTCTCACCAATTACCTGACCATAACATCCAACTCACTGATCAGTGCTTTCACGAGGCAATTTCAGGAACTAGTTGGTGTTGTTGGACAACACAGCAAGGAGAAGAGGCTGAAACTTAACACAACACGATTTCACTCTGTGTTGTAGAGATACCCAACAACCCAGTATGTACTATCAACAAACACCAAGAAGAGATGACCACCTCCCTGAAAGCCTGCAATCCAGCACCAAAGGACCACGTAAAAAAAAATATCAGTGAGAAAATGCTGGCAGTAGCAGAAAAATAAAGCCTGGAGCAGCAGTGGCCGCAGTGGGGTAGCTGGACGTCAGCTTTCCCTGGCTGCAGACCCCCAAGGAGCACCAGTGTGTTGGCTGCCATTTGGCTCAGCTCTGACTGTGCCAGACAAGAGAAGTGGGAGTTCAGACATTGTTTTCAGCCCCAAACTGAGCATATAGCCACTGCAAGGTGTGGGAACAGACTGAGGAAAGAATGGATACTCAGAATCGGGGAATCCTCATGAGGCAGCAGCTTTGCTTTGGCTGCAGGTTGTTGCTGCTCTGTGGAAAAAAAAGGTCACAGCTCAGAGCAGTGTTTGATGGGTCACTGTTGGGCTGCTGTGGGATGCTCCTGTAGGGATGCAGCTTGCCTGCATCACATCAGGGGCTAGTAGACCCCTTAAATTCAGACAAATCCCACTGAGGAAATACTTGCCCTTGTTGCTGGCTCCTGCTCCAATCAAGAAAGCATTCCCCATATGCTGAATTGCAGTCAGGATCAACAGCAGGTAGGACTGTTTGCACTGCCTACAGGCACTGGCTGATGGGCTGATGCTGTTCTGCAACATACGGAGGGCAGAGTGAATAATGATAAACGTTCCCTCTTGGCCTTCAAACAGCTTAATCTATAAATATTGATAGCCCTGAAGATTTAAGTGCTCTGTTTATCCACAAAACAGGTGAAATCTTGGCAACAGCCAAGTATCTTCCTGGAAATAGCTTGGTCTTTTGTGCTTGCCCAGCCTGGGGGAGAAGATATCTGCAGCATGGTGCACCACTGGGCTACCCAGAGCTTGCCACCCAGCGCTAACACCACTGCTGACTGCTACAGTAAACCTGAAATGAACAGCCAATTTGTGTTACAACAAAAGCAGAGTGTGGGATGAGGGATTTTCCTGCCTTCACTGAAGGACAAGAAGGAAAATTATAAAAAATAAATAAATAAATTCAACAACCTTCTGTCTCTGAAGTAAAACTCAAGTGACTGAACACGGTAATGACATAGTGCAGGTGCAGCAGGGATTTGTCAATGACAAACATGTGCGAGAAGAGTGTATGTTTATCCTGTATATACACTGTGAAAAATATAGCCCCCCATCAGTACCACGCCTGAGCGCAGCCCTGCTCAGCACAGCCTGCGGATCAGGACAGGCTGACAGCTGGGTATTATTTATGGCAGCTTTTCCAACTAGGTAGACATTTACAAATCAAAATAACTGTCATCTCTGTTGTCTGAATGCAATTTTTGGTGTGTTTTATCCTCTGCTTTCCCCCACCTACTGTATTATTAACAGCCCTTGGCCTCTCCCTGCCAATCTCTGTCTCCCTGCGGATGTTCTACGATTCCATGATTCTATGTTTTCCTGGCATGCCGCAGCTCCCGGAGCAAAGCCCCTCGCCCAGCAGATGGCACCCAGTGGCTCCCAGAAATCCCTGCCCGCCGAGCAAATGGGTAATTGAGATTCTGTTCTGTCTGTCCCCATCGCAGGGACACTAAGCCTGAGACCCCCCCAAGGGCTATCCAGGGAAACTTGGGGTGCAGCTCCCCCAATGCCAGGAGGGTTGCTGGACTTGGGTGGGTGCTGTGCAGTCACCCTAGCCCTCCGTGGAGCCCAGCCTGGACCAGGGGATGGACACAGCGCCCACTTTTCCAAAGCATGTCAGCTCACAGCGTGCAGCTGCAAGGGAAAGAGGACTGGGGTGAATTTTGCACTGTCCTTCAAAAGCTGCTAAGGCAGCCAAGAGGGGAGGTGTTATGGCCACTTAATTACTAGGAGGGTTGTGGGAACAGTGCAGCTTCTTCCCTCCGGGATGCTTTCCCTGCAAAACCAAGTGTGGAGCAGGTCATGCTACAGACCTGGAAAACTCCTTCATGGAGTGCACCCCAGGAGCAGAATCTGACTGGCAGCCCCTCAAGAGAGGGAATAACTTCCACCAGTGTGCAGCAGTGACGTTGAATGCACCACCATTCTCCACAGGGCTTTCTGTGCAGCCTCACAGGAGTGAGACCTGCTGATAACAAAGCAAACTCTGCCCTCACATCTGCTTTCCCCCACAGCAGTTTCATCATGGGAATAAAAATAAATAAATAAATAGAACAGCCTCACCTCCACCCTCTAGAATAATAAGCACCAAAAGGATACACAGAAAAATTATTTTTACGCCTTCACTGCAATGGGAATGTGCATTTGTTTCCTAAAAGCTTCACCTCTCGCCTCATGCCCCATGCCCTGCCTGGAGCAGTGCATGGCACAGAGGTGCCTACAGCGAGAAGCTGGCGGGGGGGTTCATTAATGAGGGCTTAGGGAGGCTGCAGCCCTCCCCATTAGCTCTCTATCATGTGCAATAAGAGCAGCCGTCCTACTGTGCAGCCCTTCCCATTCCCATGGAAACCATTGGTGCATCCAGCCAGGAGTATAAATAAACCTCTTGTGTGAACTTACGCTGTATGTTATTTACAGCCATGATGTCTAACACCCTTATTCGGGGACACGGGCACCTCTGTGTTTGCGGTGCACCGGCACTGTGCTCTTCCCCCTTGTTCCTAAATGCAAGCCAAGGGAGGACACACAGACAGAGGCACAGGAGCTCAAAGAAGTGATGGACCTTCTCTGGGAACATAACAAAACATGGTCAAACACCACATCTCACAACCCTGTAGAGCAAAAGTTGTCCCACCACCAATTCTAATCGTCCTGTGTGAATTTTTAAAGTGACAAAAGACTGTGCTAAAAAGACACTTCAAATGCACATAATCTAATCCTAACAAGCCATGAAAAAATTAGCCCCACATCCTCCTTTCCTACTGTGCTCCCTCCAGTGTTGGTAGGGGAACATAGGCCCACCTCCGATATGACTCATGTTAGGTACTCATCAGGGTGATTAGGGATATCTGTTCTAAACCCATCCCCAACACAAGCCAGGGACCTTTGTTTCATTTTAAAAGAGACTGGGAAAACTTGCAGATGATTTAAAAAGGTCAAGTCCTGTGGGGGACACACAATACCCTTAACTCGAGTTGTAGTGGTCCATCTTTTATCTACACACGTTATCTGCCTGTATCCCCCTCCTGTCTTTCCATAACCATTTTTTCACGGTAAGGAGGTCTTGTCCAAACAATTTCCATGTTTGCTTTACAGAAAGGATTAGACACTGCACAATATAAGATCACCTGCTGCTGCACATCAGGCTAAAAATTCTAAGTGCTCTCAGCTGCCATACTGCACTTCTCATCCCGGACTCTAGCCCTTACACACAGGCTGAATTAAACATTAGAAGGAACAGTAGCAAAGGAAATGTCAAACCTTTCCATGGTTTTTTTACCCAGGTCCCCAAAGCCTGCTGCCAGCTGCACTTTATCAATTATTATTGTTATCACTAATAATCATCAGATTAAACTCCATGCAGAGGAACTTTGCCAATTAATTACAGACAGAAATAGTAACAACAAAAGCATTGCCAGACCTAGATCAAACTCCTCAATGACTCTGTGAACCTGTGTTACAGCAGCGAGCCTCTGACAAGGGAAAAAACCCTACTTGACTTTGCTGCAGTAATTTTATTAACTCTGGCTGGTTCTGTTAGTTGACAAAGTGACAGGATCCTGGGGAAAATTTCTCTGTGTGTTTAGTACATCTTTGGCAGGTGTCAAGGTGCATTCTCTAGCTTGTCATTCATCATGCTGCCCTTTAGATAGTTATTATTTCATGTAATTATGATTATTACATGCTGAGATGCCACCCTTATGAATAGCCTCTGGTTGCTGTCACTCAATGCAATGTGATGCAGGAGGATGAGTTGTCAGGAAGAAACTGCAAGGTATGAAATTGCCACATTTCCCTATTTGAAAACAAATAACCCAATGCTTTTGCTGGTCATCCCCTTCCACTTACTGAGTGGCACACTCAGGACAGAAACACTTGGGCAGTAGGGACAGAATATCATCTGCTATAAAGCACCCGTGCCAGAGTCACATGGTAACAGCAGCCACAGCACACCCACAAAATAATTGCGACATGAAGCTGCCAGGAGGAGAAAGGATAATAACTCTTGAGCTGCACATAGGTGCTGTACTGAGAAGCCTCTGTGGCATTTCTCTTCCAGAGATGCTTTCTCCTTAGCTACTCAATTCAAAATACCTTCAGCAGTTGCCCACGCCCAGCCTCTGGGTGAGATGCAGTAGGACATCCATCCCAACTGCACACACATGCCTGACAGCTGAGCTGCCTTTTGGAGGTGACCCACACTCCATTTCCTATAGAGCAGGCAAATGACACAGGATTTCATTGCCTCCACTCAAAACTCAAGCGTTGGGATAAAATCCTCAGTTTTCCAAAGGCGGGATTTCTGTAGCAGACATACCAATAATTCCTGCTCTGGCACAACTTCACGCAAACCAAAGCATTTGACTTGGACTAAGTCAACTTCAATTCTTTCTCAAAGTCTGCTACAGACCCTAAATGACCTTGGCAAGTCACACAGTACTGCTGAGTCCCTATTGTAAAATGGAAGTCACAGTATTTTCTGAAAACTCTTTGGACCAAGCATTCCTTCATGCATCTGAAAAGCGCAGCATGAGAAGACTTCAGTCTTGACTAAAGCCTTTTGGAGTGACTGCAGTATTAAAAAGTGCACTTATTCAGTTGATTTCAGATACCTAACACTTCCTACAGTACACAGCTTCCACAGGGAGTTATTCATAATTACAAATAGATCGATATTGATAAGTCATCTCCCCACAACAGCTGAGCAAATAATTTGCAATGATTCATTTCCTTGACGAATTTCTCCTCTTTTTCTGTTTGCAAATTACCCGTGAACAGAACTGGATTTTCTAAATTGATTTCTTTTCAAGCCTTTTTTCATCCCATATAATTTCTGAGAACAGCTCTAAGCCTTAGAAGAGCTGCAGGCCTGTAATCCTTGCCTGCCCAGAGCTCCCAGTCAGACCACAGCCATCGACAGCAGCAACCAGCTCACTACAATCACGGTTCCTCTGCTTGGTTTGATGGCACGCATGAGCTGCTCCTGTTTCTTGCCAGGATGAGTACAGCCATCACCATCAAGTATCCTGTGCAAATACTTAGAATATCTAGGTTTGCGGTTCTCTTGGAGATTAATTTGAACAAATATTTTCCTTCCCCATGAATGCTCCTGCCTGTAAGTGTGCTCACTAAAATATTCACAGAAAGCTAACACAAAAAAGACAAAGCAAAGGTAATGCTGAAGCCAGGCCTGCTGAAGGATTTGCTCATCTTAATACCTGGCCCAGCTCAGACAGTTCTCCCCGCTCAGCTCATTCCCTGTATCTGGAGCTACAAGTGATACACTATACATCCCAGCTCATGGATGCTCCCCTTGATGCTCTGAGCTGTCTCTGCGCATCACTCCCTCCTTCCTAGTGTGCAGAGCCATCACCAGCCACTGCATACTCAGAAAGGATGAGGAGGCATCTTTCAACGCTGCAGTTCAATATTTGCATCTCAGCCAGATTTATCGCTTGAGTAAGGCCTGCAACCTAAGACCCAAGGAATAATCGACTAAAATAACAGAAAATCAGTGTCGGCTACAATTCCAGACCAAAGCAGCACGGATACGTCCACAGCACAGATGTCTCTGCAAGCACAGGGCAGGGTGAGCTGCCCTTTGCACAAGCACTCAGAGGAGCCCTTTTGGCCCTGCCTGCTCAGCCTGACAGCCTGAGCAGCATGGGACATGTCCACACCAGCTCCAGCCAGCCACTGCGTGGAAGAGCCCCACAAAGGGGTGATGGTGCAGCAGACGTGCAGTTTGTGAGCACGGACACCATGCTGCTAATAAAGTGAGGAGCAGCACCACAGAATTGCAGGCTGTGAGCCTAGATGATAAGACTCCCATCTTCCTTCCAGTACCAGCAGCTATTTCCCTCCCCCTGCTTAGCAAGCCCACCTTCCTTCCTCCAGAGCATCCTCAGGTTTATTTTAAACCCTCGCCACCCCAGCCACACTGCTGGGGTTACCCAGCTCCCTCCAGCTCAGGGACCCCCTCTCCAGCCAGCTCTGCACCTCCACACTTGCCTCCCGCAGCTGCCAGGAATCCTGGTTCCACTTCACCAGCACTGGGATCCAAAGCCACTCTGCTCCGCAGGGACAAGGCGGATTGATAATTAAATTCGCTATTGAGATATTCACATTCTGTTCCCTTGCCATTTAAGCAGACATAAAACATTTTATTATTCTGCTGATTTAGGAACCTGAATTTAAATATTAGAGTATTAAAGCAATACTTAATTAGTTGACTGAATGTTCTCCCTTTTATCAGTGTTGACAGATCTTAATTATAGCATGGGCTGTGAAAACTGATAGAACAGCTGATGGCAGCAGCACCGCGAGGAATACTAAAGTGTGTCAGAATTACTTGTCTGTTCTCTCTCTTCCCTCTTGCTCTGCTCTTCAGGCACGCTCTGAAGTCCTTGGCAAATAAAGCCAATGCTGCAGCCAAGCCTGAGCAGTTTGGCATTTACTCTCAAGGACATGAGAAACTGCTTACCCTTGAGAGAGCCAGGATAGGCCCAGACTTTCAGAAAAACCTAGAAGCCGAAATGATGGGAAATTATCTCCCAGTTAATCATTTTCTTATCCAGTCATCAAGCAGACATGGGGATTATCATGGAACAGGAGCGCTGAGGTTACTTATTCACTTAAGCTCTGCTTTAAAATGTGATTTAAACACACGGGAACGCTTGTCCCAATGAAACCTGACCTTAAGGTTTTCAATTGCTGTCATTCATGGCAAGTTCTTGCCCCAGTGACAGCAGGGGTGGCTCTGAGGACTGGCCATGCCAGGTAGATCAAGGTACACCCCTGGCTCCTATCACCTCAGCCAAAGCCAGCCCGTATTGTTTGCCAGTACAGAGCCACTGCATTGGCACAGCCCCATTTCAGTGCTGCCCAGAGTTGATAGATTCTTTGCAGCCAAGGGCTGTGCTCCTTCCTCCACTGTGCCACAGGGATGGATGGCTCTGGCAGGAGACCTCTGCTGGGGTGAATTACATCTCGCTGTAACACATCCTTCACCTTCCTGGGATAATAACAAATGTCCCACCTTCAGGGAAGGTGGCTGGCAGCAAGCGTGTCATGAAGAACATATATTTTACCTGCCTCCTGCAGAGGCCAAGCCATTCCCTCTGAAGCAGTGGTATTTAACACTGCTTTGCAGCAGCAACAAAACACACCACAGGCAAGAGGAATAAAGAAATGGTAACTGGGGTTTGGGTAATGAATCCTATGAAGTTGGGCTAGTCACTTGACTCCTGACTCACCAACCCACTTGTCCAAAACCTACCATCAAGCCTGGCCTAAGGCAACACCAGTATCTTACTTTGATTTTATTTTCCTGTCTCTTTCTTTTAACAAGAATTAGGAGATCTGCTGCTTTATTTAGATCCTGGCATCCCACAATGCGCTAGCAGAAAAGCTCCACATCACCCAGGAAAGATGTTCCACCTCGTCCAGTTCTTAAATGCTCTAAGCACAGCAAATACTGTCCCCTGACTGGTCGGGAAGGGATGGGGAAGGACCATCACACTCCAGTCTTGTTTCTGCATGTCTGCTCCTTAGTAACTAGCATAATAGTGTCCGCTTGCATTATATTGTTTGCAGAAAAAATTGCTATGAAAAATGTGAAGTAAATGAGGTAGAAGCGACGTGTTGGAGCCAATTGTCTAATCAACTAAAGTTACAATCCTAAACCAGTCCCTAGACACCAGAAATACAGCATGGCTCTTCCAAAGTGCTGAATGCTGACTACATTTCAGCTCTGCATCTCCGCCCAGAATATTTAAGGATTACTAAATTACCCAGATCCAATTTTATTCTGTGGAAAAAAAAAAAAAAGAGCAGTAAAAATAGTGAATAAAATCAGCAATTTTCATCAGTTTGTGTATCCTGCCTTTAGCTCCTTCCTTTTAAGGCTGCAGAGGAAGAGAAGTGTAATTCCCTATGGTACATTGATGCTTTATAAGTTATTCCAGCATAAATGATCTCAACCTCAGGAATGATGTGTGCAAACGCTGCCAGAGCAGAGGACAGGCATGGAAGAAACAACCCTTTGTTGTCACAATTCAAGCATGTGATGGGTTGCGACACCTTTTCTCCATGTACCATCCATCACTCGCAGATGTTCAGCAGAGCTACGCTACCTCCTCGATGAAGGAGCATTTGATTTTGACTGCCAGTCACAGCTGGACATAAGCCCTTTTTCTTCCCATTGTTGAGTGAGGTAAGAAATGACTCTGCACTGACTTAAAAGCATCTCTCTGCTACCCTATATCATGGCCACTGCTCCTGTAAGTGCAGCCATGTCCCCATGAGGACAGCAGGACACTTGTCCCCTCTCCAGTGATGGGCAATGCTCTCCAGGAGCAGTGGGGGATGCTGCATACACTCTGGGCTCCACAGGATGCATCATCAGCAGGTTTCCATAAACACCCAAGTCCTTTACCAAAGTAACAAGGGATTATTTTACTCAGGTTGGCAAAGAGCCGAGGCACAATTGTTTTAACCAGCTACAACAATCCAGCCATTCCTAAACCATCCACCCAGACCACGTATAGGAAAGCAGAGACCAGAAAACCTGGAAATTCACATCAGAAGCAAAAAAATGGGCGCAGTCCTTTCCATAAGCTGTTTTACATTTAGCATTCAGCCCTAATAGTTCTTCTATTACTTGTAAAACAAGCCTAGCAAAGCAACAAACATTGGTTGCTTTTTAGTAACAGCTTTAAAGCAGCCCGGCCAGGCAGTCATAGATGTTCCTCAGACATGGTTTCTTATTGCCTTCTGCCTCTGATTGTGCTGGAAACCCAACTTCTTACCTTGCTGTACTTCCAGCATTTCTGCAGCTGGCTAGGACCCAAATAAACTAGAAAATTATGACTTTGAGGGGAAGGGAGACATTTACTCAGCTTCTACTAACAGTCCCCAAAAGTTCAAGTGGCAGCTTTGACTTGAAGCCAAATGATTTTTCCAGACGGAGCCTTCTTCTGGCAAGGAGGCAAAGCTGGTGTTGCCAATATTCCCCCACCCTGTGCCCACAGCTAATTCCAGCCTCAGCTGGGGCTAGGAGAACTCCATGATACAGTAAAACACCACACAGACTGATTGCTGAACACAAGTGATTTTGTTTCAAAGGCTCCTTCACAAAACCCTTGCTGCTAGTCTCTTTAGAAAACCCAGGGGCAGGATGGCAGCAAAAGGTTTTGCTCTTGCCAAGGTTATTTTTCTCCTCCAGCATCCCCACATCTAATTGCTCTGGCCTTTGGCTGGGCCAAAGGAGCACTGAAATCAAAGCAAGTTCATGAACTTCTGAGAGCAGGTGCTGGCTCCCTTCAGAGCTTTTCCACCCAGATGAGCGGTGCTGAGAGTCCATTGTGGAGCACATAATTCGTGTCAGCAGCAGCAGATGTCAACAGCAGTGTGACAACAGCCGGCAAACGGACCACCGTGCCTGCGTCCACCTTCCTGCCTGTGCTGTGCAGAGCAGCCGTGCTTAGATCCCCCAGGAACACCACTGCTTGCTGCCCACCCAAAGAGCCCAGACCCAGGCACTGAGGCCATCTTCACAACAAGTTTCTTGCACTGAATTTAGTGGACTTCAAAAAAAACCAAAACCACCAAACAAATAAATTACCCTGGTAACAATTCAGTTTGCATCATGGTCCGTGTTAGAGAAAGGATTACTAAGGCTTCCTTTAGGGTCTGTGGAAGGGACAGTTTAGTCCCTGCCCCCTAATACTGTATGGTCACCTGTAGGTCTCTCCGGCTCACAGCCTCCTCATTGGATCTGCCTGTTCTGGATTTCCAGTTCAGCCTGTATGCTACAGTTGGACCTAGTGGTCTTAAGGGTCTTTTGCAGCTTAGAAGGAAAAGCTGCAAAGGTTGCTTTTGTCAAAATCCCCGCACCCGTCTCCTCCCTGCCTGGGCAGGCAGCTCCCTGTGCCCCTGCACAGCACGGTATGGAGCAGGTATCACCAGGGCCATTCCTGGCCCTGGACCCATCCCTCCACCACCGAGCAAGTGGCAGCTCTGCCATCCCAGGGCAAAGCACAGAGCCCCACAGAGAAGACTCCCCCAGTCCACACTGTCGATCATCTCTGTGCTGGGTCCAGCAAGACACACAGACAGTCCTTGGACTTGACTCACATGGGGTGTTTTTAGTTTAAAAGTTAATCTAGCTGGGAGCAGAATTACCCTCACTGCATCCCCAGCCGCTGGCTCAGCTACAGCAGCAGGACTGGATCAGTGGGGCCCTCTTGGCTCCTGGCCTTGCCTTTATAAACACACTTAATGATCAGCAATGATGTCTTGGCGGCTTCACCCGCTTACGCTAATGCCCATGTGCTAGAAGGGCATTTTGCCTGCTCACAAACAAGCCAATCTCGTTTAAAAGGGCAGAGATTTAAGAGAGGCAGCCTGCGTGGCGCAGCCGAGTGCCAGGCAATCCTCTCCCCGCAGCAGCCCAGCTCCCTGCTGCCACAAAGCTTCTCTGCCTAATGAACCTGCCTCCCCCAAGGAGGGAAAAGGCATCAAGGGGAGAGAGCATTTCTGGAGCTCTGCTGCTGCTGGTTCACAGCAGCCCTTTTCGACAGGCGAGGAGACACTTCACTGCCTCCCCTGCTCCCCCATGCAGCGAGCAGGACACCAACCGACAGGGACAGGCAATGAGTTCATTTATCTAGTTGAGGTTTGCAGGGCTAAATGCCACAGCAACATCCTACCGGAATGATAAATCCACTGCACTTGGATTCAACACACTGTGCAGACTATCCAAGGCAAGAGGCAGGCAGTGAGGGAAGGGGTCTGCCTGCCCTCCAGCCCTCCTCTCTCTACCAAGGACACACCAATGCTCAGGTGTTATTCTCCACCAGTTCCTCAGTGTCTCCCAGCCCCAGACTGGTAAAAAGCCAGAAGGATGCAGTTACACCTGGGCTGAGTTTGTTGGGACTGAGCTGTCACCAATTTGCACTGCCAGCATGGAATTTCTGTTTCTCATTGGCCATCCCCCCTGTGCAGCGCCTGGTTTCGTTTGCACAAGAGCAGCTTCTGACCACCTGCCTGGAGGATGCTCAGAGAGTGCAGCTGCTACTCAAGGACTTCCCTTAAGTAATCCAGCCTTGTGCACTTCAAAGGACAGCATTATTTTTCTCCAAGGTAGCCCATTACACAGTTACCCAAAGCAAATCTGGCATGTTACAGATGAGCACGTTTCAGAGGTCCACACACCTGGGCAGCTGCCCACAGAGAGAGGGGGAAAAAGAAACTGTTTCAAAACTGGACTGTGTTTGACAAGGCATCTCTCATCACAGACCTCAGCAAGCTTTTCTCCCACCATCAATCCTTTTCTGCTGCTATGATTGTACTGAATGAGTTGTAGCTTCTTCCTGTTGCATACTGCCTTTCTTTGGCCACCATCCCGTGTTTGCCCCACCAGTCCCTTTCTGTCTCCAAGAAGCTGTCATAAATGGAGCCACAATAAATGTAATACACAGACCACAGCTTTCCAGAAGGTTGGCAGACAGAGCCAGCAATGATAAAAGATCAACAAGAATTTCAAGTGTTGTTTTTAATGCCTGTTAGGCTGCCTGTTCCCTACCTCTGATTACCAGCCACACACAGTGGTTTGTGTTTTTTTCTTATTTCATTTACATGCAAGAAGTGGCCAAGAGGTTTAGGATACCACAGTGGAAAAAAGTGCTGCCCACAGAGTCCTTCCTTTAATGACAATAGAATCATCAAAGACCCTTAAGATCATTAGGTCCAAAGGTAGTGTACAGGCTGAACTGGAAATAGAGTAGGCAGATCCAATGAGCAGGAGAGACCTACAGGTGACCATATAGTGTTAGGCGGCAGGGATTAAACCTGCCCTTCTATACACCCCAAAAAAAGGAAATACAGTGAATAAAACCCTTTTAACTATGACAGAAAAGAAATGTCAACACCTCTTTCTCCAGATTTCTATGTATCTAAGGCAATATTTTTCTTCAAGGCCCATCCACAAGAAGGAGCTGCACCCAATAGTCTCAGCACACAGCCTGCAAGGACACCTTACCATACACAAAAAAGGGCCAGATCCTTCCACTGCCATGCAGTGGGTGGATGCCGACGGGTGAGGTGCCTCCGCAGCTTACACCAGCTGAGGCTGTGCCTCCTGCTTTCCAATTGCAGCTGGCATTTCTCAGCCTCCTGCTGGCATTGCTCTCAGTGAGCAGCCATAGCTTCTGCGACTGTCAGAGGATGTAAACCAGTCTGCAGGCGGCTGTAATATCATTGCAGCAAGCAGCACAGTAAATCAATGGCTGCAAATTAAACATTTTGTTTATGCTCCACACAGCAAGGCTCTTCTCTGGATGTGAAGCCAGCATCAAAGAGCACTGCCCTTGGATTTCATCGTTTCCAGCCTCAACCGTGCCTGGAGAAGCCACCTGGCACACTGAGCTGGTGAGCAAGCTGTGCCACACCGCAAGGTACTGCGACATGGAGACACCCATCCAAGGCACTGCTCCTGTCCTCCTCTGCTCCTGCTCCAGGCAGTTCACAGTTTGCTGATGGTTCATGTGAGCTGCAGCTTCCAAGCTGGAAAGTTCCAAGGGATAGTGAGAAGTCTGCAGCTTTCCTGCCCTCTCTCCAAGCACCCAGGCTCCCTGTGCACACAGCAGCAGGATGGGTAGAAAGGAGAAGGGGAGATGCTTCTACTCAAGTCCCAGGCTCACTTGCTGTTGCAGCCGAGGCTGTGACAGACGAGACTCTCTCTCACCACCACCATGGGACTAGTGACTACCCGGCCTTGGCCCATTCCCCAAAGAAACGCTTTCAGACCCAGTTACTCCACAGTGTAATGATCGTTCTGCTCACGCCCACCCTCCTGATGTGTGAGCAATGAGCCCTTTAGTGGCACTTTTTTACTATTTCCTGGTAAGGTGTATATGTCTCCCTTTTGGCATTTTACTGCAGAGGTGAGACTTCAACTCCTATAAACCACCAACACCAAGGAGTCAGACAAGTCCCTCTCCCCACATAAATGGCGCAGAATAAGAGCAGCAGTAATTCACTCATGCTTTCAGGGATTTTTTTTTTTTTCTTCTTCTTACTCCCTTTCATCTTGAGCTGGCACTTTCACTCTCCCACCCAGTGCCCAGCTCCTCCATCCCACCTGAGCTATCTGTGAAATTTGCTGGCAGGCTCTGGATTAAGGAAAAAGCATGTCAGGAGCTTTGCTGCAGTTGCCCATCTAGCAGTCCATCTCTACACAGTTTAACCATTATAATCCCTGCTTCTGGGTCAGATGTGGCTCCAGCCACACAGGAGATGAGTTTGACAGATCTTACACAACTGCTTTAAGCTAGAGTTATAATAGGACTTGGGTGCCTGGGACCTCAAGAAGCCCATGGTACAAGGTGCTGCATTGACATGAACAGTTGTAACCCCAAAGATGCACTATACTGGTGCACAGGGACAGGCTGGGAAAGGAGACAGGAGCATAAAATGAGGAAGGGAAGCAATTTACACAGCAAACCAGGGGGAATGACACCCCAGACACAGCCCCAACAGCCTGGCCAAAAATCAGCACATCACCACATCCCGCTCTTGTTTGGTGACTGAACAGAAACATGCCAGACCAAAGCATCAGCGATCCTGGTGGCCAGTGCAACAGACGGCAGAAACTCACGTGTGCGTGCACAGTTCAACCTTGTTCTGGTTGCATCAGAAGCCTGGAGAAACAAATGGCTCCCGTGCAGACAGCAGAAGGACCAGAGGGAGATGCTTTCTGCCATGTCAGAGGCAAGAGCGCCTGCGCAGCCTCCTAGCAAGGTGCTGTCTGTGGACAACAAGAGTTAGGTGGTGAGAGACTAAAGTAATGACCCCAGGATGAGTCTGCTTCCTTTTCCCTCTGCACAGGGTCTCTTGGACATGGCCCTGCAGGTAAAAGCCCTTCTGCTCCATAGTTAACACTCGATGCTCATTAAAATCAGGCTGCTGTAGTCTTCTCACTGGACTGCAGGCTTAGCTCTGGACAAGTAACCCTGAAAACACCAGTGTATGTGATTTGCCCTGCCCTTGCACACTGGTCCAGGGAGCATCACTTGTATCCTTCGCCAGATGTGGTTTGAACGTGACTTGAGCAGAGATAAATGTTATTCCCCAAGCCCCAGGCTGGGGAATCACAGGGCTGCAGCTAACAATGCGCCAGGCTGAGCGGGATTCATAGATCTGCCTGTTGGACTGCATTGCCTCAGTTCCCAGTCCTGCCTTCTGCCCAGGAGTGTGAATGGTGATCAATGACCAGTTAAAGAGGAGAGGGAGAAAATGAGGTTAAGAGGTTTACACACACCCTTGGTTTTTACCTGCATGCCCATCCCTGTACCTGCTGGCAGTATGCATTTAGATGGAAATCCTGTAAAAGGAGTGGCTTCTCCTGCCTCTGGCCAAAAGTTGGTCATCTCCCTCAGGAAACAGGCAAAAAGCTGCTTGCTGGTAACTCAGCCATGCAGCTCCTTCTCTATGCTCAGGAGGCAGCTGCATTTTAACAGCAAAACAATCCCTGCATTTATTTGTAGTTAGCACAGTGGTGGCAGATCCTTTGGGATTGGGGACATTACGTATGTGAATGACAGCAATATTTCAGAGGATGACAGTGATAGCCAATACAGACTGTTGAGCTCCCTGTGAGGAAGTATTATGAAGCCCATAAAAGCTGCAAAGGACTTTGCAATTGCCATCAATTTAATGGAGAAGATGCTGCAGTGATGGGCAACAGGCAAAAACCTGAGAAGAGATTTCCCAGTTGAGACAGGAGGGAAATGGAGCATCTCGGCTAAAGACCACAGGAGGAAGGGAGCGGAGCTGAGAATTGAACACTGATTCCTGCATATTGAATCATGGCCATAGACTGCAACGTGATAAGATTTCCAAGGGAATTAATTCAATAACTTACTGGGAGAGCTCTGTGGTGTGTTGGTTTGGGTTTTTTTCCTCTCGACTATTGAAAATTGACTACTATATAATTATTTGTGAACACATCTTTCCCACGTTTTCAGCCAGCTCCGACGAGGTGAGAAAGCTATATTTACTCTAGTTCAAGTACTTTGACTCTCATTAGAGCAAGCGTGGAATAAGTCCCCACACCTCCCAAAGGGAGTACGTGGACCACTCTGAACTCCTTGACACCTCTGCAATATTAGCCCTTGATTGCGCCTCGTGTCCCAGCCATGGTGATACAGCTACACCACTTCATACGAGCTGGAAAAATAGCTGTGAGCCTCTCAGCCTTTGCTCATCTCTCAGATAACACTTTCATTTCAGAGTGAGGTGGGTACAGGTACCCTGGGATGAATTCAACTGTAAATATTCAGAGTGATTCATTGTTTGGCTTTTCTCTCCAATCTAAATAGTCGGAGCTGTCAAAATTGATCTGAGTTTTTACGGTACAATACTTTAGAGAGAGAACAAATCATGGATTAAATTTGCTGTTGTGGCCCAAAATAGCTTTCAAATATCAACACAGGCAAGATACACATAAAAGAGACTATTTCCTTGTGAAGCAAGGCAAGTCCTCACATCTCCATTTAACTGTCTTGCTCCCTAGAGGTGCACAGCAGAAAACGGAACTTTTCAGCTGCCTCCCTCTCCCCTTCCTCATTGCTGGATTACCTGAGAGCCATGTAAAAAATCTCTTTTGCTCATGAAAAATCCCTGCTTGGGCCCATAAGCTGTCCAGGGTGGGAGAAGAACTGAAAATAACAATGAGTAACCCTTGTTTTCTTATTATATAATAGCGTAGCGCTTATCAGAACTGAAGATTATTTTCGTTCAGAGCAGATAAATGCTCTGACTTCTATTTCTGTACACTACACCCTCCCTACCATCCAGTAAAGAATAAAAAAGAGTATGGAGCATGCAGCTCTCAGGTCCAGGGATGTTCACGGGTTTGTACACCCCTAGGCAAGCACACTGACCCTATGTTGTCAGTGATTCTCTTTCCCCTTTCCAGTAAAAAAAGCCTAACTCTGCTTTCCTCTCCATTGCAGGCAAGCTGCAGACACAAGAGACTGATGGCAGACTGGACATGAGTATCCGTAACAAGGAAAAAAAAATAGCTGCTTATAAAAATAAATAAATAACATCTCATCTGGTAATTCCCACATCCCTGGGATCTGAAGTGGTGAGCAGCCTCTAAATGATTTTTCTTCTGATGTTGCCACCAGATCTACCTCCAGTAGATCTATAAGGATACACATATATTGGCCTGTCATACTCAGACGGGATGTGTCACTCATCTTGGGGTTTAATCCTGAGACACTGCAGATGACAAAATGCTGCCTCACTGAGTCTGTTGGGGTGGCACTGATAGCTTGGTTCCCACCACCTTTCTTTGGGGTAACCCTTTCTCTACAGATCCTCGCTCCCACCAGATCCCCTCTGGCTGCAATTCTGCTGCAGGCAGCAAGCAGACAGGATCTGTTGTGTCACTTCATGGTGAGAAAGGAGCACAACGATTAAAGAAGAGCCCTGTCCAGAAAGACAATGATCTAAGGTTAAAAAGACAGAAGAAGAAAACAATTCTTTCCAGCTGGGAAGAAAAAAAAAAAAAAATCCATGGGTGCTTGTCATTGCAGCTTTCTAAACGTGAGCTACTGCTTCAGAGAGAAGCAGTCAAAAACACAGGTGGGTACTAGTTGTAATTCAAGGCAGTCCACATCCCACCATGAGCACAGAAACATTCCAATTACACGAAGTGCTAGAGGAAAAGATAACATTTTCTTTTGTTGGTTTCACTTAAAAAAACAGAACAAGGCAGTTTCTTGAAAAAAGGCCAGCTTTTGCAGGAGGCACCTTCCAGTGTTTCATGCAAAAATTATCAAGCAAGCCACTGTGAGGCGATATTATATTGAAGAAAAAAGAACAGCATTGGCAGGTGAAATTTTGTGGAAAGGAAGTTAAGAATTCCTCACACAAATATACCACCATCAGCAGCTCAGGGGTTGTGGGAAATCAACAAAATGACACAAGAAAAGAAAAAAGCCTAAGAATGCTCTTAGTTTTTACAACCGTTTTTCATTGTTCTGTTTAGACATCTAGTAGAGCTTTTTCTTTGTTTGAGGATGCAATGTAAGAGCCACCAAATGTGCATTTTGACCTTTTAATTCAAAGATTAAGCTCCATGCTGGAGTCACAGACCCTATTATGTGACTTACATACTTGGTCAAAACAACCAAGCTTTTAAATCAGGTGAGCACACATTGCTCCCACAAAGGTTAGAGGCAGAGGCCAAGGCACATTCCTTGGTTGGAAAGTCAGCAATGATTGTTTCAAGATAAACAGATAAAGCAATTAATGTTCATTACAGATTGGAGATTTGAAATAAATTTGCCTTCACCCAAGAAAACCATACTGTGGGTGATACCAAGAATTATCCGTGCAGCCAATGTGATCTACTAAATGACTGGGCATGGGAGTAAATATGGAGCAGAAAACCTAGGTGACAACAAGAAGAATAGAGGCCAAAGAAAGAGCTCTTCAGCCCAGCTGTTGGCTAAAAGAGGCCTGAAACTGTGAGCAGGGAAACACTTTCTAGTTTGAAAGTGTGGTGAAAGAAATGGGACTTGGTGTATCTCTGCTAAAGAACAAGCTGTGACAGAGACCCACCTCCCTCTTTAGAGTTCTTCCCAATGACGAGGATAAGCTCTAACTGAAAGAAATGCTATGAGAAGATGCCTGTTGCACTTCCCTGGCCTTTGTATCCATGTGACAGTAAATCTGTGCCTTGGTTTCCCCTGCACAGGATGAGGCCACAGCCTTTGCTTTGTCCAGTTGCTCTCTGAGGCAAAGACTGCCTTTTACTGGGGGTTTCTGCACCATGATACACACAGCAGGAGAGGTGCTACAGTGACACAGTAAACCAAGAACACCAAGCAAACACCTTGTCTTGAGGCTACAGTGCTTGTGACCACAGCCACATGGACATCGTACTATGAAGAGGCGTTTCCAAGGGAGAGAGACACATTTGCAAAAAGAAACCCTGGAGCAGGAAGGGGCTGCCTCCCAAAGCACCAGGGTACTCTCCAGAAGCCATGTTACATCCCACTGGACTTCCAATGGCAGACAATTAATAATGTAGTGGCTGTCTGCTCCTGTGAGGAATCCTGGGGGAGGCAGACCAGCAGCTGCCTAACTGCTCCATTATTGAACAGGTCTGAGAACAAATGTAGTCTGTTTTTCCATTTATCTTGCAGGGATTACCACGTGCTGTCTTTGTCTAGAAACTGTCTCTACTTTGCAAGCCTTCCGCCATCCATTTGCATATCCCTGGTCAGTCTCTGGCTTCTGAGAGGCTCCTGACTTCATGACACATCTCTAGATCTCAGACCTTCTAGCCAAGACATGCTGCAAAACTGAGCCATGAATGTCCAAGAACTGGGAGAGAAGGACACAATTTCACAAGGTTCCACTGCAGGACAGGTGAAAAGGAGAGGACTTGTAGGTGTAACAGCTTAGGGAAGGCTTGGACATGTAGTCCTGTGTTCTTTAACTTAAAATCAAACAACCCAAAAGAACAGATTTGGATTTATCATTGGACCACAGCCACCTCACCTCACTATCAAATGACAGGAGATGCTCCCACACCACAGGATGCAGGCATGGCTCCAGCTGAACACCAGCAGATCTGTTAATTTACTCACTCCTGCTTTGTTTTGTCTTACAGTAACAATACCTGAGTCACCAGGGAAAGAGGGACATTTGCCTGTAGATTTACCAAAGACTACATGCTGTGGCAGAGGTTCTCTAACAACTCTCAGATCACAACTGCAAAGTAAACTCCATGTCTACATGTATCCAAGAGTGGTGGGTGGAAGAATACACAATCTAATAGGATCCCTCTGAAGTGGCTTGGACCATATCTGTAGCACCAAGAAGAAACATCTTCCCAGCAGATCATCTTCAGCTGGATCCTTATGGCTTTCCTACTAGCAGATCTACAGAGCAATGCCACTCCTGCAGTTTATAAACAAGGTTGGTCAGAGCAAGGCTCAGATTTGTTATTGCACTAAGGACAGATGGATGATAAGGATGACTAATCCCTGATTGCCATCTGAGAGGCTTTTCTACAAGATCTGGAGCAGAAACATGAAATTACCATTCCCCAGGCTATTTCTACGCAGTTCCCATTTGCATCTGTCAGCAGGTGGCACAGGAAAGGGAATCTCATCTCTGCTGCCAGAGGCAAGGAGACAGTGGACAATTCTTACAGATACAAGATTTGCTGAAAGTAAACTGCAACTTTTAGGTTCACTGTTTTTTGCCTCAGTCCCCCAAGCCCTCAGTACACCTTTTCCACATGAAGAAGCAGCTTTAAGTATTGTCATGAGCTAATAGACAGTTCTTAATAGGTCTGCACATCACTGCCCAACCAGCAGGCAAATGTTCCTCTGCATTAGAGTAGGGCTGTTAGAGGAAGAGATACCCTTTGGAGTATCAGCTAGCACTTCCAGCGCCAGATAATGCTTTCCCTGCAGAGATGAAAATTTAAGAGGAGAGGAGGAAAAAAAATAAGATGGAGTCTGCCAGTGTTTCAAGATGTGCTGGTGAGTGAGCAGTCAACCGCTCTCTGCTTGAGAAAGGATGTTTTATCACAGGTTCAGGCCTCAAGGACACAGCTGTTGTATCTGGTAAACACACATTCACTTTCCTAAAGTTACGTGGCTTCTCTGTAATCACTGCTCGCTGCCAGTGTTTCACTACAGAGTTAAGTCATCATCTAAGGATGTGCTGCCCCCTAACAGGACCCCAATGTTAGAGTAAGGTGCTGTTACTTTCAGACCTAACCTCAGAGCTGAAGGAGTCAGAAGAGCTTGTTTGCCGAAGACATACCAGAGACCATTTAGGGGTTACTCAAAGAGGTTTCGTAAAGGCCGAGGCTGAGAACAAAAGCCCTTTTGGTACAAATCTGTGACAACACTAACCCAAGGCACATAAACCCTTTAAATATCATGAAGAAACCGTTAAGCAAAACCCATCAAAACCATGTAAAAACCGCACTTACAGAGCAGGAAAGGGATGGGGGGAAACGTACAGTGCTTGCTGAATGTCTGGTCAGGGAGGAAATGTTTGCAAAAAAAATGCAAAGACCCCAAGGAATCCATTAAATTCAGCATCACCACAATGCTAGTGTGGAAGGCCTAATTATACCTAGTCATAGTCTCTAAACCAAAGTGCAGACCTGCTTCGCTGAGATTTGTACCGGGAGAGGATATGCAGTACTTCTTTTCAGAGATATTTGCCTGCTACTGCCTCTTGCTCTAACACACGAGGGTATTTAATGCCCATGTGCAGTGCACTGAAATAGAATGCACTCCCATCTCAGCATCTTGAAATAACTGAGAGTCCTTGGAGCCAAACGCAGAAGTGGCTTAGCAGCGTAAGGCAGTGGCTCTGCTCCCATGCTGTGCATTCTTCTGAAGATCTCAAAAACATCACATTGTCACAAGGACCCTGCTGGAATCATTATTAAACTCATTTAGCTGGTGGGTAGATGGAGGCCCAGACAAGATAAACAATCCTTCCACTCAAGATTGATCAGTTCTATAATGGCACCCCAAAACAATCAACTCCTACTTTCTTTACTTATCCCAAACATTTTTGCGTTCCACCAGTAAGGTAAGGGGACATTGTTGCAAAATTCCTCTCCATCCTAATTCACTCTTGCTCCCCTTCTGCTTTGAGATGGCAGCAGCAAGAGAGCTGCCATGGCTGTTTTTACCTCTGTGCTACTCAAATGCAGTCACAATTGGAAAACTCTACTCTCAATCTATAATTGTCATGGGGAGAAGACCAGCCTGTAGCATAACAACAGGTTTTGGTAAGCAACAGTGCTTGCCACACACTGAAGTGCTTGGAGAGCAAGGCTGGGTACAGAAGTAATGAAAAATTTGAGCCATGCTTCTGCCACATTAAGGACATGGATCAATAAAAATGCTGTATTGAACAGCATAATAGAGTTGTTACAGATCATTGCTGCTTCTTTAGCTAACAAGTCAGCTTCTGAAAAAATCAGTTTTATAGGGAACCTAGGAAGATATATAAACATTGTCTGAGATCACTAGCGGGTGTAAATTGATGTAGTTCCAGATGTGGCAGTGGAATTGCTTTGATTTAAAATCAGCTTAGGACTTGAGCATGTAGTACTATACGGTAGTAAATAACACCCATAAAAATTAGGTGGAGGTTGAGGGGTCAGAACAGACTGAAGCTATTTGCTCTCTTTAGTCTCCACGCCACTTCCATATCACAGAAGTGGCACTCTACTCTCAATATTGACAAGGTACTCAAGGTCATCTCTAGGGTCCTCGCTGGTACCACTGATCTGTGAGATTGTATCTCATTAATCAGGCTGTTTCCTTCAGACTGAAAACTAAGGATGACAATAATGCAATTCGACAGTTCAGAAGGGATCCCCCACTCCTGTCCTGCTGAGCCGACCTTTCCCACCCATCACCGATACCACACATTTGGTCTATTCCCATCATATAATGCAATTACACAGCAGACAAGCAAAGATGGGTGTACTCTGGAATATTTTATGGTCTGCAAACATAGGACTTCTGGTAATAATTTCAAAATTTTTACCTTAAAAAAAATGGTTTGGGGTGTTCAAATAAACTGAGGATTGCCACTGAACTGCAAAAACCCTACCCCAGTAGAGTGTGTATGAAAGGAGGGGGCCTGAGCACTTGCTTATGCTCAGTTACTCATTATGAAAAGCACCAGCAGCCTGTGCCCAGTCTCACTGTTCTCCCAGTCTGTTCTCCCCTTCCTTTAGGAGAATGTCAGTGCGTGGGTTACAATGTGAAGCTGACCTATGTCAGCCTTTCTGGCAGCTGCTCTGTCAGCAGCCAGAACAGGGATAAAAGGATCTCATCTGATCTTGGGAGCTAAGTAGTGTCAGATCTGGAAGGCACTTATATAGGAGACTGCTTGCGAACACCAGACGCTGTAGGCTTGGAACCTGATGGGATGCATCTATGAGTGTTGAGGGACCTGGGTGATGTCACTATGAGGCCTCTCCATAACCTCTGAAAGGTCATGGCAACTGGGGGCAGTTCTTGAGGACTGGAAGATATCAAATGCCACTTATATTTTCAATAATGGCAAGAAAGAGCATCCAGGGAGCTACACCTTGATCTCTGGGAAGCTGATGGAACAAATAATCCTGGTAACCCTTTCCAAACACACAAGGGAATTTTTCCTCTTTGTATCAACCTGCTAGAAAAGAGGCAGGGGGAATGGCGGGGAAAAGAAAGGAGGAAAAAGCAGGTTTCCTGTTCTTGCCACAGCTACTGGTATAACCCCAACTGATTTGAATCAGAATCCCTGCTCCAAAACGGGCTTTATTTAAACAAATGTGGCCTCCGTTAAGATAGAGAAATAGGGTCTGCTTTCATAACTGTGCATGCTTCCAGAATCCTCCACCCTGATCCCAGGAAGACTCCCTAAAGGAGGAAAATACCTTCACCAAGATAGCAGACCCCTCGGAAACACATACAGGGGTACAGGTTCAAAAAGCAGGGTAGTTTGCAAATGAAGCACCTGCTATGCACACAGCATCAGCGATCTGCAGAAATCCTAATCTGGTCAACTCAGATTAAGCCCAGAGAGATCATTAAGATTAGCAGGATTCAAAGGCATCATATCAAGATGACTTCCCACGGGAATTAGGCAGCTCTGGTTTTGATATCTTCCCTTTAGGCTCAGGCACTGTATTTCAGCCACCACAAGCAAACAAAACTGGAGAGAATGCAATCAACACAACAAAAGACAAGTTTAAAAAATGGAATTATTTCCTGGAAAAGTCCCCTATATGCTTTGCCTGGAAGTGGATTCTGAGGACATGAGTAATATGAGTCCCAGAAGAATAAAGGAAAAGGGAATGCAACTACAGCTCAGAGAAGAAAAGCATCTCCCATGAAACGCTACAGGGAGAGGACCAACATCCCACACAGGAACACTCTGCATTTGCCAGCACACTCCATGAATGCCAGCAGCTCTGCCCGTGGGTTGCCGAGTTGGTACCCCACATTCCAGGCATGTATGTTGGTATCAGCCCAGAGGCGAGAGTTTGAGCTCAGATTCCCATCCACAACACTGGCCAACCACAGCTGTGCATGCGTAGCTGGTCAGCAGGCTCAGGAGCCAAAACTGCCCTCATTGCCCCTTCAGGAACCGTTGGCTCCCAGATACTGTCCTGTTTAACCCCATGAGCCCCAGAGCTCAAAATAGGCATTTTTATCTCCCTAAGGAGGAAACCCCTTCACTACACAGGGAGGGCAACAGATCAGAGGGGGTTTTATCAGGGCCTGATCCTTTATACCAAATAACAGCTAAGTGGGGAGAAAGGTCTCCCATCTTTCCTATCTGTTTACTTCTCTAGCCACAGCAGACATGTCTTCAGACTCCTCTGTGGCTGGTGCCATCAAGCACAGCAGAGCAGACAAGCTGCACACAGCCCTTTGCTGGTATCATTTGCTGTGCTGCCTTCCAGATGCTTGGCAATCAGCAACTTCCCCAGTCCATAAATCACACAGGACTCAAAATGAAGTCTCCTGCCTCCCCTCCTAGTTCATTAACCCCATGAGACATTAGGGGACCTTTTAGAAGCAGAAAGACAGAGAGAGCAAAAGATAATAAAGCAGAAGTGGCTCCCAGACAAACAAGCTTTACTCCCCACAAAGATGCTTTTGGTCATATCTTTGAAACATCAATTCTAGCTATGGCTCTGCCACCTGCCTGCCTCATCTTCACCAGCTCTGCTATAAAAATGCACTTAGTTATCAGCAGTTGATGGTTTTCTAAAGACCTTGGCATAATTGTGAGGGAACAAGCAGCAATGCACCATGGTGTCTTCAGTAAGACATTTCAGGAGCATTTGTGCCTTGCCCACAAAGCTCAGTTCATATTTCTATGATCCAACACCTTTGGACACGTCTCCAGGTGCTGAGTTGTCAAAGAAGCCCTCCTGCCCTGACTTCAAGGAGGAAAACCTCCAACACCTTCAAAGGCAGCAACATTTTCACCTTATGTGAGCAACAGCTGCACAGGTGCATGACAAAGATGCTCATATCGGCTCATATCACTCGGCATAAAGGATGGTGCATGGGAGGATCTGGTCTCACTTCTGTCTTATTCCAGCTACAGCCAGTCTCCAGGCAGAGAAAAGCACTGTGACACCAAGACCTGGCTCATCCAACCTCCTTAGCATCAGAGCTCCATCAGCATGACAATGACAAGGGATGTTACAGTGACCTGTATCACTAATAAGCTGCAAGGTCTTAGAATTTCTTCATCTTGCTGCCCTTGTCTAGTGAGCAGCATTGCACTAATCTGTGTATTTCACCTCGCCTCTGCCTGAAGTTTCCTGCCAACAACAACAACAAAACTCATTCTGTGTATTAGGTACGCCTCTGATCGCAATCACCCAGCCCGTGTTACATCCCGCTCCCTGGAGAAGAGAGCCTGCCATGTTTTCCAATTCCATGCCCCAATCTCTTTAGACAGATTTCACAGTAATTGTAAAGCTGAGCCGCCCGGATTGCACACAGCGCTTTCACTTCAATGTTTATCCAAGGTGCCGCAGATTTCCAGCTGTGATCTGTCAGCGATTATTTCCATACCCTTCACTTCACCCTTGTATGCAAGCATGTACCGAGGAACGAGCAGTAATTAAAAGAATTGGGGTCTATTTAATTACCTTCTGACATGATAGCGCAGCGGCTGCCTTCAAAGCAGCGCAAGTCCCAGCAAATCGAATCTAACAGCAGTCGAGCAGCGGCGTGGGACCTGCATTGCATTAGCACAGGTTGCCTCTGTTTGCAGGGGAGGGAAAAAAAGCAGCAAGTTTCTCATTTCCACTTAGGAAAGGAAAGTGCCGCTTTCAGACCACAGCTTATCAGAGAAGCCAATGAAATTTTAAAAGGGAAATTTTGAGTGTGGTCTTTAGGCTGTGGCAGGTTTTGGTCCCAGCAGGTTCAGCAGGGAGCAGGCTGAGGTTACTGCAGAAGGGCGCTGGGGGTTGCTCAAATCCCCCCATGCAAGCCAGACAGATTTGGTTTCACATAGATTCATAAGAACTCATTCCTCAAGCAGAGGGAAGGTCTATGTGCCACACAACTTTCCCAGGCAGTGGTGCCTGTTTTTAAGAAGTTAATAGCAGCCTCGGAAAGCAATGGGGAGAGGAGGTAAAGCCTGCACCTCCTGCAGTCCAGAGACCCTCAGAGGGCTCTGGAGAATCGGTCAGACTGTTCGCCCCCAGCCTCCTCCATGGCAGAGATGAATTGTGAATATCCTCCACCATGCAACCTCGGGCAAGGCACCTCAAAGACCCACGGCATGAGTGGTCCCTAAAGGAAACTCCAGTGGCCTGCAAGTTCCAGTGTGAACTGATACACTGGGATACTGGGACTGAGGAATTCTACCTCTGCCTCCTCCCAGCCTGCAGTTGTGTCAGGACATAGCTGCTTGTCCTCGCCACCCTTTCACCCTGGATCCCTTGGGCTGAGCCTATGTGAGTTTGTGGAGGTCATGGTGCTGCAAAAGCATCTTATTTTTATCTCCAGTTCAGGCAGAGTGCACAGAGCTGGGGGAAAGGATACCCTGCTGCCCTGACTCCCAGCAGATGACCTCAACCCTCCTGCTGAAGTAGATGGCTTTTAGCAGCTCTTCTTCCTTAACAAGTGTCACCTCTGAGCTGTACCCTTGATCCTTTCACACATCTTCTGCCTTAGGGGAAGACATAATTATCTTCAGAGATCTTTGGAAATTAAGGAAGCCTGAGTGATTGCTCAAAAAAACCCCTGTGCCAGGACCATCATGACAACTTCAGTGCTGCCTCTGGGGATGCTGGCTCCCCATGCCAATCCGTTACACACCTGTGGTGAAGAGACAGGAAGTAGAACCCACAAACTGTTCCTCTGCAGAAAGGAAGTGAAAACCAAGCAGAAAAGTCTAACCACACACTTTCAAAAGCTCATCAGGAGACGACCAGAAAGCAAGCAAGGAAGGTAGATCCTTCAAGATGACAGCAGAGTCTGTGCCACTAGCTTGATTCACACCAACTGCAGAAGGAGCTGCAGATCCAGAGCACCTCTGAAGACAACTAGCTTTTAGTTTTATAAGTCACCTAGGAACTCATAAATATAGGCCAGATGTTCCTTGAGAAAGACATTTCCTCCTTAAATGAAAGTCTTTCCAGAAACTGTCATGATTTTAAGCGTCTTTTTCATTATAAAAATTGAGTTAGATGAAAACCTCTTCCCATAAACCATTCAATGAATTCTGCCCCCACTTCTTTTTTGTTTTTACTGGTACAAAACAAGGGAAGAAGATTCCTGTCGTCTCCTAAGCTGTTTGCTGGAGATATTCAAAATGTGGGATGTTCTGGTTGATTTTGGATGTAAGAATCGATGTCACGTCTCTGTTCTGCAAAAGGCAGTTTCTCTCAGGACCCAGTGAGAATATCCACATTTATGACCTGAAATTCATTCTCTGGAAAAGTCCTCCATGCTTTGTTTGAAATTCATTGTTTCTTGTAAACTCATTCGCTAGAATATTAATAGAAGGAAAACATATAAAAGGAAGAAATGCAGCTGACAGGAATTTGGTTAAAAATTCAAACCAATGTTCACAGGAGTTTTCAATTTCCCAGCTCTAGGCTGCATAATTTTCAATGCACAAGCTCTGAAACAGGCTTGAATTCTAATGCTATTTTGAAAAGAAAAGACGTGATGAATGTTTTGGCAGATTCTTGATTTTCTTTTTAGCTCACTGAGAAGATATGATTGAAAATGCAGAGACACCATGAAAAAAAAGAAAGGAGATAAAGGACATACCATTACGCAGTAGGAAAGCCTGCAGAGCCAAAGAGGCCAAAAATTGTGTTTCTCCTAATACTAGTGTGAGTCCAAAGCAACCACAGTCAAGACTAAATGGGGCACAAAACCAGTTGCCTTTGGTGATGCTCCATAGGGGTGAGGAAACTGCTAAAGGAGAGAACTGTTAAGACCAGTGGCTTGGAAAACACCTGCGAGCTCCTCTTTGCATAGCTATGATTTTCATGTGACCCCATGCTCCAGGGGTGAATGATGACTGTCCCAGTGACCAACCCACTAAAGCTTTCAGATCCTGTAACTAACCTGCATAATATTGTCTATTTCCATCAGACAAAATAAATATGGATGATCTAGAGTAATACCATTCTAAGTTGCACAATAAAAGAAATTGGTGGGGAAGGTAGGAGGGAGAAACGACTGAAGTAGTTATTAATGAGGAACTACCCTGTAATTACCCAGATTACCAATAACCTGTCAAAAGCCAGCAAAGCCACACTGAATTAGCACCCAAACACTTACAACAGGCATAAACTATTTCATAGCTGGAGCTCTCCTTACCACAGACTGCAAGCAGGAGAAGACTTGGCCTCACAGATGGTATCTGCTCTCTATCCACCCCCTGCTTCTCTCCAGCCATAATTGAGAAGCTCACCAGCAATCAGAGGAAGTCAGCTGCTCCCAGCCCATAACCACACAGCACTGGAACAGCTGCGATGCATCTTTTTACAATTATCCTTCCTCCACCTCTCTAACTAATAACAGCTTCATGAAGAATAAACCTTTCTACATGTGAAACACTTCAAAATAAAGGGTGCTCTGGCTCTGCTTTATCAGTAGCAATGAGGGGACAGCCCCAGAACAAGCTGCCTCACTAGATCCATTCAGTCATTGTTATGGGTGTTAAAATACCACCCATAAGAAGAACCAAGATGTGAGCTGGCAGCACTGGTGCAGGAGAAAATGTCACATACCTAAGAAGGAAAAAAATAGCATTGGAAGATGCAAAGGCAGCAAGGTAGGAACAAATGAGAAAGGATCTCAGCAATGCAACTTATGCTACAGGACACACCACATTATACTGCAGGACCTCCCTGAATTATTGTTTGAATTAAAGGGCAGGGGAACATCTAAAGATATTAATAAGGACTGAAGTAAAACAAGCAGTGTACTAAAGCTATCTCAAGGCAATTTCATATGTAAAGACAAACAGAGGGAAGCCAGTTGCCAAAGGGAACCAAATGGCAGTAGACAAAATACTAGGAGGACTAATGGTGACCGAAAAAGCATACCCTGAACTGCAAACAGAGGCTTTAAAATAGTTGTTTCTCCCTTCTGCACTTTGTAACATGAATGCAGAGTTTTGGTGTGACTACATCACACCACAGAAAGGAAAGATGGTGAGGGAGAGTATCATGTGTTGCCCACACACACCAAGACCATATAAGACAACTTAAAAAAAATGCACACAGTAAACAATAGTAACAAAGAAAATAAGTAGCAGAGAATATTTCACTGGGTGTTTATCCAACTGTTTTGGGGCTGGAACATGACCCACGGTAATTAAGCTCACTAGTGTAGGCCAGAGGAGTGAATATCCCTCATGGAAAGTGCAGCTGCAATTTCAAATGAGCAGAGCACAACCATCTGCACTGGAGTCTGCCTGTGACAGCTGCGTTTCAAGACTTCTTCAGACTTCCAATATCCTTTTAGCCATCTTTCATCTGCTGTGCAAATACCCTCTCAGAACTCAGCCCCTTGTGAGAACACCAGGAAAAATGAACTGTCGAGTGTTGACTTAATGCAGGGAAAGGGCAGGGCTGAATTCAACGCTATTCTCCATACAGGGCACGACCCGAGGGGAGCCGGTCAAGGGCATCTGGCAAGCTAGTCCAGCCATGCTTCCCCCACCGTGTAACTGAGAGCAAAAGGAGGATCACTGCAGCCCTCCCTCTTCCTGGCTATGGTCCCTCCTTCCACATGGGCAATGGCATCTTGTATCATCCATGTCCTGGCACTCCTCTCCCTTTTCGTAGTATAAGATGAGCACAAAGCAGCAGCAAAAAGGAGTTCACTCACAGAGCACTGGGCCACTCTGGTGAGCAGATGAAGCTGAGAGAGCAGTGTCCAACCATTCCTAATCCTTGGTGTTTACAAACCATGGCTCAGGGTGAGACTTGGCATCATACCACACTAGCAACACATGGGTCATAGCTCCAACAGGAGGTCACAGGTTTGTAAAGAAACAACCAGAGCCATGTTTGGTGGTGTTACTATATTTCAGCACTGCCACCATGGTACGTGCCTGCATTAGACACCCAGGAGTCCTCACTGCTGGGCTGACAGCATCCTCACTGCGTGGATGCCAGTGAAATCCTCCCAACAGACATGGGATCAGAACCCAGCCCAGCTTGTTCACTCCCCTCACCTCGGCCACATGCACACACTTCTGCAGAAGACAAAACGCTCTTCCCAGAAAACCCCCAAATTGCTATTGCTTTAGTTGTGTGCTTGGAGGGAATTCTTCACTGGTGAGAAGCATTCGCAGAGACTCTTCCCAGGATAAAAAATTGCCAGCACACAGCACACACACCCCAGAAGCTAAATCCTCGTTGCCAAGCATGGTGCACCCCCGAGCCGGGCGCAGACAGGACAGGCCCCCAGGTAGGTGTCTGCATCAGCAAAGTGAAGTCTGTATAAACCACAAAGCCATTATCAGGGGTAAAATTAGCTCCTGTTACTGACAGCATCTATCACTCATTCCTACTCTAATCTCTACCAGGGGAAGGATTTACAAGCAACAATGATGAATGAGAAAAGGGAAAAAAAAAAATAAAAGCAATACAGAGGGGAGAAAAAAAAAAAAATCAAAGCAAAGATAACAAAAGCATTTGTGAGGCTGAAAGAAACAAACTACATTATATTACAGGGACCAAGGGATCCTTATCATGCCCAGATAAGATTTTCATTCAACGTGTTGGGAATTTTTTTTTTTAACTGCTTAAGAAGATTCAAATACATTGCCACGTACATCCAGCTCTTACAAGGGTTTTCTTCTAGCCACGCATCATTGTGGCAGCTTGCCTCAGTAAAAATCCTACGGAAAAACATACAATGGGAAGCACATCAAAGGGACACAGCTGTTGTAAGAATCTTACTGAACAGGTACAAGAACTAAAGGTGGGAAAAAGATAAAGCTCAGATTTTATGTCAGTGTTATTCTTTAAGAGGTTTATTAACCCTTTAAAAGGGGTTTATTAAAAACCTATTAATCCCAGAATAATCAGCTGTGATGAATCTAACCAACAGATCAATGGAGAGTATGCTATTAGATAGCATGTATTAGTAAATGACTATGTCATGCAGAAATTAATGAGCCATTATAAAAATTATTCTTAAAATAAAATATGACCAGGAGAAGAAAGCAAACCACCAACAGTGCTGCTTTGTTTGCCCTTAATAAACCTCATTACTTGGCAGAATTAATCACCGCAAATAAATGAAACTTCTGGATGCACTATTTACTGAGCAGCCTATGGGACAGACCTCTTCTGTCCCTTGAAACACGCAGCTAACGCTAACTCCACTGGAGTCAAAGGTCCCTCAGTCAGAACAGAGTGATTAAAATGAGCCTTTTATGCACAGGTCTCAGAGCATCTGATCAATAATTAATAATGAAGCCGTACAGCAATCCATTCACACAGCTACAGCGGAAATTATGCTGGTCCTTTCGCCATCGCTGAGCCAGAGGGAGAGCTGGCCCTGAACTTCCAACCTGACTTCATTTCACATAGCCAGCTGGAGCTGTCAGAGGCCTGTCTGAATCAAATTATACAGAAGAAGAAGAAAAAAAAAAAAAGAAGAAAGAAAAGAATAAAATAGAGTGAAGAGGCTGCCTTATCTTTAGAGATTTACCACAGGCAGCTCTCCCATGAGGTTTCTCCAGCACTATAGAGGAGACTTCTGCTCCTGAGCACCCATTTGGATGGGTGTGCCTGTAGGACACAGGCTAATAGGAGCTGGGAGGTAGAGAGCCCAGTGCTCACAAAACATGCCCACTGGAGCTGCTGCCAAGCAGGGTCTCACAATGAAGGGCAAAGAGAGAACACAGGGCTGTCTTGCCAACCAACAGTGTTCCCCTCATTCCTCTCCCTCCTTTCCTAGCGAAGGGAAAGCATCAACATCTCTCTTGAAACAACATTGAAATGAATGTGAGGAAATTACCCATTTTCTCAGAGAGGCTATATGTATGCGTATGTGTTTTGGGAAGTCTAATTTGCATTTCTGGGCCTCAGAGTGCCCCTAATAGAATTTACAGTGGGTTGTGAAGATTGCCATCCCAGCTAATCAAATATAATAAATAGCTCTGACTGAGCAGATGACTCTCCTACAGCACTGTGGTTATCAGAGGGATCGGTCTTAATTTGAGACTCCATTCATCAGCCCTGCTAACAGGATTGTGCAGAGAGTGATATTTGACAGAAGTGTTTGCGAAATTCCTAAATGGAGAGTGTGCATTGAGGGAGACAAGATGGATGTTTCCATTACAGTGACTGTGCAGGATGCCTCACCACCCCCTACTTCCCACCCAGCAACAAATGACTGACAGACACATGCCATTACAGTGAACATGGTGGCCACAGAGGCCTTTTTGTTTTGTTTATCTAAAGAAAAATAATGAGTTCATTGTAGGGACAAAGGGTGCCAGGAACATGGCAGTAGCTTGCGCTCCTGGCTGTACATCACACTGACATGGAGCTCTGAAGCTCTGCCTGGAGAAGGCAATGAGGGCAGGAGAGCCCTGAGGGACACGTACGCACTTGTGCGGGGAGTCAGCCATAAGCTGCTGCAGCACCTTCCTACAGCCCTGGGCAAAGGGGGTGGTAAGGATTAAAGGCCAGAAGGGAACCTCCTGATGTAGTAATCCATGTACCCTGCAGGCAGAATCAGCATATAATCCCAATTTATCATACATCACCTTAAAACCAGTAGGAGTTTGAGATCCCACCACTCTCACTGGGCACCCTCACCACTCCGTGTTTTGTCATGCAAAACCTGCAAGAATTGTCCTTCGCCATGGATACTTATCCTTCACCATATGTTCAAGGTGCAGCAGAAAACCCTCTCAACCTTTGCTTTGCTTAGCTGCATGTCCTGGTCTTTTTAACCTCCACTCATTACAAAAACCCAAATGACTTCTTTTTGCAGCTATGCCAAACTGAGCTCGCCTCCCTTGGTAATGAAAGCAGCATTAACACATCTCAGCTCCTACCAGAAACCCCATAGTAGACATTCCAGATTTGCATCAGCATAAACCTCCCTAACTCTTCCCTGCACCTTGGTAACCCCTAGTTTCATGAGTGGCTGTGGCAGTGAGGGGATGGATGCCAGTCTGACTTACACCGCAACAGGACTCTGGTTGCATGCCAGACCACAACCATGGCATAGCATGGTTTTAGACACAAGCCCTGCTGCAGGTTGGTTAATCCCTTGCAAATGCTTGCCCTTCCCCACCTTCTCAGGAATCTCTAGGCCACTGAAGCTCTCTCCAGCAAAGACCCCACTACATAGGGAGGCAGGGGGATTCACTCATGCTCAGAAGAGGTCTGATAAAGCAAGCAATTTAACAACAAGAGGTAGAACCGGCTACAGTAACGTGGGCACGTCAGACCTGTTTGCTTTGAGAAAGCTCTCTCACAGCAGATTAAGCCTGTGATTAGGGGTTAATGAAAGACATGTTAATCACCACCACCACTGGAGACCTGCGCAGTTTTTGAGATGTGGTTGAGAACAACTTTCAGCACAAAAATATGCTCTTCTATTTCCTGGGAGGAGGATAATGCAAAGCCATTTTCTCCTTCTGTCAACAGCATGGGCTGAGGGGCTGATCAGATACAGGGAATGGCTGACGGGCAGCATGAGAAACCCTATTCCTGGCCTGGCTGTGCAGCAGGCAGGTACCCAAGTCCCCATGGCACAGCAGTCAGTGTTCCTCCCTGCCACAGCATCCTCTCTGCTGCCTCAGACCAGGGATGATGTGAAGGTTGGTGGCTCCTGGCAAAGAACAGGGCATAGGGGCAGAAAGGACCATGACAAAAAGCAGTGGGAGGAAGAAATGGGAACAAAGAAGTTCTCTCAGATCCATCCATCCAGGCAGAACATTTTGCCCCAGATTTTGTAAACAACACAGTAGAAAATGTTAAATCAAAGTTAAAGTGATCCCCTGTATTCTTCGCATATTCCTTTTCATTCTCTTCATCTGGAGCCATTCCCTTTGGCAGAAACAAAGGGGACGTGAAACACACTGGAAAAGGCTTCTGAGCTCATGCCTGCTTATTCCAGAGCATAGACGTTGAATAGCCACAGGGCTCCGAGTTGCTGTCCCAGTGTGAAACTAGAATTGCTGTGAATCCTCTTCAGAGAGAACTCGATGCTCATGGAACAGAGGGGAGCAGGGACAGGCCAGTAAGGAATAGGGGAAGGAAAAAAGTATTTGAAAAAAATAAAAGGAGAGAGGGAAGCTTATTCTGCAAGTCAAAAACAGTTTGGCATTTCCAAGTTAAATACAAGCGAAGCCTCTGTCCTCATGCTTCATTGTAACACTGTTGCTCTAAATCCCCTTTTATCCCTTTAATTATGCATGAAAAAACCACACGACCTCCCTGCTCGTATGCTCAGCCGCGCAGCGGCTCACAGTGCAGAAGGCTCATTATACAGCTTTAGCAGGGCTGAGTGCTCTGAATTATTTAAATCTCCATTAAGCCTCCACTACGGCATATCTATGTGATAAATGGATCAGGTGCCACTGGATTTCTCCCCTGGCCAACCCACTCTCCCTTCTCCTTCCCCCTTTCTCTCCTTGCTCCTGCAAAACTCAGTAGGAAGGGAGATAATTGCCAAGAGGGAAGGAGTTTGCACTCATGCTATCGAGTGTCATTTAAAAAAGGCCAACTGAGCCAAGTAATAAAGACACTTAATCAGGATTAGCGCTAGAGGGCATGGTGAGGTGGTCAATGCATAAGTTGTTTAATGGCCATTTTATTGTTTAAATAAAACTTAAATCATTATGTTTTATTTAAGCAGTGTGAATGCCCTGTCCCTGTTCCCGCAGCACCACTGCAGAAGCACACAGAAGTGGAGTTTTTCCAGAGACAGCAGTAGTTGTGATGATAGGGCTTAGCACACACAATATGGGGGATGATGTATTTTTGTCTCCCCATCCCCTTTTCACATGCCTGCTGTTCTACAGGTCAGTATCACAAGGAGAACAACGGTCCTAGGAGAACCTAAGAAAGGTGGACCGAGGGATCTCAGAGCATAGACAAAGTGTGAGGGATTTGTGAAACAGCCTTCTGGCTCCAAAAGAGGGCCAAAAAAAAAAAAAAAAAAAAATCACCACAGTACAACACAGCAATTCGTGCAGCTTCCCTGGGAGCAATGGAGGCCATCCTAGATCAAGGAGAGGCCCTTAATCCCTGAGAAGTGAAGGGCAAGATCAGCTCTTAGAGAAGGTTTCCTGCTGCCACTGGCCATTTCAAGCACAAAGGGATGGGGAGAGGGAGGCACAAACTCTTCATGTTGCTCTTCAAAACACCTCTGCGTGGCATGGGCAGACCTACAAAAGAGCAGCCCAACGGCCATGGCAGGAAAAGGTCAGGTTAACACTTTTATTTTCCTTGGTTTCTTGATGCCGGGGGCAAGTGGGCACAGGTAGTATCAAGCGTGGGCACCTAGCAGCCACAAAGTTTGGAAAAGAAATAACAGAAGTCTCAAGTAGAAATGCTTTCAGAATTCTTTTGGCTTGTGGGAAATATCTTTTTTAATATAAAACTTTGATAGCACCTAATATACCTCCTTGTCCGTCTCAATACCAGGAGAGAGGAAGGATGCCGTGGTCTTTCCATTATATCCCATCACTGTGGACCAGGGCAAGCTGATAAGCTTGGAAACCACCAGCCTTGGTACTGCTGAGAGTTCATCACCATGGCATATTCAGCTCACCAAGATCTGTGTAGCACCTATGCACCATCACAAGCCACAGGCAGCACCTGTCACTTAAGGTACAAACAGCCACACAAACCCAACCCAGTAAAACAAACATTCAGCAAGTCAGTCCACAGTGGTTGGTAAGGGAAGCAACAACGCACAAATACAGTTATTACACTAAACTCACAATTCCCTACCCCTGAAAAAAAAGCAGACAGGATTTTTCTCCTGTTCAACCACAAGTTTCCTGAGTAAGCATGGGTAAGTCCCAGATCTCCACAGGCTTTGGCTCCTTGGCTGCAAGATGGAGATAAGAGTCCATCTGTTACCCCTCACGGCTGCAGCAAGGCCGGAGCATTGCGAGGGGCTGTTGGAGGTCGAGATAAATGACTGGCTCTCCCCATGGTTCAGGAAGCGCTTGCTGAACAGGGCAGGAAGCAGGTGGAGACAAGGAGGTGCATTAAGTTATTTATTTGTGAAAGCAACTGGAAAATGTGCTGAGGAGGAAAGAAAAAGTCTTTGGTGTTAAAAATAACCTCTGCCAGAAACAAACAAAAAAAAAAGGCCTCAACTTTCTCTCCATATTTACCTGCGATAAATGGAGGCAGCACAGTTGCAGCATTTTCTTAAGACTGGAGAAGTAGATGACAGGACTGACTCTAGAGACAGGTTTTGCTCATATATCATTCTCTTCTCCTCCCAGTCTCTGGGGGACGTGTTGCTGTGACATCTTTTACTAAGATTTACAGAGCAGCCATCCTGTCAGGGATGTGAGGGCAGCCTTGTGGCCACAGAGCTGCTGTCAAGCCCACAGCATGTTCAGGAGGCTGCAGTTAACCTTGTTTTCAAGCCATGGTTTCTACCTAGAGGGGTGATGGAAACAAAGAAAAAGCCCAGTCTGCCCCACTGCAAGCTGCTTCTGCAAGGGAACTATTTGCTGTCTACTTAAACCACCAGTTTTTAAAGCCAGTATTTATTTTGCTGCTCTGGCAGTGCTTATTTCTGCAAGATGCAGGAAAGCGATTAGAGCTGGGCATCCTGTTCCCAGATCCACTCCTGGTTCCCTCTGTGTCACCTCTGGGGACAGCGCTGGGGGAAAGTCCAACCTCGTCTGCCTCAGTGGCAGTGCTGGGGCTGTCCTTGCCCTCCCTCCGTGCCTCAGTTTATCTCATTCTTGCCAACTTCCATTTGTATTAAGAACAGCATGAGTCAGGCATGAGCCAAAGTCCTAAACTGCAAGGAAATGGCTTGCAGTTAATGGCTTTAATTCAGGCTGCATTTTAAAGGGGAAGGTGCCCATGTTTTTGTTTATGTGAAATCTCCAGCAGTGATCTCTAGGTGCTGAGACTTTCTTTTAGAAATCAGAGATTGATGGTAAATATACAATATTTATAATCATCAATCTTGTAGGTTTACACAACAAGCGTCCCTTTTGCTGACAATTCTCAAACTAACTTTATATCAACAAAATATTTCCCAGGGAAAAAAACATAAGGCATTGCCTCCAGTTAATAGTAAAGACAGGATAAGAATAATTGGGCCAGGACGGGCACTCAGACCTCAGGGGTGCCCCCAGCCCCGGTGGCTGCCTGGACCAAAGCTCAAGGCTGTGCCAAGGAAAGAAGCCATCTCAGCCTCCCACCACCCCATCCATCCTTCTGGGCAGCCAGCGTGCCCATGCTTCTAACTTCCAGCAACTGATCACATGCAAGTGCCTTGAGATGGATAACCAGAGAAACTTCAGTATTAGAAGGAAGCCACTATCAGTTTCTAATGCAATTAACAGCCCCCTGCCAAGAGAGCCAATAAGAGCACTTCATCAGACCATTATAACCCTGGAGGGTATAGAGAGGCTGCCACGGTAGCTCCTTTAATTGCCCTTAATGTTTCATTAAACACAATTACATTTAAACCTAAACTGTGCCATTTGTTGTGGTTTTAATTAGACAAAGGGCAAGATAAAAGGATTGGATTAACCCTCCTCTTCCCTCCCTCCCCTCTACCAGGGGCTGGCCACAGTCTGAAACTGGATTGAAACAGGGAGAAAGGCAAAGAGGACAGAAACATGAATCACAGACACACACAAGTGGTGGAGAACAGCCGACTTCAAGGAGGGGAGAAGATTACACTGGACTTTTAACTCATCAGGCTCTCCCTGATAGGGAAGGCAAAGCAGTGGACATGCCCCTCCACAGACCATGGATAGCTGCCATCCTCCTGCTGCTACCCACCTGCCTGCAAGGCTGCAAGAGCTGAGAGCCAAGATCCGTCCTGGCTCTGCCAAGTTTGTGCTCAAGTTAAAATCAGCAGGTAATTCACTTGTGCTAGTGCAGCTCAGGCTGGGCACAGGGGCTCCCCGCTGCAGCCAACCCGAGCTGCTGCTGGGGCAGAGTGGTGAAGAGTCTCAGCACTGGTGGGAGCTCCAGGTGGACACTGGCCTGAAGGAAAGGCATCCTCTACTTCCACAATCACATTGCTAAAAGTGAACAACACTCCTTGAGCTCATGTAGATATTTTTCCCTATTTTATCCATTTGAAATCACTGCAGTAATTTCTCCTGTGCACATCTGGATTTATACCTCTTACACCATTGATTAAGGTCTCTCCAAGATTACCAGCTTGTTTCCATGACCTGCTCCGGGAGTCTTTGCAAGGGCAGCTGGCAGCACTCCTCTGCTCTGAGTCTTTCTTCCAAAAGTACAACACTCCTTGCTACAGTTCCAGACTTTTTTTTTAAATACAATTCTGCAGTTGCTTTGGCACAACCAGTAACTCCCATGGCCACAGTCACACTTGTTCCTGATGCCGTTCCTCTGTTAGGGAGATGTATCACCCCAACACTTCTACAGAGGCTACTATCCTGGATGCGCCCTCAGTCCCATATGCTTCTAAAGCCATTCTTGAAACATACACACACAAAAAAAACCCCACACGTAAACACTTATTTTAGCCTAATAAAAATGAAACTTATTTTTTCCTTTACAGAATTTGTTCAGTACTTGCTTAAATATTGCTTCTAAATTAGCTCTAGGGCTTAAACGCTGAAACTCTGCACCGCTGTTTGATGCTGCATACAGCTTTGGCAAGCCAGCCTGGCTGCTCCATCTTTTCTGAGCTTTTCAGTGACTTAGAAGAAAAAGAAAAGCACATTTAGCTGCAGTGCCACACACCCAAATCAGAATAAACTACTGAAATGCCGCTCTGTTCAGAGATTTATGACACAATTAACATTTTCGTCGGTTTCTAATGACTTCTTTCTTCCTTTTTGAAGCTGACAAGAGAGTAAGAATAGCCACGGGGTATAATCAGACTGTCTGCAAGGTGGAAGAGAAATGAAGCAGAGCAGAAAGGGACCCTCTGAAGCAGGCGGGTATCATTATTATCTCTTTGTGGGAGCATTAGCACCATTGGAGGGCACTCGGGCACCACTGGAACAAGAGCAGCATAAGAACTTGAATAGAACCGAGGAGAAGATTAAAAGAATGAAACAGGCACTCAGTGACAGGTCTGAATAGTCTCCTTTGTGCCACAAGACTTGCTGAGATTTTGCTATCGCTTGACAAGTGCCAAAACCCCACAAGTCTGATCCAAAGACTACATGTGTCAACAGGAAGCCTCCCATTAACTTCAGGGAAACTTAGCCCTAGCCAAGGTGTAATAGATCATGTACCACTGTTACAGGGAAATAAGTTAAATCCATCTTAGAATTCTTGCTACTAATTTTCAGTGATTTTTCACAATATATCTCATCATCACAGTGTCTACTCACACAATAAATCAATGCTTTTGCAGAGCTGTGAATAAAATGAGGGGATGGGACAGATGAGAAAGGTGGTAGAGAAAATGTGTGCCAGTGCTGAGAAGGAAATAATTGCAGCAAGAACAAGCTCCCCTGTGGTCCGTTAACACAGCTAACTGTGCTGTGACAGTACATGGTGGCCTTGCCAGTCATAGAGACAAAACTTCGTCATCTCCACTTGAGAGGGAACTGAGGTATGGACTAGGAGGTTAATCAACACTGCAGCAGCGCAAGACATGAACCGGGTCAGCTCACACACAAAGCAGGGGTGGGAGATTTGGGGTAGGACCCTGCCTTTGTAGAAAAAGCTACCAGCCTGCTAGGAGAGAGAGCGCTACTGCTCAGCATGGGGAAAAAGTGCCACCAGAAGCAAAAGAGATCAGCCCAGGGAAGAAAAAGCTAGTCTTCCACTCTGAGGTTGTGGACAGAGCAGAGCACATCAGCTGGTGGACCAGAGTGCTGCAGGGTAGAAACGCAAGACTTCAGTCAAAAATGGCAGAGTAGATTATGAGCTGGCAACCCCCTGTTATTAGATGTGCACTTCAGAGCTATTAAAAAAAAGATTCAGAGAGGAAACATATCTTAATGTGTCATTTCTAATTTGTCCAATCATTCTTTTAATTATCTACTTGCCCAGAAATAAAGCTGTAATTGGTCCAGTTAGAGCAATGCTGCCTCTTCACCTCTCTGCAATCCCCATGGCAGCTCCTTTCCTCTCTGCCAAGGTACAGAGAAAGGAACATCACATCTGACCATTGTGATGACCAAGACAACTCGACATTGGCATGATGCTGTTGCTTAACAGAAGAATAAAAAAAAAAAAAAAAGGAGCAGGGCACTTCTCCATCAGTGGAGGCTGCCTGCCTGCAGTAAAGCTCCACCCATTGCTGGGAGAGCATGTGCACATCACTGCTTCTACCTCCAGGATTAAGAGGTGACCCTTAGGTTTCAGCATTGGGGAGCAGGAGGGAGTGAGGGGCCGAAGGGGTACAAGGGAGTGCAGAGAACAGCTGTTAAGCTCTTAGAGATAATAAATTGAATAGCTCTGAAATTGGACCCACAAGGATAAAAGTGTTTTTAGTGCCTATAAGACTGACTATAAACTCAATCTGTCAGACAGCAGCAGCTGTTAAAGATAATGGTCCTGGTAAATTTAACTTCCAAACTGCCACAAAGGGACTAGTGTGATGTTAAGTTTCTCCCTTATTTGAAAGGGGCTGGGGAGAAAAAAAAAAAAAAAAAAAAAAGAGACATAAAAAAATGCAAGATCTTAAAACATACATCTCCAGTCAGCTAATCAAAAAACCTTCTTTGAAGAGCAAGGATGGGCTGTGCCCCCATGGGGGAGAAGAAATCCCCCAGAGGCTTTTAGGCAGATGAATACCTCTGGGCTGCTTTGATAGGATTCCACAAATGATACCAAATATTTGTTAATCAGCCAAGGTCAGCAGGGAAAGAAATGACTCTCTACTGCAGAGCCAGGCATCTCCTAATTATTTAAGTCCACGCTGTGACTTTATCATAAGCTCTAGGCAAAGAAAAGCATCTAGCTTGACTAGCCATGAGCAGATGGTGACTCAGAAGCATTCCCTTTCCCTCAGTCTTCCCTTGCCCTGGAAAGCAAGTCATTCATCCACACCAGGTCCCTCTGGGACTGGCAGTCCCCCAGGAGCTGCTCCACTCAGCCCTGGCCCAGGGTGCAGCAGGGCAGGTGAGACCAGCCCTGCTGGGGGAAGCCCAGTGCTGGCACAGCACAGGCAGGCAGCTCACGCTCCAGCTGCTTCTCTCCACAGATGCACTTGCCAGCTCACAGTAAAGTGTCGCTTGTACTAAGTGTCCCACCAAAAAAACAGGGAATTTAATCATTGAACCCAGCAGCATCAGAGCCTGGCCCACAGAGATCAGATAGATATCTCTAGATTGGCAGTGTAATGCTTCAAAACCTATTTTCTCTGCCAAGCAGGTAATACAGCATGATTGAGAACGTGTTTTATACAGACCACAGATCTAAATAAGCTATTCGCAGCAAGTGCTTCTAATATGATAATCAGAACTACTTATGCAATTCTGAAAAGACAGCAGGATTTGGCTACAAAATCAGAAGACAATCCAGTTAACTTCACCTAACAAAGCAACTATTGCAACAACATAACCATGATCAACTTTCTACAGAATCAAACAAGACCTGAAAAGTCCTGGTGAGAAGCAAGGAGGAGGGCTGGCCTCTCCGCACTGCCTCCTTATCCCTGCTCAGCTCCATACAACCACACCTCCAGCATGCTCACTTCTCCTGCCCCAGCCCTTCCCAGGGCATGCTGCAGGGAGACAAACCTTTCCTTAGCACATATTCCCAATATCCTGCTTGCTTCAGGATCAGAGGAGGGTTTCATCTCAAGAGGATTTCTTCACAGCTCATTTTTCAGCTGCCTGAGCGGTACTCTTGGACTCTTGCCACTCTGAGGGAAACCTATAGGTGACCTTTACTGAGAAGACAGGGAAGAAGTGGTTCCTTTGGAAATGTTTTTACATTTTTCATGTGCTTAGCATAACATCTGTGCCTTGATGGATTTGGGTTTCACTGGAGTGAAGGATATGGTATCAAACACAGCAAAGCTTCCAATCAAGTCCTTGTGAGAGGACCATGCAACTACTTTGGAGTAATACCCTAGAATTACTTCCCAAGTCTGGGATGCTTTTCAAGGGGCTGGAGAACTGACTGCTTTTGGATGCATTTCAACAATACTCATAGTTTCTAGCCAGCAGTTAAAGAGTGTTGGGGGTCACAAGTCAGAAGCAGAGCAATGCAAACTAGCTTTGAACTACTTTGAGATTAAAATTCCTGATTTTATTCAACACTATGGATAATTTATCATTGTTGTTATTACCCAAGGATATAAGAAGAGTCCAATCAAACTTAAATACACAGAATATCTGGGGGGAATTTACAGATACACTAATGAAAGAAGAGAGCAACTGTGAACCCGAGTGTTTACACATTTCTTTGCCACTGGAAAGCTCTGATTCAAAAGCAGCTTCTCCAGCCTTTGCCACATCAGTTGTATGTAAGGACAGTACAGAAGGATGTAGGATTAATCCCTGTGAAATGATTTATCATTGCAACCATGTACAGTACAGCTCCTGTCACAGTAGTCCACTTCTTCCCAGCAATGAGCCTGGGAACTTGTCTCCCAGGAACATCCAAGTTTGCAAGTGGATTTCCCCTAAAGCGATCACCCAGCCATCAGCAGTCCTGTGCACATGGCACACACTGGCGATCTTCTCCTTCCACATTTCTTTGTGCTCTCAGAGGCAAAAAAAAAAAACCAAACAAAACGCCTCTCCAGGCCTCCAGGTTAAACTGTGACCTACTTCAATCCACACTGCTGTCCATTATTACCAATCCAATTATTCCAGACAGGTTAACTCAGCTTTAATTTATGTCAATCCAATTACTTTTTTTTTTTTTTTATTATTATTAAGTAAAAAGATCACTTCATGCTTCAAATAATTTATGAATACTGGGTCACCATCCCAGGGAAAGGACTCAGCAATGCTCAAGGTCAAGGTTGGCCTCCTGCAGGAAATCCCTCCCAGACTTTGTGGGGAGAGCTTTACTCACCTCATCTCTCTTTTTTTTGTATTTTAATTGGACATCTCACACAAGAGCCTATGGCTTCCAGGACTCTGCTCAGTGAGCAGGGATGGCATATTCTGATTCCAAATTTGTTTCAGCTGAAGTAAGAGGCACTTAAATTAACTAGATCTTGTCTGCTGCAGCAGAATGGGACAGCTGAGCACAAAGCTTTCCCCTTAAGGGGAAAAAGGAATCCAGGATGGACATTTTTGGAAGGCACAAAGCGCGTCAGGTGTCTAGTTCCCATAAACATCCACTCAATTCCCCTGTCAGCCTTCTCCAGGAGTCAAAAGCAGGGGTATTTTAAACAACCCTGTCACTACCTTCACTCCTAACTTCAGTCACTGCCAGGGTTCTGGCAAATTTTTCTGAGCCATCACTGGCTCGGATTAAGGTGGTGTTAAAGCATGCTCAGCAGCTCCTTCTCAGCTGGGTGCAAAGCCTCAGCTTCTCTGCCACCAGTGCCAGGAGTATCATGAGATACTTTGTTTGCTTTCTTACACCTTTAGAGCTGAGAGATACTCCACCTCCCTCTAAGCAAGGACTCCAGATGACTCAGTTCAACTCCCCCTTCTGCCACTAACCCGCTCTGTGACCTTGACAAACTCCTTTTGACTTTATATGCCCTGGTTTCCTCTCCCACAGAGCCACCCACCTGCTCTGCCACCTCCTCACATGCAACCCAATCTGATCACTACAGCCCCTGCCAGGGAGCAAATGAACTTGAGACCCAACAGACTTTTGACTGAATATCTCCCTGGCTCCTAGACAGGTCACAAGCAGAGCTGGTTAAAGACTTTAACATGTATTTCTCAATTATTTTTTCCCAGTGTTTCTAATTAGGACCAATAAAGTCTTGCTTCATTTTTTTTTTTAATTTTTCCTCTCCAGCTGAACTTTCCAGCTGACCTCAGCTGCCACAGCTGCAGAGTTAGTTCTACAGATAACTTGGATCCCAGACCATTTCCAAGGTTTTGAGTTAAAACCTTGAGAGGTGCCTTGAAGATAAGGGACAGTTGCTGAAGTCAGTTCCCAAACCCAATTCCAGCAGCCAGGAAGAGACTCACTATACAGGATGACACTTCCAAGGAAGCCCTGGGGCAGAGCCCCGGGGGTTAAGGCCACAGACATGCTGAGTCACAGGGAAGAGGATGTAACTGCATCCAGATGGGGAAATAAAGGAAAGAAAGATTTCAAGTATGAGCACTAAAATAACTTTAAAAAAAAGTCTTCCTTTTGGAAGAAGGAAAGAGAAAAGGTATCTCAGATCAAGAATGCAATTTTAATCTCAAAATGCTTCCTCCAGCTCCTTACCTGAATGAGGCAAGGACTACCTACATCTCAGTCTTCGGCAGATAGTTGGACAACAAGGCTATCCAAAACCATCTGTGTCAAGGACAACATAACAAATCCTCTGTCTGAAACAATGTCCAGACATCCAAATACTGAGTCACTTCAGTATCCCAGCTAATGTGTCCTTGAGGGAGAAAAAGCCAGACACTCAGCTGGGACACCCCGCAGTGCCAGACACCTTCCTGGGGCAGAGTCACTTCAAAGCAATGCCATTCAGAGTGAGGACCCCTTGATAGGAGGCAGAATGTTACCTCATCCTTTCTCAATGCCTCTCCCTTGTGCCAGTTCATCCTCACACTACCGAGTAACTCCAACAGCCTGGGCAGAATCTGTTCCCCATCCCTCCCACATTACCTTGGGAATGGGAATGTCCCTTTTTCCAGATACAGCTTTTTATCTAATATCCTAATACTTATCTGTGTGCACAAATTACTTGTCATTGACTAGATATTGCCATCCTACTCCCATTTCAGATGAGGACACAGAACTGCTCAGTAGGCCACTAATAGGGTACTCTGCTCCCAAACACATCACATTAAGTGGCAAAGGATTTTAGAACTTTAGTACAAAGCTAACTGCTGAATAAGGAAAGCACCAATATGCACAAGCCTATTACATTATTCCTTTCCTTATCCTCAGGCTGTGCCACTAAAAGTGCATTAGAAATGGGAATTTTGCTGTACAGCTACAATAGATGCCCATGTGCTTCTCTTGAGGGCTTTTTGGATGCTGCTTTGTGGAATGCAAAGCTCAGATTCATTATGTTCTGAAGCAGTTGTTGAGTTGTCTGAAAACAGACAAGTGAAAACATAACGCCAACCAAAAATAATAGCTTTTGCAAAGAGAGATTTTTGACATTCAGGAAATGCATAACTAAAGCCAGAGAACTTAAAGCTCCCCTTTTGCATGCCACCAAAGCAATGTGGATGGGCTTCCTTGAAGAAAAAAAAAAACCAAACAAAACCAAACCACAACAAAAAAAACCCAACCCAAACCAAAAAACCCCAAGCCCCACCATCACCAAAACAAAACAGAGAAGTCCAAGCCTACAAAGTGGCTTTAAAATTTCCATCTCAAACACCAAGGTGACCCCTTGGGCTGGGACAGCATTGCTTCAGTTAGTGCTGCTCTGCCCAGCCTAATTGTAAGTGCTGGAAACAGCCAACATTCCCGAAGGGCCAACAGCTCTTTCCCCTATTGTTTTAGGCTCAGCATCCAGAGAGCAAGTGAAGGAGCAACAGTGACAAACATGAGGGAAGCAGCTGTATTCACTTTCCCTCGGGCTACTTCTGCCAAGTCTTAAAATAATACTGAGATCCTTCACCCTCCTCCCTCTACACTTTCTACCACAGACGTCAGGTTTCTCCCAGCTTGTGTGTGACCTAGCACAGTATCTCCCAAATGGGACCCCTCCTTTTGAGGGAAAGGTCTAATATGGGCAGGTCAAAGAAAAAGCCCCATAATTCCTGCTGTGAGAAGGCTGCCTTTGGGTGAACAAGGTCAGAGTTTGTTCTCCACAAACAAGGACTGGAAACACTTTCCGTTCCAAGTGAGCATGCGCCGAGGGGAACCAGTCCTTCAGGATCCCCTCTCTGCCTTTCATTTTGAAACCAGTCCCTTAGCAGGCTCCAGCTCAGCGTATATTTTCATTTCGCTCACAACACATGCTAATGTTGGTTTTCTGCCCACCCTCTTCAAAAGCAAGAAAGAGAAGAGGAGACAAAAAAAGAAGTACAGCAAAAAATGATGCCACTCTCAAGAAATGGCACTTTAGGCGTCTCCACTACATCAGTAATGACAGTCAACAGTACCTCCAAGGACTTGCTTTCTTCAGGTCAATACTACACTCTGACAGTCAGTTTATTCCTAGGATCCATGAGCCTCTCTTCCAGATTCAATCTTGCACAGACAATCATTCCTCTGAGGCTTTTATCCAGCTTACAGATAGTGCAGAGATACAAGAACCAAACAGTGAAGAAATGCTACTGCTGCTCTGCAGAAATGCACTTTTCACTAAGTGGCTTTTCTTACCTGCCAGGGTCATCCATGGCACTAAGAAAGTCAGAGGTCATTAGAAATAAAGCAGAGATGCTTAAACAACTATCTCATCCTGGATTCCACATGGCTTTGGCTCCAGGCAATCCTCTCCTACAGCTTTCCCTCTTAAGAGATTTACCACTACCCTGGCTCCTGTACACATGCAGAAGAGGAAAGTGAGGCAGAGAACATGACCATCTAAGAAGAAATCATGATTTAAAGTCCACAAAGCTCATTTCACCTACTTGACTGCCTGAGCCAGAGATGAGATGGTACTCATTGCCATCTATCACCAGTTTTGGTGTCTCAGCAAGGAAGATGCCATCTTTGTTAAAGAACTGCCCACCTGCATCATTAAAACTCATTTAGCAGACAGTCCTTTTCCTCAGGCACCAAGGAATATAAACATAGTCATCTTTAAAGCAGGCTTAGAGAAGAGAAAGCATGGGCAAAGAAAGTCACCATAAATTAACCTGTAAATTAACAATGCCAATGTCATGCCCCAGAGTTGCAGTGGTGCCCTTGGGGCACTCCTTTCTTATATGCCAAAAGCCTTTGATGAAATGAAAGCTGTCTATCAAAGAACATCTCTCCCATCAGCTAAACTTATCTTGGCTTTACGCATCACCATAGCCCCTACCCTCCTCCCTGGACACTGATGCCTGAAATGGAGTTAAAATGAAGCTCACTTGTGCTACAGTGAAGCCACACAGTTGATGTTTGGTGAGTAGAGGAGGGTAAGCCTGGGAAAAAAGGAACAAGATATTTTCCAGCGCCCTACACTTTACGCCTACATCTGCAGCACCAGTAACAGCACTGCACTCCTGAGGGCAAAACTTTCCAGTGTCAGAGAAAGTTCACCATCTCAACCTGAGAATTTTAGACATGGTTGGTGACTAATGAGGTCCAGGGAGGTGTGGGTTACTGCTGTTTGTACAACTTTATGGAGGAAGCTGTAAGAGTGCTCTGTAGATGAAATCAGTACATATTTGCACATTAATGTAATTTAACCTGAACTCATTCTATCTTTTAAACCTCTGGAGTGGCAGGGAAGACCATGAGCAAACAGGCAAAGAATAGCTTTATTAAGGAAAGAATAAGGTGACATACTATAACCTGTCAGACAACTAAGGCTAGCAGGAGGCTGTGGATCCAAGCAAGAATAAAGAAGACTGCAGCAAAGAAATATCTCAAACGGTGTTTTCCACTACACACATAGAAAAGGAGAATTTTGCCTGACAAACTCAGTTAAAGCACTGTAAACCTATATAGTCACAAATAACTTGCTTGCATGGCTATACTCTTAGAAGGAGCTGCTTTACCAAAAACAGATGTTTGCACAAAATCCCCAGAGGCTTTTGAAAATCCCCTGCAGTTAGGACCTGTCACGATTAATATTTTGGATAAAATAATGCCAAGAACTGCTCAGCTTCCCACAGGGCAAGGTATCTCTTATAGAGATTTTGTTACTTCAGCCCTCTTCTGCTTGCTCTGCTGATACAGCACAAACTCACCTTGCTGGCCCAAAGCAATGATGACAGGCTGACTGTACTGCTTGGCTTTGTACCAGCTCAGCCTGTGCTTCCACAGATGGTGCAGAACCATAACAAGGCACCTCCAGCACTCAGCTAATTCAGCAAATATGAGTACAGACTGGGTGAACCTGTAGCAAGCAGAGCCTCAAATATTGATTGTGGACCCGTGACCTCTCACAAAACATCCATGGAGATGGCCCTCCAAGTGCAGGGCACTCCAGCAGACCTGTATATCCAGCCCAGCTGTGGCCACCACGTATCACATACACACCCTGAGCTGGCTCATCCACCACCAGCAAGATGCTAGCCATTAAAGGCTATCCATGCAACCCAGGCAAGTGTTCCCAGCCATGCTGTGCTCCTTGCTGTCATCCCTGGGCAGATCCCAACATCTGACCCAGGTTCCCACCCCGATGTACTCATAGCCCTGACACTATGACTCCAAGCCAAACCTGTCAGCTTTGCCTAGCTGGAGTTAAAGGTCTTCAACAGTAACTATGTACATGGTAGTCCTAGGAAGTGACGGACAGAGCTGAGTTAGATCGGATAAACTCATAGCATAACCCACTTAGAAATAAGTTGCTCCCTGAGCCCATCTTCCCCAGCAAGAAGAGAGGGTACATGAAAAAAAAAAAAAGTAACCTGAGAAAGGATTAAGGACATTGCTAAGGAAAGTGCCATGAGTTGTAGGATTTCTCATCACACCTTTAGGGTGAAACTGCAAGCAGGCAGGATGCAGAGCTCTCCCTGCACAGCCTGCATGCAAGGACAGCACTTCTCCAGCTCTCATTAGCTACAGGACTGCTGTTACCCAGCCCTTTGACCAGAGCTACCCAAGTCAGGGAATCTAGAAACTGGACCTCAAGTACATTTTACCTGGACCCCATCAAACTCTCAGATGTGCAGCATATCCCATATGCTTGTGATTCTCTGCTACTCCCCTTGTCTCAACCACAGTTCCCACCAACTGAAGCACAGGATAGTGGGCATCTGGTCCACCAAAGTGAGGGAAGCACACTGCTTCCTGCCAGCTTGACTGTATGAGCATTACATGAGGAGCTTCAGTGAATAAGCAGCCTTTGGTAAATAACGCACAGGCTTGTTTAGCCTGTGGCTCTTTACACGCACCCACCAGACTCTTTATATGTTCCAACACAGTGTTTCTTATGGAGGATAGTGTTATGCAAGGCTGAGCAATGAAAGCAGAGATAGTTACCAGCTTTAACAGGCTTTGGATCATGCCAAGAACAAGTCCCACTCTGTTTTAGTTGCTTCAGTATGATATCCCACAACTTTTCTATAATAATCAGATGCTCCTACACTGCAGTCAGGAGCAGAAGACAAATGACTAGTAAACAGACGGGCAACAATCTCTTTAAAGAGCCAAGAGTACTGCCAAGAATACTTGTAACCCAATTTCATCCCTGCCTCTTTGCCTTCCCTGACCTGTCACTGGACCTCAGTGTGATCTACCTGGTGGTTTTCAGGCTGCAGCACACAGATTACTTCTGAGCAGACAAAGAAAAGCAAACTGATTGGCAGGCTGAGATTCATTACAGACCTATCTCACTGACCTACACCAACCCATTAGCTCATTTATGGAGGAGTTTCACTTTGTTACACATCACTGAAAAAAAATCTAGTCTAGATAGGTGATGTATTTATTTTAGGAAAAAAAAAATCAACTTATGAGCTGAACATCGGTTCCCTACTATCTACAATGCCAAAGACATGCTTGAAATTGAAACAAACTTCTAATCATGGAATCATTTAAGCTGGAAAAGACCTTTAAGATCATCAAGTCCAACTGTTCACCCAGCACTGCCAAGTCCACCATAATCATTTCTTTGATGCAAAGAGACTTCTGTTGAACAACATACTGGGTGCATGCTCCCTCCTGGGCAAAAAAAAAAAAAAGTCTATTTATGATTTGCTGTCTGCCACAGCAGAGGTGAACTGTAAGAGCACAGCATGCCCTGCTCTGTGCAGGAGAACAAGAACTGCAGCCACTTGTCACCTCCTCCCCTGCTAGCTGCAATTCCAAAATGACACATGCAGTAGGTTTTTTTTTTAAGGCATGTAATATAACACACACAAAAAAAGCAATGTGTCTAAGCAAAGGGCTTGAACAGCATACCTCACAGGGGAAGCCCGGGGTATCAGCTTCGGGAGCCAGACTAATTGTTAACATGTAAGACTGATCCCGACAATGCAAGAGGTGTCATGCTACTATCCCACACACGCACGAATGGCCATCCGGGAACTCAGCTGCTATCGACACTCCTCCACTATGTCCAGCTTCACAGATCACCATCCAGGTTTAAAGGTGTCCAGCTTTAAGGGACACAAATTTCCAGGGGTATTTCCACTACTCCCACTGAAGTGACTGTGGTTCTGCAGCTGAATAAGGTCACCTCCACCCTAGTTTAGGGCTCCAGCCTGCTGCTTTTGGCAAGCTGTGTCAAATCAACTATTTCCTTTGAATTTTTCCTAGGCTGACTTAGCTCTCTTTCAGAAATAGCCAATGGAAAAGAAAAGAAAAAAGGCCCTGCCCCCAGATGAAGCCCCAGTCTGAGCAAGAGCTGTAAAAAATTAACAACATGTTAGAGCAAACTGCCTCCTGCTCAGTGCTGGTATTAAAATGAGTGTGGTTGGGGTGGGGAGGAAGGTCAAACCAACCCCTGTAGTGACACCAGTTAGTTCACACCACAGCTCTCCCATGCAGCCCTGCAGCTTCTGCACACTTCGTGCCTACACCAAGAGTCCCAAGAGCGCACAGCACAAGAACGTTTGTGAATCACAGGAGCCAACAGGGAGGAAGAGTAGGAGGCAGAGGGCAAAGGGTTAATTCACACTTTTCTGTTGGAAAATAATCACTGGCTTTACCAGTTTCCTGCAGAAAAATGGGGAGGAAAAGGGAAATCCACTAGGGGGGTAGCACGCCTAATGACTCCTGCACCTCAAAGGTTCTTCTAATAAAACTCCAAACCCAGCCACATCCATGCACTGATAAACACGGCAGCGGCACGCCATTTAAATACAATTAGAGGAGACTGCTCCCTCCCTGAGCACCACTGGGGAGTCAGCCTGGGTGGTGGTCCGCAGCTGTGCATGAGCAATCCCCAACACACACAGTGAAGCTGTAGTTTGACTCCAGCAAATTCTGGCAGTAAATTCCTCTCCTCTTACCTCTGAGGAAGGAGGTCAGACCAGCTGGGAGGGAACACAAAGGAGATATCTGCATTGCTCCAGGCCGGGAGGGATTAATTAAGCAGGACTTATTACAGTGAAGCAAAACTTACTTCACTTGGCCTGTTTAAGGCATAAAGGGACAAGAAGACCCATCCTCCTGGGCAGATTGCCACGACCACACAAAACACAGCCTGTTTCAGAGGAACTCAGCACTAAGCCAGCCTTGGAGCCACAAACAAAGACTAAGCAAGAGCAAAGTCCCTGCCTTTGTGGGCTTCTGCCATGGGGTTGCAAGTCCACAGGGAGAGATGGGTGTGGGGTTCCCATCAACTGCCTTACTACGTTCTTCCAACAGGACCCCAGTCCAGAGACTGGGGTCTCTGCTCCTTTCCTGGTATGCAACCTGGAGATAAGTTCAAAGCAAACAACTTCAGTTCTTCCACTTGTCCCTTATGGGTCTGGATTCCCATAGGCCTGGACCAACAATGCTCTTCTATTTGGGGATTTTTCTCTTTACACATGTCAGTGACCAGGGAAACTTATAGTTTCTGATGAGGCAAACCAAAATGAAAAGATTCATTTTTTTAAAAAGTTAAATTAGAAGAAGGGAAAAAGAAAAAAAAAACACCCAACAAAAATCAAACCCACAAACAAACTTCCAGGATGTACTTAGTTCTGTTCTTACTGAGGTTCTACCTTCAGCTTCAGAAGGGACAAACTCACAAATGAAAAAGCATAAATTAAAAATAAAGTCTGTGATCTATGGCTTGTGCCCAAGTGGAAAATGGGATATTTCTTTCATTCCTACAGAGTAGTGGATGCTTTTGTCCCTTCTCTCTCCAGAAATGAGCAATCATCCCACCCCCTGAGCACACAGACCTTACTGTTAAGATGAGACAGAAAATGGCATAATCCTCACAGAGATGGAAGGGAATTGCCATGTTCAAAGAGATGCGACCACCCCAGGAGGAACATCAGAGAACCTTTGCACGAGAAGAGAGCTCAAAAGAGCAGAGGGCTGGATATCCTGCAGCACACACATTTCAGAAAAATCCCAGTCTTCAAAGCCTCATGGAGGCCTGTGACTAAGCACAAGCCTGCAAGCAGGTCGCAGCAATTGCCTCTCCAGGCCCTTAGTCTGCTTCAAATGCAGGGCAAGCACAAGACATTGAAAACACAAGACTTTCCATAAGCTTTCAACCAAATTCCACCACTTCAAGTTCCTGCTCCTCTACTCTCTGCTGAGGAGTCATCAGAAGCCTCCTGAGATGGACATTCATGGCAAAGCACACCCAAACACACCCCCACACAGGACAGCTTCCTCCACACAAGCAAGGCCAAGATACAAAAATTAAAATGTTCCTACAGGTAGATTCCACCCTGACCCACCCAGCAAAGCTACTGGATCTTTTCCACAGCGGTTTCATCTTTAATTCTGCTCACCATACTTGGTCCAACGGGTTAAAAACCAAAGACGTTTATTAGCAATCAGATGGTCAGACTCCATCATCATCAACATCTCTCCCTAGATTTGCATCTGTAAGCCTATTCTGTATTGAACATTAGTGTTTCTTTTAAAAAATAAAAGTCTACCTGTAAGGAAGCAAGAAACCACAAAAATGCCCAATGGCTTTATTAAAAGTATTAGAAGAGAGTAAGCAAGCTACATAACTCACACAGCAACACAATTCCAAGCTAGCAGTCACAGTACATTTAAATTGTTATTTGGCAAAGAAATCATCCCTTAAATAAATGTAGGTCATCAAGTCGATCAGGCACAAAATGCTCCATAAAAATTAGCAGTTCTTCCTTCTCAGGAGCTTATCAAAAACACCATCACCACAGAGTAAAGCAGACATTTCAAAAAACTGTTATATATCAGTACCAAATGCCCCTCATGATGAAGACAGAGGATATGCAGGACAGAGAGAGTCCCTGAACTTGTTGCTATGGCACATCACACTCTGGAGAGTCAGGATATTATTTTGAAGCCAGGTACAGTGGAAAGGTTGGAAAGCTTGGGAAAGGTTGGGAGAATTGGAAGATGGGTTGCTTTCCCACCTTGCTAAAGGAAGATCTGAGTCATCAGGTTTTGGGGCAATATTTCATCTTAAGTGGTCTATATTCACTTAGGACTAGCACAAGAAAAGGTGTGTAAACTGAGTGGGAGATGTCCCTGTGAAATACGAAGGACGGGCTCTGCACCATCAGGCAGAGTGAGTGCATGCAAGTTAATAACTGAGAAAAAGCTTTCGATGACCTTATCAGCTAGCCAGACTCAGCGAAGACGAAGGTTTATCTAGTGCTGACTAGCTATAGAAGAGTGAAAAATCCAAAGAGCTGAAAAATCTGAAGATACACCATGATCTCAGCGGCAACATCGTGATGGTCTTGCCTTGCACAGGATTCCTCTTCTCAGCCAGGGACCTTCTCTGCAGGATGCACAGTAAAACAGATGCAACAAGTGCCTCAATGCCTTCCAAGGGATAATATTCCTGACAGTACAAATATGAAACCTACACAGCTATTCATGCTCATTTACAAATAAGACACTTCACTAACTTACGCTTATTTGCACGTGAAAATTACTTCAGCGTTTTTGTGATCAGAACAACTTTGTAGCTGCTGTTGTGTGGCCATTATACCACAATTAAATATATTTCAATACTCATTTCAGGAAAAGCATCCACAGTTGTGGATGAAGCAGATGACAGGAGTGTTATATAAATGTTATTGATTTTGTTTCTCCAAACGCTCACTAAATAAGCCAGATAAACATGCCAACTGGTTTTGCTCAACAATACAATGCACCATTCAGCTTTTCAGCAGAACATATCAAACATCAGCTCTGTATAGCATGTATACCTGATGCTGCCACAAAGGACAGAGAAAGGGGGAAGGGGTGATCAGATAAAGGGTGCACATTCCTTCCTCCAGCAGTGATGCAGCAGCAGCTCTATTTCCCAGAGGCAGCAGAATGCAGCGGTATTTCTCATGTAGACCTAACATTCTAAAATACGTCTTAAATCTGCCTATTTCTTAGCAACATCTGGAATGACACGGGGGTCCTGTTCATCAACACAGCAAGGAAAGTCTCCATCCTAGCACTATAATCAAAAGTAGTCACGACAAAAGATGAAGGAGAAGCTATCTTGTTCTTCCCACTTTACAGATGGGAAGTGAAAGATCCAAATGTTTAATGTGGTCACAAAAACACACACAAAAAATATCTTAGCATTTTTGTGTTACAGGCAGGAAAAACAATGCTGGGGAGGAAATATCACCAAAAAGCGCAGCAGATACTTATGGGCAGATCATCTGCAAGAGAGGGAGTTCCAAAAAACAAACCAACCCATGTGGCCAAGTACAAGGATAATGTTGTCCTTGTTTCACCCACACCTTCTTTCCCAATATGTCTCTTTCTTCATGAGCTAGAGATCTGATAAAAATTTTACATTAAAAAAAGTAAAATTATGTAACTCACAATTCTCCCATCTGCTCAGTGCTGGTTAGCTCACAAAACATGGAAGTGTTTTAACAGTCATGGTAAGGGATGGATGGACATGCAAAAAAGCAACAAAACCCAGTTTTGGCATGTAGACCCTCTTTATGGAGATGATATCTATTGCTACATGTAATTAGCTTTCAAAGCCTAATGGCTTACTTTCCTTTTTTTGGACAGGGGGAGAAGTGGGTGAGAAGACATGAAATACTAACTGCTTTAATCTTTCAAGGGTTTGGGAACAGAGTTTGGTCTTTGATACATCTAGTTCCATACATCTCAAGACACAAGGACAGAAAAATCAATGGGAAAGAGACATCGCTCATCTGAACAGACAGAAATGAGTTAGCTTGTACTCAACCTGCCTGTGAGGCCCAGGCAGTCTTTCAGAATGTGTTTTTCAGGGGACTAACCCCTTTAACCAGGAGAGAGAAGCCACAAATACCAAAGAGATGAAAACTTGGTAAGAATTCCTAAAATGTTTTGAGCTATTTTTAAAATTTTAACTCCAAAGTGTTGTTCTTTGGAAAACATTTTCTGGGGAAAATGCTGCTCAGAAGCTGGCCAGCTGTCTGCAGCACCCATCTCAGCAGGCCATGGCTGGATGGCATGTCCTACAGTACGATCTCAGCTGCTACGAGCCCACAGAGGAAGGGTACAACAAATGCTTTGGCAAGACACACTGAAACCATTTACATTGTCTACTTCATGGACTGCGTGTAGTTCAGGTTTCCCCTCTAGTGACTCAGCTGCCTCATCCTCATATATTTTTATCATGTTAAGATTTTTCTGCTATTCCCTCACACCAGAATTTCACCTGTCACACCTTGCAATCAACCTGGGTAGGGTTTTTTCCGCTCTATGCATTTTGTGGGCAAGTACCTACTTAGGTGTTGGATGGGAGCCACAAGGAGGGAGGAAAAGCAGGTGGTAAAGAACTGGAGATGCTTTTCCTTCTTCTGTGCTGGCAACAATTACTGAAATGCCACACCAAAGCCACCCTCTCTGAAAAACTTCAGCGGGTACAAACGCAGCAGCCCATCTGCTTAGCAACATGCGGTGCCAGCAAACACTGTTTCCAAGCCTCGGGCTGAGGTTTGCAGATATTGCAAAGTCACATTTGGTTCCCAGCTCCAAAGACAGCCTTCAGATAAGGGGGTAGAGCAAGAGTGGCCTTTACACAGCAGGCAGGTGCAGTCAGCAGAACATACCTATCTTTCCCTTTTGGCAACATTACACGCCAGTAAAAAACTGCTTTACTGTCTTGTGTCTTCTGTAATGACACTTAGATGCACCTTCTTCCTCTTCTCCTTCAGTACAAGGGTCCTCTCTGCATGCACACCCTTCCCAGGGCACAGAAGGAATAGCTCTAATCAGACAGTAGCTTCTCCCTCCTCTCTTCATTGGCCATCCAAAACACACCTTCACATTTTCCCAAATGCATTTTAACACCTAACCTGCTCTCCAAAACCAGCTCGATAAAAAAAATGAGTCTCTATGGCATGAGCTACACCAGTACTCTGCTGAGCTGACACACTCAGGGGAGTGCTGGTCATGGTCACACATGGGAAGATGGTGGCTCTGCTGTGTCAAAGAGCTGGGCAAGAGCATGGAGGCTGCGCAGAGGGAGGCACAGCACAAGCTGACAGCACTGTAGAAAGAGGCATCCACTGGCTTTATGGGACCTGACTGCAGATTTCTGATGCATGTCATCCTCGACACCAGCAGCTGCCAGAATTCACCACATTAGCAAAACACAACAGAAGTTGCCCTGTGGGTCAGGATATTGTAGCTGTCTTGCATAATGCCAGCCAAAGCACGCCAGGAAAATCTAGCAGAAGATTAGCTTTGAAGACAGGCTAAGGCCTGTCTGATAAAATCCCACCGTTGGAACAGTGTCTGAACAGTTTGCCCAAAAATCCTCTCCAGGACAGATACCCTAGGTGTAGCACAAACACGGTACCCCACAGCCCTGCTTTGGCCTGGGAAAATACAGAAGAACAAGTGGAGCTCTTGACTGAGAGAAATCCTGCTTTTTGACATTTCAAGTGCAGATAGGCATCAGTTTAAAAATCAGTATAAATAGAGGCAACTGAAGTCAAAGAAGCTGGGGCTACTCATGGCTGGCAATCCAGGTTGCTCTGCCTGGTGACAGAGTTCTGGCACTTGAAATTCTCTGCGGGTCAAGTCGGACTTCAGAGGGGTTTCTAAAAGAGAAGAGGGAGACACTTGGTGGAAAGTTAGGCAAAAACCTGTGCCAAGCATAAGAAACTGGCATGAAAGGCCAGAGAAAGTCAAGAACAGGCAGAAAAAAGGCAAAAGAGACAGTCAGAAATGTTTGAATGATCATAAGGAAATGATGTTTTGTTATGTGATCCAGAGCCCTCTGCCACGGGTGCCATATAAATAATTATTAATTATGTTGTTGATTATCTGTGTGAGCAATAGAGCTAATGAGCTGGTTCTTACAGGAGATAAATACAGCTTCTAAAGAGCAGGGCAGTCATTCTGCCAAAGGCAAGTAATTAGAAGCATTTCTTCTCTGCTGAAAGTTTGCCTTTTTTCTTTTTTCTTTTTTTTTTATTTTTAACCCGAGGACAGCCAATACGCACTGTAGATATTTGCTATTAAAAACCCACTCCCTTCACAGTCCCAGCAGACATAAACTGAATTTCCCTTAATGACTGGGCCCAATTAACTAGAACCTGGAGCTCCACTTTGTAAGCAGCAGGGTTCCTCTTTGGAGGCTTGGCCCCAATGGGCAGGAGACATCCAAAGGTTGAGGATTAAAGCTGCTTTGTTTCCCTAAGCATGTACACCATATTGCAGGACGGTTGGCATGGGAACACAGCTATGGAGGAGCCTATAGTGCACAATAAACAGTCTCCATAAAATACGGAAGCAAATAACTGGGGAGATAAAGGGTAAACCCTTCACCTAACACTGAGAGAGCTCAGCAGATGGAGGAAGAAGGAGCAGCCCTTCCAATTCACAGTTCTTCATGGGTGTCAAAGAAATGCCTGCTTCCAGGATTTTTGTTTCAATGTTACTGCTTTAAGCCTCCAGCACACGTGTACTCAGCCCATTTCACCTCCCAGTGTCTGAACAACAAGTATCCAAAAAGAAGTTCCACTTTAGCTGCTGTCATCATTTATAGCCTTGTACTGGTTGTGGCTGGGATAGAGTTAATTTTCTTCACAGTAGCCAGTACAGGGCTATGTTTTGCATTTGTGCTGGAAACAGCATTGATAGCACAGGGCTGTTTTAGTTATTGCTGAGCAGCGCTTCCACAGTCAAGGCCTTTTCTGCTCCTCACATCTCCCCACCAGTGAGCAGGCTTTGGGTGCACGAGAAGTTGAGAGGGGACATGGCTGGGACAGCTGGCCCCAAATGACCCAAGGGATATTCCAGACCACATGACATCATGCTCAGTGTATAAAGCTTGAGGAAGAAGCAGGTTTGGGGGGAATCTCAACCCACAGGCTTTCTCACTTGCACTCTTGCGATTCCCTCCGCCATAGCCCTGGGAGTGAGCAAGCAGCCGGGTGGTGCTGAGCTGCTGGCTGAGGTTAAGTTGAATTGCAATGTCTCTCAAGGTGCTGGTTAATTCCAGAGCAGAATTTGAGAAGAGGGCTGGCCTGAGGGGGTAGGATTAGACAGTCAATATTACATGGGTTTCTTTGTGAGAGCCATCAGCAAAATACTAAACCTACTTTCTGGCAGTGGATATTCAGGCCCTGATCCAGCTCATTAAACACAAATAGTTCTATTCTATTCAACAGAAGTGCTTGCACTGGTTAAGGAGGCACAAAAATACCTGTTTGGCTCAAATACTGAACAAGCAAAGCAAGAAAAAGTATCAATCAAGCTGTCTGACCAGAAAATGCCATGGATCGGGTATGTAACCGCTGGTCCATATATATCACATCCACTGTGGAATTTTACCTGACCAGCTGGGCAAATATTCCATCATTTATAGCATCTCACACAACACCATCTAGCCATATGTTCACACAAGGTGACATGAGATGGCCCATCCAGAGGTGACAAACAGGACTGCCTGCCACCCCATCTGCAAGCAGAGGGAGTGGTGTGTGCTAACCCACTGATCTCAGGTGCCCCATAAGCAGGCTGGTATGTCTCAGACAACATCGAGTCCTCACTGCAGTTACGTCACCCTACCTTGCAGACCCACAAGCCAGACCAGCTCTGTACCACTGCATGCTCTGTACCAAGACACGCTGGTGTGAACGGGGAGCACCTTACAGGCAAAGCGGGTGGCTTTGCCGCACTGCAACCTCTCTGCAGTCAACCACCCCAAACTGGAAAACCTGTAGACATTCGAGTGCCTGTGTTATGAACTGAGAACACTGTGAACAGCGAGCTCTGGGAACATCCACAAACATGTCTGGCTGCACAGACAGCCGCCTGCTCCTCCCCAGGGGCTGTGAGGAGCCTTCTGGAACCAAGCTGAGCATGCAGAGCCCAGGCAGGCAGCACACCATATTCACCCCACCGCTGGAGTTACAGGCCAACAGTTCACATTTCCAGCTGAATTTCTGTCCAAGTCTGCACATGACCCTAATGGGGCACATGACTTACAGCTAAGGATTAGCACCTAGTGCTTAGAGTTAAGCTAAAAAAGCAGCTCTCCCAGCTGCCAGTTTCGCTGAAAAGCAGCGTTAACCCCCTTCCGTTTAAACCAGGCTGAGATTCACCCTCCCTCCCAACCCAAAAACCTGATGCTCATCCAGCCCTCCTGTTACATCTTCAATACAGTTATATAATGATTTAAGATACAACACATTTCACATTGAAAGGGGTGTGGTTATTTTCCGTGCTTAAAATGATCGCTATGCAGTAAATACTAAAAACAGCATTGTCCCAAGTCACCCAGGAGCTCTTTTGCTGACATAGGACTAATTCTCCACCCTATCTACCTTTCTAGCACAAAGCTAAAGTTTCCCTTTGCTTCCCAGACATCTCTGAACATCTATTAATAAAAAGGAAAGTGTAAGTTTACTCTACAGAAAATACTCCTTTTTATCAGAGTTGTAGTTATAAATTAAAAGTGGTTGTACCCCAGATCACTTAAATGTTCCCTGCAGTGCAGGAGCAAATCAAGAATAAAACTTCTAACCCTGCTTCTACATAAAAGAGGAAATGGGGGGAAAGGAAGAAAAGGAAGATGATCAACCAACTTTGGATACCTGCTTTGCCTCTTTTTACAGTAACACAATTTGCAGATGAAACACCATAAGTATCTTCTGGAAGTTCCTTTTTTTTCTGATCTCATTCAGGACTGTTGTTCCAGCATACTAACCTTCAGTCTGTAGACATTTCCTTATCTTGACCAAAACACTAGATAAAACTTACAAAACACTGACCCTGGGGATTTGCTCAAGAGACAGGAATGCAAAGACTCAAGTAGGCAGAACTGGAATTTACTGCGTGGCAGTCTGGCTACAGAATGGACACTGGTCTTGTGCAAGGGCTGGGAAAAGTCATTCTTTGTTACAGGCAAGAACAGACAGGACTGCCTGTAGACCCAAAACTATGAACTCTAAATACCATTCAGGTTTTTTTTCTCTAGCAAACGCAGATAGACATCTTACACCAACTTAGCCTGAAGGCCTTCTAATGCAGCTTTGTCCATGGTTTTAAAGTGTGCAGTAAGTAATTAGTACATTTTCAGGCCTTCAGGGAACATTTTTTTCTTAGTTTAAAGAGGAAAGTCCATGGTGCACTGAAATATGAACTTTAAAAATTAGCACCCTGGGCACTGACCTACACAAACTGCTTCACATAGCCAGGTCATCCGCTGCTTTATTAGGCACTACCCAGAGTGCCTTACATATTCCCCTACATTTTAAAGGGGTCGGACAAGAGCTCCCAAAGAGGCTTAGAGTTGCCAAATTGACCTCACTTTTATCTCAGGCATTTGTTCTTCAGTAGCCATGTGCCAGGAGCAAGGCTCTACATCCTGAGGTTATTACACATTTCTCTGATGGCTTCCCATGCATAATAGAATAGCTCATTAATGAATTGATCTGAAGGAAGAGTTCGCTGCAGGGGCCAGGAACCCAAAGACACACACCTACAACTGAACAAGTAAGTCACTTCTGCAATATCACATCATCTGTCCTGCTGGTGAAGGTCCCATTAAATCATCATCTACTTCTACTGCTTGTTCTCCATCCCCACCCTTATAAAAGATACATGGGAACTGCTTTTGCCTTCACAACTACTTATTTGTGGAGATCTGGTCTCTCATTCCTTACAGGCCTTTTCCATTTGGGACTGGCAGGTTTGTTGCTCACATTAAGGGAGTTTGTGATTCTTGCACTAACCTTTGCAGTGTTTGAATTACATGGATTGCAGTTCATCTGGATTGTGACTAGGGACCATAAGTCCACCCTGAGGGTTGTCATCAGTCTGCAAAATCCCAGGACTATGGTGTTTGCTTGCCATTGCTGTCCACAAAGAGGGAACTGAGTCTGGAAACAGCTGCCCTGAGCTAACTGAGTATTTCCAGATCATCCCAGGAACATACCTCCATGCTCCAGCACCGAGCAATACCTTGTAAACAAATGCCCTTATATAGGCCTGTGTGGGCAAAGTTAATTATCTCCAAATAGATTCCAGAAGCTTCAAATCAATTTATGAAAACAAAAATTAACTTTCCATATAAACATAATTACAGTAAGACAACAGTATCCAGCCTGGTGTTAGTGCTGTTTTTGGAAGCTGGGCAGAAAGCCAAATGAATTCATTAGGCAGTGTAATTAATAATGGTTTTCCCTTGCTTTAGGAAGCCATTTATGGTCCTATGAGGCAAAGGTACTAGGGAAAAAACCTACAGCTAACAAGTTTTAAAAGGTGCTTCTACAACAACAATATATTTTAAAGCTTCCACGTGAACATATATCATTTAATGAACATAAAAAGAGCAGAAAAAAAAACCAACCCACAACACTGCAGTGAGATCGGTTCACTCTGCTTGAGAAGGTGCCTTGGAAGACTTTTCTTAAGAAAAAAAATCACCAAGTTTCTCCTCAAAAAATGAGCATCACCACTTTAAAACACAAGAGGAATCAAGCTAGCACCACATAACCAGCACCCCCATCCAGTCCCCACCTCCACTGCGGCATGAGCCTCGAACAGCGTGAGATCCTCAAAATGCAAGAGGAGCCCACAAGCAAACACCATTCCATGGCAAAAAAACTTAAAAACTAGTTTTTAAGCGGATCTGCTTGTTTCCTATCAACTCTGAACTTCAGTCTCTTATTCTCAGGCTACAGACATGCACTTTGCAAGCGCTGAGCATTTTGTCTCTCAAAGTGCTTACTGGCAACGTGCAAGCTGAAATGGAGGTCTTCCGCATGTGAGAAACTCACATCCATCACCTTCTGTCCCGCTGAGCCCAGAAAGCTTGTGCTGATGTTACCAAGAAAGTGCCAGTCAGTGTTGATAGATAGTGCACTGGGTGATAAAGATATAAGAGTAACAAGAGGCCAGTCATGTTTCACTGTGCAGTCAGTTCTGTGGAAGCAGAAGGCTGGTACTGCACAAATCACCAAACATCTAGTTATCAGGACTAATTAAAAGCAGAGAAAGACAGCACCTATCTCATCATCAGTATCTAAATATCTAGACTCCTAACAGCACACCCTGAATACCTTTCTCTACATTTCTCTGACAAGAGCTCCCTTGGAGCCTTGCGCAGCTCACAAAACATCATGCAGCAGAGAAGTGCTGACGCGGCAGTTGTCAGGTCACCAGCTGCTCTAATGTCACCCATCTAGCAGAAACAAAGCCGCAAAAACCCACTCATACAACAGAGCTGCAGGATCTCTGAGCAGCCGCTGCCACCTCTCACCTGCCAGTTATCCCTGGCATTTCTTCATCCTCCCAACTCTTGACTTACGCAGGATGCATTATACAGCTCAGGGCCAAGGAAATATTTGGATATACATGTCCTAAAGCCAAGAAGGTTGGCAGCCCTTGTCCTGTAACACCCCAACTCAGCTTCTCTTCTTTCTCTGTTGCTCCACTTCCCTATAACAGAGGGAAAACCGCCCACGGTGCATTGTCTGGTGGAACACACAAACCTGCCGCTCAGTCAAGCAGCCTGCCTCGCAGCACAGCAATGTAATCTATTTATGAATGGCAGCGGAACCCCCAGATTGAATTACAAGGCAGGTATTCAATCAGGCAGGATGTGTAGCTGTTTGCTAACAGACTGGAGGATTAAGAGAGCGATAGGATACATGCTTTCCTTCCACATGACAGCATCTCCCTCTTCTCCCCTCCCCAACCAAGAACCAAGCAGAGGCTGTATTTAAAGAGAAGAGGATTTACAGTGCTCAAGACCCACAAGAAGGATTAGAGAAAGGTTACAGAGAACATGCGTACAAAGACAGCTCTACTGTATCATCCCTGGCAGAAGAATTACAAAACAACAGTCTGCACAAGGCAGGGCAAACACACCTGAGCTACCAGGAGGAAAGGAGGGTGCAGCTGGAAGAGCAGGCAGCTGCTTAATGCCACACAGCCAACCGCTTGCACAGCGTCTAGTGTAAGACGACTGCAGCACCTGTTTTTAGCAGAGCTCAAAGGCAGGCTTCACTATTTTTAAAAGGCCTGTGTGGTGTAGAGAATGGCAAGCAAGAGAGGCTGCAGTCAGCTCTTCTTTATATTCTAGTAACACCCAGGGTTTATTCTCTCCAAGTGCACTATGTCCTGCACATGCAGAAGACAGTCCTTACTCGAAACAGCAGGTCACATGCAACGTAGAAATGCCCACTTCACCCGCTGTTACCATCCCTAGGGACACATGCTGTAGTAGAGCATGACAAGGGAAATAAGGGAGTTTATTGCTTTGAGCCTAGAGAACACAGCACATGTATGTGAAAGTCATCTGATGGAAAAAGTCTGCAGTCTAGTACAAGAAGACAGAGGACAGTGTCTCACATGATGCAGGAAAGAAATTCTCTGCCTGATGCAGTGGGATTACATCATGTCTGACGGCAGAGGCCCATTGTGCTCTCACTTGTAAAGGAGGATTACTGTATATCTGATCTGCAAGAGGGATTATTGTGTTTGAAGCGGGTCGAGTACAATCAGGATAAACTGAAAGGCAGTAATACGCTGGTGGAAAGTTTCACTGGATTTGTGATGGTGCAGATGGAGAGCAGGATATCACACACATTAGGAATGATGGATGCACAGATTGAGAGAACGCCCTGGACCTCCTAGAGATGATTTCTGCATGTGACACAAGTCCACTTCATGGCCAGCCCCCAGCTCAATTGACAGGTTACTGAGCAAAACTTATTTCTGAGTTTGTAAAAAATATTTGTGCAGTTCTTGCAAAAAACAAACAAACAAAGCCAGCCTCACTTAAGCGTCCTCTTGATTTCAGCCCTTTTCAGTACTATGTGACCCAGGACCTGTTTCCAGCCCTTCCTTTGTACAGACTTTTCTGTGCTTGAATGACCACCTCTTTTTATTTATAATTAAAATCTTAATTGAGCTTGACAGTGATAAACATGCAACGTATGCTTTTATGTCTTACATTGTACTATGTCTGAGACATGTATCTATTGCATTCTCCTTTATCAATACTCCAATAAACTTCCCATTAAACCTTGTTACAAGAAAATTGAGTTTTCATTGAAATCTACAGGACTGGTCTATTACTGCAGGAATCATATCAGGGAAGACATCATAGTCATATCCTAACACAACACAATCCAGACAGCACTTAACACACCGGATGGCATCTATCAAGATATTGACCATAAATCGTTTCAATTGGAACTGCAAGAGAAGGCAGAGCATAGCTGACCATTGGGATTGTGCAGGACTTCCTTTATGCTGGGTCATCCTCACATTTGTCTTTTTTTTTTTTTTAAATACTATTCCATCAGCAGAGGAAAGCCCTATCTCTCACCACCTGACCTAAAGGTTTTGCATTAAACATCACTTTCAGCTGAGGGGATCTAGCAAGACTTATGTCAGCTACAGAATATGCAGCCTATAGACTGCAGAGAACTCACAGCTCCCCATCTGAGCTACCAGGAGTTTCATACTCAGGTTTGGCACGAAAAGCCACCTCTTGATTAATATTCCCCCACAAATACACATTTCATTCTTTCCTCTTTCTCACCAAATCCTCCTGCTAGGATCCATCCTTCAGGAAAAAAAGAAACTCTGCAGCAAAGCAAGTGGATTAGCTTCACTCTCAGTATTTGACAGAAGGGAGAACAGATTGGGACTCCATGAAGAGTGACTCATTATCAGCAAATAGTTTTAAGTGATGATTGTTTCATCACCACCCACCCAGCTCTCCCCTCTGTCTGCAGGCTAGCACAAAAACTCACTGCAAGAGGATGACAAAAAAAAGAAAAATTAGGCAGACATTATTACCTCTTCTTTCCTCTCTCAGGATTGAGAGAGTAGAGCTGTCTAGAAACGGAACGCGCAACAGGCTTCAAAAACCCTGGGTTACAGATTGGGGGCTTAAGGGTTTTCTTTTCTTCCAAAAGCAGTATGTAACATTGTCTCCCCTCTTAACCTATCTGAGAAAATGCTGAAAAACGCTTTCAGATATCTGCCCTTTCCCTGTGCAAACATATGCTGAGCCTAACCCTCAGGGACACTAACACCCTTACAGTCATTTAGCAGATAAGCCCTTGCTGTAGGATCAAAGCTCAGTTGCAACGTGCCGATTGATGTTGCTATAAATGAGCATTAGCACATTTGGGATCCAGCCGAATGGGTGCCTGAAGGTGAAGAATCCCATACTTCCAGTCAAACACATCAAAACCCCATCAATATCAGGGTACAGAAGGTGACAGCAGCAAAAATGAAACCCTTGCCGTATCACATTGCTCTCAGCAACTACCTCCAGCAGTGAGCTGCCTTTAGGAGAATAGCTGCAGAGCAAACCTAGAGAGAGAGAAAGAGAAGAAAATAATCACACGCACTCTACCTAGAGAGGATTTTTAATAGAGATGGCTTGAGGGCAACCATGTAAGTAAAATGTAAGTCTTGCTCCAGGCATGATAGCCTGGCTTCTCCTGTCATAAGCAAAGGAGACGTCTAGAGAGAAGGAGAGATGGCAAGAGAATAAGGCAGCCCCCCGTAGTGCTGCTCTCTCACCCACTCAAGCACCCTCTGAGGAGGGCAGCATGTTCACAGACCATGACCTCTCTTGTCCAGCTCTCTACAGGAAAATGCTGCTTCAAGTTCCCAAATGCTCTCAAAAGGATCCTCTGCAGAGCACCACCACCTCCCCAGCTCTTGCCAGGCAAAGAGGCAGGTGGGGAGTTCTGTTATCAAGAGGTAATCACATCCTGAGGGTATTACCAAGCATGAAATGCAGCTATGCCTCTGATCCTCTGGGTGCAGTTACCTCCTGGTAGACCCTGCTCCCACCTGCCCTAAAGCTGCCTCTTCAGTGCTGTTATGAAATTGCTTGTACCTCTACATTGCTGTAAATTATTGAGCAGTATTTGAAGCCCTGGAAGGCATTACTTCATGTATTCAAAATAAGTAAATAAACAAAACCCCTTTCCATCAGAACATACACTTAGAACTGGATATTCCAAGAACAAACAAAATTGCCACAAAAATCTTAAAAATTTCCTTGCAACATTAAACACAAAACCACACCATGAAAAATGGCTCACAACTCCTATAATCTGAACATCCAGATGAGCTTGCAGACATTTTGCATCTCAGCTACCAGCGTGGGTTGTATTTTGCAGGCTTCAGATCGCTACCAAAAGCTCGAGACAGCCATCATTGACTAGTTTGCCAAGCAGGGATACGAACTTAAAATATACTTCCATTGCCTTTTTTTGTTCTGAGGGCCGCCAGCCTCATCTAGTTTCCAATCAGTGAGACTTGTTTCTTTTGCTTTCTTCCAAGACTCTGAGGAAGTTAAAACCAGGTACAGTGGAAAGGTCTTGTATACAGTTTCTCCTCCAGGATTCAGTGGTAAGAAGAATGCAAAGCCAGATGTGTTTTTGAGATGATCCCAACTACTCATTGTCAGGCAGGAGCAGATCACATGGTTAGGTCATGGGAGGATGTGGAACTTCTTCAGGATTTCGCCAGAAAAAAAAAACAAAAACCACACTGCCATGCTGGCACTTGCTGCCACTTTGTCCAAAAGGACTTCAGAAGAGAGCTGAAGATTTAATTACTTTGTTATTAGCTCTCTGCTACTACCCCTTAAAACTTCTCTACAACATGGAGGTAGGAAGTGAGGAAAGAGAAAAACCGCAGTCAAGGTGACATAGCTGACCTCCCTGTCTGACAGAGGTAGGTAGAATCTGAAAGTCTCCATTATCCAATAACTCAACCCGTATAGGGTCATGCAAATCACCACACAGGCTAAGGTCACCTTTAATCTCTATTAGCGTTACCCCCTGTTTACTTTCCAGCCTTTACTCACAGGAAGTTGAAAGCCAAGAGCAGAACAGGAGATACAATTCCTTTCCCTGGACACTTACTGCATTATTAAACATGGATTTAAACAAGGTTTTCTCTCTGTATGCTAAAACGCCTTTTTTTTCTTTTTTTTTTTTAAAAGACAACTTTGCCTGAGGGAAACCACTCTGTTTTGGCTTAACTGAACACCCATTAATTTTATAAGAATGGGTAGGGGGAAGGGCTTGTGTCTCCACAGATTTATAGTCTTTTCATGCCAACTGGGAAGGAAATTCTCACATGCTCATGTAGCATCAGACTTCTCCCACAAAGCTCATATTTACAGAAGAATGCAAAGTTCCCCAAGGGAGTCTAGGAGCTGATGAGACTATGAGGATCTGTTATTTATATTATAACAGTGCCCAAGATTTTTGGACACTGCACACATTCAGGGGAAGATGCAGCCCCTCCTCAACAAGGTTCATGCTCATAGCAAATTATTCACTTTCACAGAAATCAGCATGAGTTTCATGTGTTTTTTTGGAACAGAGCTATTAGTTCACACAACCCAGAGGCAACCTGATGCCTATGTCTGGCCACTCCAGCAAACAATGAGCCTACTCATTCAGATCATAGTTGCTGTGCCCAAACTTGCCAAACAAGATTGTGGTCGAGCAACAGAGAGATACTCTGTGCCAGATGCACCAATACTCCCTGGAAGCGACTCCGCTGAAGTCACTGGAGTTGATTGTGAAAGAAATGTGTGTGTAATCTGACTGATTTGATGAACTTCTTGAATTCCTAAGAGTACACTGAATCAACCAGCTGCCAACAGAGCTGGTGTCATCGCTTCTTCAAGCAACAACTGATTCATCGCAGTTAACATAACCCTTTTTCCACTCACGTATGCTGAGGGGCACAGAGCAAAGGCAGGCTTGCAGCACGGTTTGCCCTAGAGCCAGAGAACACTTTTTTCATAAGAAATCCTTTACTGAAGAGAAACAAGTTATTCCACACACCTGAAGGCACTCACTGAGCTTACAGAGCCTTCCAGAATGCGAAAAGCTTATACAGACATTAACTTTCCTGTAATTTGCTCTGTATTTGCCCAGAAGTGTCTTACACAGCTGGTACAAGAGCTTTCTAAAATATCGACCTACAAAAAGGAAGTGGGGGTGGGGAGAAAAAAGCACACAGACTATTCAGTCTAAGGAAAGGACCAAGATGGGTGGGGGAAGAAGGCTCAATAAGGGTCAAATGTGTAACAGCCTACAGCAGGCTGGAAAGTCCTTATCCTACCTGCAATGTGTGTGCAGAACAAAGAAGTGATGGACTTATGATTACAGAAAGGGAAATGTGGATTAGAATGAACAAAATTATTTTTGCCAGAAGGAATAAAATTTCTGAATAGGAGACACCATGATACCTCAGCTTTGGAGGCCTGCAAAGCATTGCTCAAGTGCACATGGCCCCATATAGGCTGGGAAAACAGACTAGAGAGCTTCATGTGGACCCTTCCAGTCCTATGATCAACAGAGAATCTCCTGAAAAAAAATAGTAAAGAAATTTGAAACATTTCCTGACAGTAAAGCTCTGGGCTAGGTTCATGGGGAGTGTCACCACTTCATCCAAATCCCTCAAGCACATACCAGACAGGCTGAATACAAATGATGGAGCCCTCGGAGACAGCTGGAGCCTGCTCAGGGGACCTGCAGAGCCTTCCCATCCTATCACCAGATTTGAGTACGTCTATGTCATGAACACAGACCAGAGGCAGCACAAGCAGAAAAAAACGTATTTCTCAAATCTTGCCCGAGGCAACTCTGCACATAGGACTTAGCCAGAAGTGCTCTCACTCCCAGAACAAATCTTCACACAACTCAGGTTCTCCTGGAGGTGATCTGAGCATCCCTGCCCTCACAGCAGCCGTCGAGTGTCTACCGACTCCCTTTCCACATCAGTTTTAACTTAATACTTTTAACTTCAGATAGGAAACAAAGCTTGTTGTCTTACAGAGGTTTCTAAGTGATGAGCATTTGTCTTTCTGCCTACAGAAAGCTGCCAAATCATAAAGCTCCATCCTGTTTGTCAAGCAAGCCCTGGGGTATTATTTTTCCTGAAGTCAATGATGTCACAGAAATACTACTTGAAAATAGAATGTAAAATTACACTCTTGAGTGCAACACATTCTGGAGTTTTCGTTGGCACTGCTAAAATTGTTCTGTTGTGTTTTTCTGGCACAGGCCATAGCCAGATAATTGCTTGGGGCTAATCTTGAGAAGGCAAAATATACACAACCAGCACAATTCCACTTCTGCTCCATCTTCTATTAAGAAACAAATATTCTCCACAGCGTGAAGTCTGGTTATCTTTGCCAACAAACTCTACTAAGTGGAGCTGAGTGAATTTAGGGAGCAGGGGTAGAGAGTGTAATTTTGGCAGGACCAAAAGCTTTTGTGAATTATTGCACGGACAAATCGTTGCTCTTTTTGTTTGTTTATTTTGCTTTTTTTAAAAGAGGGAAGAGATGCCACATCAAGAGGTCAAGGAGTTTTATTTAGTCTGAAAGATTTCCGAATTGTTCCCCCCACCCAGAAATACTTGTGAATGAGGCAGGAAAGGGGACACCTACATTATTCACCCTGCTCTGGCTCCAAGCCAGGCGAGTACAGCCAGCCATTTAAAGACCATTCCACCTCCTAAATTTACTGGATTATAAAAGAGATGCTGCCTAGCATTATTCCACCCTATTTCCAGTAGTAGAAACTTAGTGCCAAGAGCCAGAGCACACAAAGCCATCTTAGTGAGGTGGTAATAGGCAGTGCCAAGTCCAGCTTTCAAGAATATGCATGCAACACCATCAGCATGATTGGGCTCAATATTGTGTAATTCAGTCAGATACTCTCTTTACATATCTGGCAGAAATAACCATCACTCCGAGGAGACTGGTGTTTTCACCTTGACTTTGCTGTTGAGTGAGCTACAACAACTTGCTGTGCCTCCTGTGCGCATCCAGATATTCCTTCGTGAGTATCTTAGGATACATGGATGCACAGCCTTGATTCAGCTAAGCAGCATATGCAATTTCATTGTTTTCAAAAGTTTTACAGAGGTTAATAAACCTTTAAAAGCTCCATAATTAGCCTCTCTCTGGGAAGAGATACCATATGTGAAGAACAAAAAAAGTATGTATGACCACCAGACCAAGATATTACAATGGTCAATGAATTTGAGAACCAGAGCACCTAGCTTGGATCAGAAGTAGTCATCCATAGTATTTAATCTGTCAATACAAGCTGACACTGCTACGGGAGAGGCTAGCCTCCTGAACTTGGGGTGAGAAAACCAAAGAGTCTGGCAAAACCTGGCTGCTTAGTATCAACCACGGCAAAGTTCACATTGCTTTTTGAACAGCAAAGCAAAAGTATACAGAGGAGAGAAGTTAGAGAGCAAAATCCAGAGAATGCCACCTTTGTTTATGCTTAATATGACAAGATGTTTCTAAATCAATGTATTTTAAAAAGTGATTTCTAACATAGGATGCTAACTTGCTCTAATCTCTATAAGAATACTGAACTAGCCTGTGAGTCCCAAACCTCAGCAGCTCATTTGACAGGTGGTAAACCAGCAAATACCAGTCTACAGCATAAACCACCTTCCTACCTCTACAGCTGGGACGCGACACTCCATTCCTACATCCCCTACATATTAGCACAATAACTAACAAAATTCTATAGGGGGAAACAGCAAGATGTAAAAGCTACTTATTCAGGTGTATTGCCAGTGCTTCCAGTGAAACCATCCCAGCCTCCAGCCAGCTAAGAATTCTAATGAGAATATGAGGAAATTCAGCTTCAACTGACAGGGAAATGCTTGAAATAGCCACAAGCCATGGTAATTCAGGATTCTGGTTTCTATCCACCCCTGCAAAGCTGACACCACAGTATGCAGTTTCTGCAAAGGAGAAAAGTTGAATTTGTTCAAGATAAGGTCCTAACATGGTTTATTTATTTGTAGTCTTTAGGGACTGTTTAGCAAGCTCTAGAAACAGGCAGAATAGTGAGTTCTATGACGGATTTCTATTATTTAGTCTATCAAGGAAGATTTGCACCTAAACCCATCTTCCCAACATAGAACTCTTCAGATAACTCTAGTCAAGGTATAGTGCTGGGGAGGTGGAAAAAAAAACAATCAAAACAAGGTCTGCTTAGGGTTCAGGAAACAGTCAGTGAAAAAGCTGAAAGTTCTTTTTAACTCTAAGCACTGGACTAAAACCAAACAACAATAGAACCAGTTGGCCTCGTACCTATCAAGGAATGGTGTTATAAATTAACTCAAAGAAACGTTCCTTTTCTTTGAAGGCTTTTATGGCATGTTGTTCGTAAATATTCTAGTAGTGCAGTGATGCATGTTTCCCAGATGTCAATAACTATTATTTAGGTTTCTCCAGGGCAACATCTCTATGAGCTGGGATCTTCCTTGGGAGACACGACAGCTGACATTTCTCTCAAAGCAGTACAACTCAGCAGCTATTTCAGGGACCCTTCAGAGACAAAAAAAGGAAAATATCTTAATGTGTGCCTTCCTCAGAAATTTATCTAAGGGGCTCAATGCCTCCAAGACAAAGATTAATATTTCAAATAAAGCCCATTATTATCCTCACAGATCTTCCCAAAAGGGCTGGAAGGAAAAAGATGCGCTGAGCTGATCGCGACCACTGGATTCCTTCAAAGCAGATTGTTACACCATGAGGTAAGGAAACAGTCCACCTAACAACATGCCCTTTTACTTTCTTATTTTCTTGGTCAGGCTTGCAGGAGCCTAAAACCAGCCATTCCTGCTTTATTTTGGCACCTTTGCTATTGATCCCAGCTGCAGCCAGATACCGCAGAGCTGTGGAAACATTAAAGAAAACTGCACCACACCTCATCAAAACTCAAACCCCAAATCTTCACAGTCTGGGCAAGTATTCAAGTTAGTTTTGTTTCATCTAAAGATTGAAACTGATTAGAATAAGCAGATGTGTAACAGAAGAAATATATGCACAGTCTGAGTGCGCAGATATTGAGGGAACACAGAGGTCAGACTTCAATCACACATGCAATCGCTTGTTTATTTCTGCCCATCTCACCCTTCTGATTTCAGGCTCAGATACGAACACAATGCTGAAAATAAAAGCAAATATCCGGACATCAGCCTCAGCACAGGAGCAGAAGTTTTAGGAGCCTCTTAGTAAAGCCAGCACTCACACACTTCGGATTCCCACCCTCCAGGTTCAGATCAGCCTCTGAATTTGATGCCAAACCAAACCAGAATCCCAGTCCTTCAGTGCTAGCTCAAGTCTAGCTTACTATAATAGAGTGCTTATCAGCTATATTCACACATGCAGTCTCCTAGGAGTTGTTCTGGTGGAATTTGGTCAATAGCACTCAGATTTGACATTATTTAGATTATCCCTGGAGCGGTAAATGGCATCAAACCAAAGTAAAAAAAGCACCTGCGAGTGTGGAGCAAGTGCCTCCTTCTCCCAGCCTGTTAAAGGGTACAACCTGATCTTGATCTAGCATGTGTTACTGTTGTTCCCTTAAAGCCAGGGCTAAGTACTCTCTCCAGTGCTGAGAACATATTTCCACAGCAGTGCAAATTGATAAATCCTGGGATGCTGCAGGTCTCACTTCCCTGCTCAGCCATGTGCTCCCACAAGAAAAGTCTCCGAGCAGGAGGCTGCCGATGTTGAAAGGCCACACATCCCTTGTAGCACAGGTTGCACAAGAGGAGTACACAGCAGTTTCACAGACATGAAGCACCTGGAGGGCTCGCTATCCCCACTGGAAGGATTTTAGAGATCCTCAAAGGACATTAAAAAAGTGAAGGGAATGCACTGGTGTGGAATACCCACCTAATACTCAATGACACTGAGAAAGTGACCTAGGTGTCCCTGCACCAGCAGCTCCCTATTATTTAAAAGGACAATGAGTGCCAAAAGCTGGCTGCTGAATTCCCTCGGGCCAGGGCTTATTACACGGAAAGCAAAGATTTTTAAATATTTTTTTTTCCCCACTCTCTAAGACAAATAAAATGTTCTTGCCTTCTGCCTGTGGGCTATGCTGATAAAAGAGCTGCGCTTGCAAAGTGAACAAGCTGCCCTGAGGCTGACAGATGCAGGGAACAAAGCAGCTCAGGTTCATCCCGAAAGGGCTGGAGGACTTAGTACTCCAGGCAGGAAGCAACCTCAGCCAAGGGCAGCACCTGTCTCCAGCTGCATTTACCACCAAAGGCTGGACTAGCATTACTTACTCGAGCAAGACACGGCTAGGAGAGCTGAGAGCCCTGAATCTTCCTCCCTTCACCACCTCACTCCAGAAGCATGACAGATCAGTGTGGGTGTCATCTTCAGTTGTGGTGGGGCTTGACTGTTTCAAAGAAGGAAGAGGAAGGGGAGTGAGAAGCCAGGAGAGGTCTTTTAAGTGTAGGAAATCTGCTATCAGGGTGAAGTTGACACCTTTGCAAGGCTGGCGTGTTAGAGTCCAACTTAAAAGCCAAGCAAGCTGGAGGCAGAAGTTCTCAGAGGGTTTCAGCCTTTCACAGTGAGCTGCCTTATCCGCACATCACTGTGCTTGCATTTCCTCCAGCATTACAAGGAATTTCACTGCAGGTAAGTGATGCTTTCAGAAAGACGGATGTGTGGGAAGGCTGCATAAACAACATCGTGGCTCCATTAGCTCATTGCTGTTCCAGAGACACAGATTAAAGCAGCTCACAACCTTTACTCATCCCTCGCTCCCACAGGAAACCAGAAGATGACGGACAGCAGGGAGGTCAGTGCTTTTGCCTTGTAGTCATATAAGACAAGTAATGTCAACAACCTACATACCCAGCTGCAGTCGGTCAGGAAGTCTAACTGCATTTTTTTTTTTTCACAGCAGTGTCATTTTATAACAATCAAAACTTTGGAGAACAGTTTGAACGGGTACTAGAATTGGCAAAACCAGAAACAGCCTGTTAACCTCCCACAGGGCAGCCTACTTGTCTCACTTCTGTCAAAACAAGGACTTGAACCCAATTCTCCTAAATCACTGGCAACCACTGTACATACTAGGCTCACTATTCACAGTAAATTAAAGCTCACACGTTCCTGTGGCTTACAGTGCTATCCTTACTTTGCAGATGAAAGCCAATAGTTAGAAAATACTGAGTTATGGGAAAACCCCCAACAGGGAATGAAAACAAGAACCTCCTCAGCCTTTCCATAAGAAACCTACTACCCCTTTGTCTCCATTGAGTCCGAGCCAGTTTCTCCAGATGAACACTCTGCTACAGCCAGCAAGTCCTAGCTGAGAAAGTGAGGTAGGAATTGGTGGTCTCCAGCACTTGCAAGTCACCATCTGAGGGTGGTAACGGCATCTGTCATCCCTGGCAGGTTGTTAAGCAACTGTAACCCACTTCAGAGTTTTGTCACCTGTGTCCCAGGGGATTTTGGTCACAGCCAAGTGACAGCCCTACTGATGACACAGGCTTGCATTGCCCAGGGAAGGTAGGGCAACCAACAGTGTTTGAATCCAGCAGATGTGTTTCAGCACTACCTTGAGGCTCATGTCATAGGTAAGAGTCCTGTTAAGCCTCAGGCTGTACACATACAAGACAGGTAGCTCCAGGCCTGGGACACTGGTTATTTCAGTTAAATATGAGGCAATAGGGTAACAAAGTAAGTATGATGTTAAAATGGGTAGCATGAAGAAAGCAGTCCTGGGATACCAGCCACTTATTTGCAGATTGCATCAGCTCAAGAATAGGTTTAAATCTGAACTGTCACTAATGTCAGAGATGCCGGCCTCTGCATCCCTTAGAACAGCTCTAAGGCTTGTGCAGCCATTCACTGAGCAAAAATAAACTTGAACACCCACTCCCTGTTCTAGCACTAAAGTAGCTGCAAGAGAGGGACCAGAAATGCAGAGGCACCCAGGAGAGCAGGAAAGCTCTGGCTTTGGTTTTAAGACACGTGGTCCTGCAGGCATTTACTGGATGATATTCCTGTGCCTGAAAGCAAACCATGAACATGTTCTACTTAAATGTGCAGCAAAAGCTGCAGCTCTGATCAGCAACAGGGAACAGCAGCATTTAGAAACAGAGTGAGTAGGCAAGCAGTTTATGACAGAGGACTGGAAAAAGGTAAGGCAATCAAAGTGACTACCAACTTTTCATGACAACATGAGGACACATTTGCTGAATGCACTGGTGACTAGTGTGGAAATCCCAGGGAGATGCAGGGAGCTGGAGCAGCAATGGAGCCATGACATCTAAACTGGGCCGACATCTGCCTCTGGCTAGAGCAGCAGGATTGGTTTTGCCACCACTGGAAAGAAGATTGCTGTAGCCAAGAACAGAGCTGTTCAGGGAAGGGGAAAAAGTAGCAGTGCGGAGAGAAAGCAGTGAGGAATCCAGTGTTATACAGAAAGAAAAGGTACAACAATTAAACATGGCCTGAAGAAAGAGTAAAGAAAAATCTCGACTATGATCTTGGTGAGTTACACACAGTGACTAAGGAAGGAGGGACATAATTTGGGAAGGCCAAGTGTCTTCTGTGTATTATGCTGACATTCAAGTTGTGGTAAGAGCCATTTGGCTCTGCTGTGGTAAGAGACCACTTCCAGTAATACAACCTGAGCGGTGTGAAATCAAGTGAAAAGATGGGCACAAGCAGAGGGACAGAATGAGCAGGTCAGATCAATTTGGGCTTAAAAGGAAAGACACCTTAGCAAGTCAAAATGAAACATGTCTGTTTATTGATAGATCTTTGGGCTAAATTTAAAATCAAGAACACTCAAAACCGAAACATTCTGCAGAGATGTGGTTATTTGTACAGCTTTGGTTAACACCCTTCCTGGCAGCGAAAGGCGCTTTAATGTGGTAAAGACAGTGCGAGAAGAACATCATTGTCATCTTCTCACCATGCCTTACACAGGCTAATCTTTTGTCCTGTGTCTCTGTACAGCCCCCATCCCCACAGTCAGTGACCCTGGAAAGTTACCTTTCTGGCACTTACCAGAAGGTCTAAACCATCACTAGCCAGCAGCATGTTACATCCCAGCCACCACCCAGAACACAGCAACCAGAATAGCCTGTAAAGCATGGAGACAATCTCAGAGCCCGCCCAGCATCACCCAAGTCTGAAGAAAAGGATGCCCCTTTCCAATAAATCCCAAGTCAAGAGGGTCAAGATAGACTCTGGAGAGAGTCAGAGGCTTCATGCTGTCACTCATATTAATGATGCAATGCTTTATTAATTGGAGTTTTCCTGAACAGCATGTGTAGTATCAGTGACACTCATAATTAAATAGGCAGGCAGCATTTTTTTTTTAAATGAGCGGAGAGTTAATTGAATTCTAGAGTCCCTGTGATCAGCTGTGAAATTTATACCTGCAATTTGTGCAGGCAGCAAGAACTAGAGCCTTTGGGGCCTTGTTATTCATCAAAAATAGGCTGATTTATTTGTGCCAAGTATCTCTGTAGGAGGCTCTTGGGCCCGATGTACAGTCACTTTCCTCCAATTAACCTCCCTGGCCTAGAGGGAAAAGAGAATTAGACATCTGTTAAAAGCACAAACCTAGTCTTGAGAAAGTAGGCACATTTCAGTGGAAGCCAGCTCTTGTATGAGTTAACCTCTGGCCACCAGGCGTTGAGGAGTTCCCAGCATGAAATACGTCAAGAACAGCCGAGGCAAACTAGAGCTACAGTTACTCACAGATGATGGGAGGTGGAAGGGACCTGGCATGAGTCAGCTGGACCAGTCTGCTTCAAAGAGAGCAGGCTTCACACTGGCCTTTTCTGTGAACAGCTCTCACATGCCTTTTAAGGCTTCTACCGCCATTAGTACCTTAACAACTGCTACCCCTCCAAACCTCTCATTGTCCTTTCTCTTGGCTGGCCACATGTAACCTCCACAGGCAAACAACTACTTTGCAAAACTGTTTCATCTTTGGATATATGTTGCTTCTTATTTTATTTTGGCACTAGCAGTGGTTCACTTGCTGCTATACCCTGTGACATACAGCTTACGTAGACCTGTGACCTGTGTGCCACTTAGTATTTGGAAAGTCAGTTTTAACTCCCAAGTACCAAAGTCTGGGTTGAGTTAACGGGTCATGTTGGATCCCACTAGAAAAATAAAGGAGGTCATGGAGATAAACAGAATTAAAGGTGCTAAACTCTGCAAGCTCATCAGCAGGCAAAGAGCCCCAGCACCCTAGACCTGACAAGGCAGGGGGGTCCCTGGCTTAGGGGCCAGCTCCTGAGACCTCTCCTCTGGTTAACAAGTCCTACAGTGCAGGATGGTAATTCCTGTCCTCCTGTTTTCTCTCTCATCTGCACAAAATTCAATTCCTAGAATACTGTGCTTTGGTCAGCCACTTTTCACGTGACCGTGCTTTCAATTACTGTTCCACCTGGGTAAGTCTACAAGGACTGGAACTGGTTCACTTTTTCAGGTTCCTTAGGTTGATGCTCAGCACAAAGCCACTCAGTGTGGTGAAAATAGGCAGTTCTTAGCGCAAAGAGTTTGTACACACTTTCAGGAAATTTCCAGCCACAGGCTGCTTCATGTCAGCATCTCAAGGACCAGAGAGAAGCCATGCAGAGGACTTGAGGAGTGGAGCTGTGTCTCCACGCTGCATAAAGCCTTTTTGGACGTCCTCTTAGGACCAATCAAGGACTCAAGACACCCATGAAACCTTACGGTAGAGCCAGGTACCAATCATACTCTTGCTTAATGAATTTTTCCAGTCTTAGGCTAACTCTGCCAGCAATGTGACACCATTGTTCTTCATCACTGAAGCACTGCACCAACATGCATTAGCTAACCGCCCTCAGGTGTGCAGGAAATAGTTTGCCATTCTATAGTAAACTTTTATTTAAAAACTTCCATTAGAAATAGATCCAAGGCATAGACAGATCTGCCATGTGGACATTCTGGGCAGCCCACAATGTTAACTAGTTTTATATGGAAGAAGTATAAGCCAGCATTTCTTTAATAATGTTTGATTTACAGATAAAGTCTGAGATCAAAATGGCACCTGCTAGTCTCAAAAGTACATCAGAAAAGCACAGCCAAATTTTCCACCTTGCTCTTGTCCAGAGTAGATTGCGGCAGCACATTTTTATCTTCACCATGCTGTTTATAGCTATGGGACTTGTAACTTTTGGTTGGGGTTTGTTTGTTCATTTTAATGCTTGATTTCCTTTAAAAGGTTAGAGTTTGGTTTGCAATTTATTGACTGTCTCGGATATACAGTTTATTCTGTCCACCATCCAGGAAAGCCCATTAAGTATCCAAGTCTGCTGGAATTCGTGGGTGGCCAACATGACACCTCTCTAGAACAGTTCTTCTCCTCCATCCAGTACCACTGGTTGTTTTTGGAAACAGTCACTCAAGGGAAGAAACAAACAGAACCCAAACACGCAAACCACAACACACACACACACCATATTGACAACACAATTAGCTGTTAAAATCTCTTTCCTCACAGCCAAATGCAGTCATTTAAAATGAGCAGTCAGGATTTGTTAAAAGCTCATCCTTTTGCAGAAATGCAGTTGCCATACAGCAATTGTAGCCTGTCTGCATTAGATAAGATCTCCAGTAGGTTAAGAATTGCTCCAGTGATTCTGGAGACCTGCAGTGATCTCACAAGTTTCTCCCAGGAGCACTTTGTAGGAGTTGAACCCTGCTTTAAGGTAGGCTGCTTTCAGTAGAGGTCTCAGCAGGTACCTTTGCTCATTAAAGAAGACAATAGCCCAGGTCATTTTTGCTGATCCAGGAAGTTTCCTGTTGGTCTACTCTGAAATACACAACAACCCTCAGAAACATGTAGCTGCACATCCCACCACTACCTATAGTGCATAAGTTCACAGAGCAGCAGAAATACCACAGTGTATTCTCTGTAAAAGACATAATACAAGTATAACTGCAGAGAAATACATGACAGGAGTCAAATGCTCAAGAGCACAAGATTCACAGGTCCACAGTTAGGTAAAATGAAATCCCTGAGGAAGCAACCTGCTACTGCTCAGACAGGGCTGCTAACCAGGAGGATATAACTAGCACTTATCAAATAGCTCTGGGTGCTGCAGTGTATGCAAAGCTCTATCTTCGACTTGAGGCATTTAACCAGTATTTGAACGTGCTTGCCATAGGCAAGTGACATTAATAAACACGAGCTATTTGCACCAGAGAACTGGATACCAGACACTGGATTCTGCCAGCCAGGGAGAGGAACATGCCACTCATGAGTCACTCTGAGCCAGCCAGCCGGCTGGGACAGCAAGCTGGCACACAGGGCTCTCCTAGACCTCTGCAAACAATTGGCTGCAAGCAGCTTGATCTTCGAAGCTGCTTTCCAGAAAGTCTCAGACAGCTCATGGGCCACATGCTAAATTCACAGATGCGTTAGCTACAGTCACTCCAGAGAAGCCAGGGCACAGAGGCAAAACCAAAAGGGTTTTCAAAGCAGTTTATGGCAGAGTATCCTCAGGAAGATTTTAATTGTTTTTTAACAAAATATAAAGGTATATCTACACCTACATGTAAACACACTTGCAATGGAATCAGAACGTTTACTATGAAATTTCTTATGCAACCTCTATAGGTTTAGTCACAGACAAAACCATAGCATCCATCTTGTCATGCTGGATCAGAAAATCACCAAACAACTACTTCTGGAAAGCAAGTAAAAACCACACCAGCTCAATTGTGCCTCATAAAGACACAGCCTCTCTTCTCACTCTGTAGCCAGACAGGAGCAACCACAGTCTGAAAGGCCTACAAGATATCAAAGGTTTGCTTCAGATAACGTGAAAAAATCTCAATTAGCAAGAATTACAGAAGGATAAAACTCCAAGAGGCTCTCCTAGGGAACGTCCAAAAGCTAGCCATCAAGAACTGACCCTAACAAAAGCGCTCACCTCCACCACAGTTCTACGTTCATCATCCCAGGTTAAGGAAAGCACCGCAAAGAAATAGGCCAAACCACAAGCCCCTCCTCAGGGGCAGCCGGTCCCCGACACACCTCGCAGCAGGCTTCTGCACAGCAGCGCAGCTTCTCCGGACATCAGCTCAGCAACCCGGAGGAGGAGGGCCTGGAGGGAGACCCTAAATCTGCTTTCCCTGGGTCTATCCCTGCGTGCCAGGGAGGCGAGCTCCGAGGGGAGCTGCGGCGCCGGGCCCGGGCCCGCCGCACAAGTGCCTTCAATTGGCTCATCAGCCAGCGCTAATGGCCGGGGATGGGCAGGGGGGGCTGGCCGGGGGCGGTTCGCAGCCTCGTGGGGGAAGGGAGCACCCCCAGCCCCTCGCACATGGCACCTGNCGCATCCTCCGCCGGCCGTGCCCGGCTGGGCGGCCACAAGAGGGGGACAGAGCACTGCACTGCACTGCGTGCCCCGGGCTCGCCGCGCAGGACGGCCAGCACACCCCTGCTGCCCCCCGGAGCCAGTCCCCACTGCCCCTCGCTCCCTGGGGGCACCAGTGCCAGGCAGGAGGCTCCCAGGTCCCGCGTTAGTTCAGCCCCTCTCCCTCCCACCTTGGCCAGCCTCTCCACTATGACCCAGGGGTGGGGGAAGGGTGGCATGAAAGCCACTGAACGCTGGAGAGGAGGTTCCCCTTGCTCCCTGCTGCTCCCCGCAGGCTTGAGGATGTTGGGTGTAAGGCCTCTCCTCTCCCTTGGCAAGGTGCCTGCCAGCTGCATGGGCTGCAGCAAGGTGGAAGAGCATGGTGTGGTCCCACCCACTGCTGCCCCCGGTCACAGCTTCTTGCTGCTGCAGCACGGCACGCTGCGGTTCTGCATCACCATCTGATCAAACACCACAAACAAATTTGTTTATTTAAAAGATATTTGAGCAGCTCTTTACCATAAGTGACAAATCATTACTTAATTCCTTTGGTACTCATGGAAATAACATCAATCAAAATGAATGCATCTGCTAGCTAAATATGAATGTAATCATCCATTAAAATGTTAACATTTATGAAAACTGTTTATTAAAATAAAGTGATAAGAATCTCATTGTGATCTGACAATCAACTAATGTCCCCTTAAGGCAGAATTTGAACACTTGATATTTGGAACTAGATAACATTTTAAATGCCCCATCAGTTTATAACTCCAGCTATTCTGAAACATGATTAAGCCTTTACATTGCAGCCCTGGAAATGGATATCCTTTTTTTATCCTTCTGCACATTCATTGCAACACGGGCCTTCCCCCCCAGCCACATGTACAAACTCCAAATCCAGCTAAACGGCCAAGGAGGCGAGCACATGGAAATAACCCGAAATCAAAGCTGAGTGGGTTTACCCTACTTGATCTAGTAGGGTGCACATGACAGCAAGAAGAGCCAGAGTTAGGAGAGCATCTTTCCTTCAGGCATGCTGATACTGGTAGAGGTTGGCGAAGGAGCTTCCTTGGTGCCCAACAGTCTGTGCCCAGGGAGACACTGATGGGAACAACAAGCCATCCATGTACCCAAGTGTGCATGCCCTACAGACCTCACTCCATTCTTGTCCTTGAGTACATCACAGTTGGCACATCCACTTGGGCATGCATGTTGGAGTCCTCTACCTCAAACCCAACCTTTTTTCCTTTTCCAAGAAGGGAGAGGTTATACGTGTAATTAGATAACACTTTGCTGTAAGACGGCTGACAGCCATAGGCAGGTTTCATTTTGAGTCATAATTTCGATTAAGCACATATCGAGTCTGTTTCCTTGTACACAAGTGTCAGGTCCCCAGGCAGCTTGCTGTGTGCCCAGGCTGGCATGCAGGAATCACAGAGTGCATTCATGTGCACTGAGATTTTTGGCCTTCCCTGTTCTGGTAGCTCTTCCATTTAGACTCAAATATGACTGCGACAAATTCAGTTGGCACCTGTTTGCTACATCCAGCATGTCACCAGACAGCTCAGAGGGGATCCAGGCTCTGAGTTCCTGCTATGCTTTAATCTCCAGCTAGCTTGTGCTTATCTCCATAGAAATCTCATATATGCCATTGTCCTTTGACAGGTGCAGTTTTACCCTAAAGTACAATTCCCACCACAACTAACAAAGAATCATAATGCATCTATCTTGCAACAGCTTACTCAGGAACTAAACTATTTCAGACACCCCCAAAATTGGTAAACTTAGCCATAAAGATTTATATTGAAACATCAAACTTCCAATTCTATGTGGGAATAAGGGAATTTTGTGTCCTCATGTATTTTAGTGTGTACTCTAAAAAAGTATCGAGGATTCTTAACACATAAATAAGGGTCTTCTCTACAAAAATAGCTGTGTTTTGGCTATTTTGGTTGAATTTAGTAAACAGTGGCTTCATACTTCCCAGGCAGTTCAGCTATAAACCCCCAGTCATGGGTAATTCATGACATGCTAGCTTTAACACGATAGATCCAAATTCCTTTGATAACCACGAGGAAATTGTGAGAGCTGTCTTTGTCCTGGAGAATTTCCACTATCATTCAACATTAGTCAATCACTTATGGACATTAAAAAATAAAGAATTGCTGGAGACTGTAAAAAATACATCATTTCAACTTTCCCATGTGACTGAGGCCTTGAGAAATTGACTGGCATAGCTATAACAAAATAATTATCCTGTTATAGCTGTGCCTGTATAACTTCTCCACATGGACAGCCTATTCTAAAATTTAAGTGACTTTATTACAGAATAATTACTCAAGGACTTTAGTCCAAAATGAGGTTCTGCACAGGAGAGTTTTGCCAGTGTGGCTCTGGTGATTTAAATTCACCATACTAAGCAGGTGAATTTTGCTGCACAGACTCTCGGGAACATATGACAGCAGTATTAGATAAGACATCCCAATTCTGTATTCTCTGAAAATTGAACTTCTGCACTGCACGGGGCATAGCATCCTGTTTTGCATGCACTCTCAAACAGGCAGGGCTTTTGCCTCCCAGAGGAATGTCCTCTCACAGCTCAGAAGGAAGGGCAGATAGACATCTTACAGATGTGGGAATTGAAGTGGGATTTAGTAAAATTAGAGTTGCATTTTTCAAGTGCACTATCAGTTCCATGTGCAAATACTAGCTCTGGATGTCCAGCCTTCCCACCCACTTGCCTACACCTTTGGCTAGAAAAATACACCTCTGATGCCAAATTTACTTTCCTCACTGGTGTTTCACTAATGGGCTTTCAGAAGTATGCAGACGTTGCACGAGTTATGGCTGACCTTTTAAAAATGCTGTGCTCTTAGCATGCACTGTCTATATGTACCGTCAAGCCTCCACTGTCAGCAGGCCTCCTCTGACCAGCTGCTGGCTGCCAGCCTGCTTTGGCTGAGTCACCCCAGCCACAAATGATTCATTAAAGCCACCAAGGATCATCACAAGCCACATTCTTTTAACAAGATTTCACACACCTCCATTAACAAATGTTGTCACAATGTGGGACGTGGAGACAAGGGGAGAACCTCAAACCTGGAATGTACAAGGGACTCATAACATCCTCCTCCTTGTCACAACAACACGGTGGGTGCCGACTACAGCCGAACAAGGAGCCACATCTTGCCTGATCTCAGGAGCACAAGCAGCCCCAGTCTCTGCACAGAGACCACCCGGGAATCTTGGGTGCTCCAGGCACAGACTCATTTACCACGTGTTTGAAATTGAACTAGTGGAAAGATCTTGTTCAGTCCCAAAACACAGCTGAGCTAACACACAGGAATCAAAGGAAACAAGCAGTCCTATTAACGGCAGAATCAGTGAAGCCTGGTTTGCTGTGCATTTGTCTTTCAAAGTAGAGCTCCTCTGTGGACTCCCTCATGCCTAAAAGACTAAGTTTGTGTCTTCTTTGGTGCAAAAGTGTTGAACAGGGTCTCCTTCACCTAGACAATGTGGTACCTTTCTTAATTGTAAAAACTTGCCTCCCCCACAAATCATATTTGCCCAGAATTAAACAATACGCTGTAGCTCTGTTGGAAACAGTAAGCATTACCCATTGGTGAAGGTAAGCAGACTCAGAGGACAAGAGCACAAGAGCGGGCTTGTTTCTAGAAGCTCAAGGCCTTTGACTCCTGCAATTCCTGTATCAAAAACTTTCTGTCTCCATGAGCAGGTGAATTATTATAGACTGTGCCAGCACTTCCCTGTCTGTCATACAAGGGTGGTATCGCCCTGCTCCACACTGTTATCCTGAAATTTGAGTATAATAATCATAAAGGCATCTGCAGACCAGGCTAGGTAATTCATGTTCAAATCAATTTTCAATGGTAGTAAATCTTCTTATTTTAGCTCAGTTGGAGAGTGAAAAAAACATTCAGGGAAATGTATGTCTCCTTAACAAATTAAAGAGGTAAATAGCTCCTCCTGTTCAGTGAGCAAAAATTAGGAAATGCCCAGTTGCCCGTATTTGAAGCAGGTGACCATTGGTTTTCTTTGCCCTTCAGTAACACACTGACATCTCTGTTGCTCTACAGGACAACTCCAGCTGTGAACACCCTTCTCTCTTTCAGAGCCAAGCCACTGCCCCATGTTTTGTCTGAAAGCATGGACTCTGGTACTTCAGATGAAGTCTGTTCTGTGGGAAGAACATGGCTGTGTGCTCTCCCAGGCATCCCTGTAGGAGTGGGATGGCTTCTCAATGAGTTGTGAACCACAGGACAGCTGAGGAGAGGTTTGGGCTGGACAGAAGGGATGCAACTCTCCTCTAAGTCCAAAATCAAAGGGAGTGGCCATACATGGAAGTTTCAATTTCTGAAGAGTTTTCTTGAAATTACTCCTGTTTTCCCCAGAAGTTTTGACATCCCCCACTCTGGACTCCTATTCACAACATAACTGGGCTTTATTGTCATGGAATAAAAGGTTTCTGCAACATTAGAAAGCAAGGAAATAGTGAACACTTCAGCCTCGCAGCTAAGTACGATCCAGGCTCCACTGCAGCCAGAGCCAGAAGTCCCACTGACATCAGGGGAGCAGGGGTTTCACTCCTGAAGGCTTGATTTTTGTTTTGTGTTGGTGTTAAAGGGCCTGAGAACCCATGCTTGATAAGGTCAAGCAAGCCTAGAAGGGGTATACAGTGCTCTTCTCTCCTCTCAAATCTCAGGCACAGCCCAGACCACTGTGTGTGCATATGCGTCTGAATTATTTAACTGTCCAGCTGGTTAAAAATAGCACACCAGCAACTCCCTTTCCAGCCTTTGACTGTTAAATGGGCCGCCAGAGCCCTGCCAAGTGCCGAGGTCGTGGCCTGGGCTGCACATGTGGCCAGGGTGAGCTGGATGCCAGAGGGAGGGAGAAGCATGTCGCTGCAAAACCCAGTTCCAGCACGATGATATCAGCCTGTGAAAGAAAAGCAAGGCAAACTCAGAACATTATGAAGCTGCCAAAGAAAACACTGTCTTCACAATGAACAAAAGTCTGATTAATTATTAATTGCCTGCCAGCTAATTAGCATTCCCTTGGGCAGCTGTCTACAGAATGCCTTATATTTCCAACCCACCCCAGGCCAACTTCATCTATGCAAATGGCTTTGGATCAGAGTTAGCAACTGATTTGTTGCCTGAAACAAGTTGTTCCCCTCCCCTCTCCCAGTCTCCTCCTGTCACCCCTCTTTTCTCCACCCAGGGACTTGAGCTCATTACAGTGTCAGCTAAGCAGAAAACATCCCTTTGCTGATGAGTCTCTTCCCTGTTCTGGTGCAGGCGGTGCTTTTTCACCTCCCACCAGCCACTCCTGTGCACCCCTCCGGTCTGCGTAATGGGAGGAGGATTGCAGGGCCCCAGCCCTGACAAAAGCCTGGCCAGAAAGGAGGCGAAGCAGCTCTGGGTGGTGAGGAGCTGATTAGCTGCAGAAGCAGGGACCAAGGCTTGGCTTTAGAACTGAAGGCAGCATTTAGGGAATTCAGCATCAGCTAATGCTTGTGTTCAGCTCCTATTAACGTTAATGGGACTTACTCACATGCATCAAGGGCAAGCAGACCCCTTATGAGAGCAGAAGCATAAATTACAGCTAAGTACAGGCAGAGCAAGCCTTCAACTTGCTGTTTTACCATGCAAAGAAAGATGCACTTTCCATTTTAAGAACTTAGCAGCTTTATTTATTTATTTATTTAATTTTAATGGAGCGAGCCAATGCAGTTGGCAAACTACTGCAACAGAACATGAAAGTATCTCAGTTTACCATCACACTCTCAGCAAAGGCTATCCATAATCTTATGCAAGCTAGGATACTAGGTTAGGATCACTAGCATCTCCAAGATGCACCTCTCTGACTTAAGTATGTATCATGCTGTCCCTGCAGTACAGGATGAAAACCCAAAAAGGGTTTGTCCTTTTCCCTGAGAACTTCACCCAGCCTCTGTATTTTACACCTGACACCTGAGTGTACCTGTCACTTATATTCATTAGATGAAAATATGCTTGAGAACGTAAGAGGAAAGCAAGGAAAGTTTATAAGGAAAAAAAGAAGGACACAAGAATCAACTACAGAATGGTCTCAGGGGTCGAGCCTGAATATCAGCAACCAGGTCTACCAGACAAGGTGAGCTTACCTGGAACCTGTGGTAGTAGTGGATATCTCTCCAACAACTTCATCAGAGCTCAGACTGACACTCCAGCTCCAGCGGTTTGAGGAAAGATCGCTTCCCTCAAGAGAAGCAGACAAGGCTGGGTGGTGAAAGCTGCCATGGTGATCAGAGAAGCCTTCATTAGTGGGAGCATGGGATCACCAGGCCAGAAAGCAGTTTCCTGGCCTGTTTACTCACTTCTTAGAACAAGGAGTCCTGCATCTAAGACTATATGTCCTGGATGTTATTGCAATATAAACATCATAAATGGACTGTTTTCCTACCCAAAGCCAGAAAATAAGTGCTGATGCAACAAGACAATTGAGATAAAAACTGTTGTTTTCGGAGTGAAGGGACAAAATCTGTGGGAATACTTTGTTTTTAGGCAAAAAACTTGATCTGCCAAGTAAAAAAAAAAAAAAAAAAGTCCCAATTACAACAGTCAAATCCTTATTCTCATCCCACAAATTTACCATGCCTGCTGCTTAGCTCTAACACTCCACCATGCCAAGGCAGCAGCGCATTAGTCAAGTATGAGCTCGTTAAGTTACATCTAGAGCTATGGGGTATAACCCCTTGAAATACGTAGGCACTGCAGAGGAGCAGAACATGGTTTTGTAGTACCCCTGTTAACAGTTCTGCAAAGAACCTGCAGCCACAATGCACAGCCAGGTATTTTATTAGACTACATTTTCCTCGCGTACATGAGTCATATAAAGTACATAAACTCATGAAGTCCGACTAAGACTAGCATAAATCAGGGGATAACACCACTGAAGCCAATAGAGTTGCACTGAGGTAAAAGTGGCATAAATCAGAGGCTGATCAGGTACACATTTTCTTTAAGGTAGACAGACCATTAAGTGGTTTACATAGACTCCTTATCACATTACAGTTCTGTAAGGTAAATAACAGTCACCATGCACTGTATATAATGAATTGCAGCCTGCAACATACAGCAAATGGCCATTTTTCTCAGGGAATCTCTCAGCACAGAGCTCTGGGACCAAAAATAATGGGCAATATTCTCCAGCATTCATGTGTGACATTCCCATTAGTATTAACAGGAGGTATGTGCCCAAAGTCAGGATGTATTCATCAGCAATCTGAATTGGGTATTACTGAGGCTCCCAATGAATGTTCCAGTTTCATCCCCAGCAATGATCCTCTTAGGGAGCAGCCACAGCTCTTTACTCACCTTCGCACAGTGCTTGCACAGGAAAATATTTACTCAGTGGCAGGTAGGGCTGGAATCAGAGGAAGCAGGGCAGTCTTGTATCGTTTACCTCTGAGCATCAACCCTCAAAGCAGCCTTGCTCAGCCTCCCACTGATGACCCAGCTCAGACCAGGGCTCACTGGTGCATGCACTGAGCACCCATTACCGGAGACAGCATCAGGATTCAAAGGCTGGATGGTGGCTGAAGCCTGAAGAAGGTAAGAGAAGTGAAGTGACCACAAAGTCACAGGGCAGATCAGCACTAGAGCTAGTGAAGCCAAGTCTCTGACCTTACAGTGAAATAGTCTGTCATATGCTACCACCTTCCTGCATTTACCCTGAAAGGCTGTAATCTCTCTCACTTTCCCATGAAGTTGAGTCTACTGACTTCAAAGAACTTTGCACCAAGCTTACGCTGGAGAAGGTGAAAAAAGAACTCTTATAACCAAAGTGCAACAGAAATAATCACTGAAGGAATATAATTTAGTAAACACACTAATTAATTTTACACCATAAATGCCCTATCTGCTTGTTTTCCCCCCAATAAAGCCTGCTTTCTGCCTATGTGCAAATGTGTGTCTTACCACTGTCTGCTTAATTTTTGAATGACATTTCAAGATGACTTGAATGCAGAGCTAAAGCAGGTTCAACAGGCTTAACACGGGCAGAGCATGCATGTGAACACAGCTCTGTTAACGAGAACAAATTGCTTCCTGCCCTGAATTGCACCTGAGAAGAGCCATAAGCTGGTTCAAGATGAAATACACACCATAGCATATGTGCTTGCTAAGAAAGTCATTAGAACATAGATCTTGGGGAGAGTGGTGTGGCAGAAGAAAGTAAATTTAAAAATAAGGTGCAGAGGAATCTGCGAAGAAAAAAGAAGTGAAAGACACAGAAGGCCAGGGAGCACTGCTGCTTGAAATAATTCTTTAGAAAAGGAATGATACAGCTGCATGCCTTACCCTAACCTCTTATCTCTGAAAGTATGAACCTTGGCAATACTATTTCTGCCCTACCCAAGCATACGGATCTGGCACTATAGAGTACCCTATGGACAGCCAAAGGTGAGACTGACCATCCAGCCTAAAGCATTAGGTCTTAAGATTTTGGAGGTGTTGGCTTTGCAATTTAAAAATGTATTTTCAGCACAGACTATCTTCACTGCAGTAATACAGGCTACTTGCAGCTCTAAACACAAGGGCTTAATCCCAGAGTTACTGGCCTGTAGACTAGTGTCCAAGAACACTGTCCATACCTCTGACACACTGTAATTAGTATAATAGAACAATACGAATAGGACTCTAACTTAAAGATGACTGACAGTGATACAATAGAGGGGTCAGGGGGAAGCTAATCCAGAAATTCAGTTTGCACCCCCTTCAGCAAGGAATTTAAGTGCAACTAAAAATAGAAAGAGAGACTATCTGACAGCTAAATTGCCAGTGGTAGCTTAGCATGGATTCGGTTACATTGCTCAGCGACCCTCAGTGAATTAAATAGATTGAAATGCTAATGACAGAGCGAATTCCCAGCACAGAGGTAGAATAAAGTAGTCAGATTAGGTTTCAGACAAGGTGAGTTCAATGGCAGTGAAGAGATCAGAGTTTGTTTAGATCAAGGTACAAAGGTAATTTGTCTAGATCAGGGTAGAGAGATGCTTCTTTAAAGCTTAGGGGCACCCTCACGTTAAGTAACATGCTGAAAACAGCATAGACCTGACAAGCTATTTCAGTGACTGTTATTTTATGTGATTTCTATCAACACTGGAACATTTTTCACTGGTCTCAATACACTCTTAATGGCATTGTCATTTATCTCCTCATTAGTTAAATACTGCTCTGATGACAGATGTGTGACAGTTCACCTGGGCTGTCACTCAGACTGTACTGACTTACTTCTCATTGGGTATTCTAGCCAGTGTACAGCTTCAGTGAAACCATAACTATGGCATTTATTCTCTTTGGTGTTTACAGGCTCACTTACACCATGGCATCACAGCTTCAAAAGCATGTAGAGGTTCATCCTTGCTGCTCCTCCTAAAGGTCAGGAAGCAACTTTGCCACAGAAAGGAGACAGGGTGATAAAGTGTCTTACCTGCCATTGCACAGACCCAGCCCGGGCCACCTGCTTAAGAGAATTTAAACCCTAGGCTAATGATCATGCAAAGCAATACCCAGAAAAAAACACAAGAAAAAATAAGAACTGAGCCTGAAACTCCATCCAGAGTTCACCCATTTAAAACAACCCTGGAGGCTCTCCAGAACGGGTGTATTACTACATAAATTCCAAGATCAATTTAGCCTTAAACAACTGATCCATTCCTTCTCATCCAAGGTCAGACAACGAGTCAATGCTATTAGATTAAAAAAACCTTGAAGTAAGATTCACTATCCTAGCAGAAAGGGCAATTAAAGACCTTACTTGACAAGAGAAGGGGCTCACCATCTCTTGGCACTTTAAAAATGAGATTAGGCATCTTTCTAAAGGATGGGTTTCAATTCACTACCCCTGTAATTCAGGATAGTTATTCTCGTAAGAAAGTGACATTGCAACTTGTCATTCGACTATCAATCAGTGGTGTCCTAATACTTCAGTGTCAGTTGTCTGTTTCCATTACAATAAATAAATAAGAATTATGTATTCTAGTGAAGAAAAAGCAATGTAAGCCTATGTAAGGTCAGGGAAGGCGTAACATGTCATGCCCATGGGAGTTTCTTTTGCTATAGTGCTTATGAAGCTGTGAGCAGGAAATCTGAACTCTCTGACACCCATGTTTTTGGTGTAAGCACCACACCTCATCATCTGGTCATTCAGTTAATTTCTATATAGGAAAAAAATGCAAGAAAATAAGATTTTCCAGAGTGATAATATGATTTAGGTTGCTCTGTTCCAGTGCTGAGATACATACAGGACCAGTCTGAAGATGACAGCTGACTCTGCAGCAATCAGTCCTGCAGCCGAACAGGCTACATTTTGAGCAGCCACCTTCTCAGACACCACATATAGGATGGGACTCACTTCTGCCTTCCTTTTCACTGAAGTCAGTTCTTGGTTTAGACTCAGAATTACTACAGGAAAAAGACTATGTGACCATTATTTGTAAAGTGTACAAGACAGCTTTAATGACTGCCCACCAACCATCATCCTCAGCATGGAAGGTTAACAAGAGTCTGGAACCAATTCTCCCCTGTTATACCAGTGAAAATCTGAGTAACTACAGTCCCACAAGCACAGAGAGGTTGACAGCAGAGTCTCACCCCTTGTGGTTCCAGGCCTAAATGAGATTCAGCAAGTGGAAATAATTCTTGAGAAGCAGAGCCCTGATGTGCTCTCTTCATTCATAGTAACAGTCCACTTTATGCTAAGTGACTAATTACCATGAGTGGAGGGAACGTGATTCAACCAGAAAAGTACATGTAATTTGCATAGATTACTTTCCCACTTGGTTTCCATGCTGTGGAGTAACAGGGACTGTCTTCAAGACAAAAAGAGGGATAGTCCCATGAGTAATTCTTTGCTTAAGTATTAATAGATTGAAGAGATATTAGTATATGGCGCATGGCAGTCTAGAAAAACAAACAAACAAAAAACCCCAAACCCAACACAACATATCTTGTGAAGAAGGAAGCCTCATATTCCAGTTATTTCTACTGTTGTGGCAGTGAAGTGAAACTAGTGTTCGGAAGATGCTTCAACCACCGCTTGTGAAGTAAGGAATAAATGTTTCTTTGCAGACCATGGAAGTCAATGCTGGAAGAAAAAAGAGGCAGCCTTGGGCCTGAGTTCGTGGGATTTCAAGATTTGCTTTTCTTCCTCGACCAGGTGCAGCTTTTGTTTGTGTTCCATGGTAGAACCACCCTCATAGGCTTCTGTGGAAAGACACACCTCTCCAGATCTAGCGGCTCACTTCTGAAAAGGAGGTCACCTCCTTCAGACTTGCAGCTTGCTCTGGACACTGCAACATGTCACAAGATGAAACTCAGAGAGAGCTCTCAGCACTCATATATCAGACCATTAACCTAAAATGAGGATGTGATTTCACTTACAACTCTGCACTGGAGCGTAGTAGCTGCAGTGAGTAGTTTATCATTTCTTTCACTGAAGCACTTGCTGGCAGAATCACGATAGGAATAAGCAGCTGGTTCCAGTAAAGTCACAAGGGCAAACCCAAATGGCTTACTTTGTGCATAAATGGTTTTATGTGACAGGGCATGGGGGAAGCAGAAGATCTGTCAGGAAAAATAAGCAGGAAAGAAAATACTACTTCAGAATAACTCGTCCCAAGTAAATTGAGATTTCCGAAGAAGCAGCATGCAAACTACTGGGATTCAAGAGTTTCATCCTGGCTCCAGGCAATGTATGATGCTTCACTTGGCAAACAAGCCAAGCTCAAGAAAAACAGGTTTGCTAGATTAAGAGAGCAAGGAGGGATTGGGGAGCACAAAAGTGACACATGGCTCACCAGATACAGGGCTTTCTTTACTGTAAAAGAGAAGTCAGGCTTTGGACAAGGCACATAAGCATATAGACTTGAAGCCCACAAAACATTTCCCCACGCTTTGAACCAACTGCGAAGTCAATAATGCTGTATTTCAAATGTGCACAAGCAACGCTGCACCTCCTTACAGCAGCACAAAGCAGACATGCAAATTAGCATCCAGCTGCCCGTGGCTTTACTCCACTTTCCATCCACAGGCTTATATCTCATGATGTCTACTCCATTTGCCTTGCATTTCTTACCCTTCTGAAGCAGTGGCTCAGAGGTGGTTCCCTACCTAACATTGTGCTGCTGCTGGAAGAGGAGGTTCACTTCTGCTCTCCTGCAAGATGGGATATGTCACCCCAGGGGTGGGTGGCATTACACTCTCTGCAAGGCTTTCCCTTAATCTTCCAAGTAATTTTTTTTGAACTGCAATCTAAGACACTATCTGGAAAATAAAGAGAAGACAGGCAATAGAAGGGGACTGCAAAAATCAGTAGAATTCAGTAGTGACAGAGCAGAAATTAGCTCCTGTGAAGTGTCTGAAAATCAGCTTCACATTTTGATCTGGCTCAAAGTAGAGATGTATCATGTTTCTAGGAAAACCAGGACTCAGGAGAGGATAGCAAATACCAAAGTCTTCTCCCAGTACAAGAGTATTCCCAGTTCCCATGGCCCAGATAGCCCCAGAAATCCTATTATTACCCTTCCCATTCTTACAACATAGTTCAAACTCCCTTGATTTCCCACAGCACTTTGGCTGTGCTCCCAGCCATACTGGATGCATTTGCTTGTAGACAAGGCCCCATGAGTCCACTCTCAGCAAGAAACATCACCCAGGACCTGAACACAGAAAAAGCCACAGTGGTTTGAGAACTTCTTTTTAAATGGAAAAGTGGCACCTATTCTGACAGAGCTTGCAGCAGGAGAGACCACACAGTTGATGAGACCATTGCTTCCAGCTGACAAGCAAAAGGGTGTGGGCTGGCCTGAGGAGCTGGCAGAGGTTCAACAGCTGCTGGGGTTCTGCCTTATTCTTGTTGCAGGCAAATTTCAGCAGACCCATTTCCAGAATGTGTTTAATAGCATGCGTTAAAACATCAGATGATCCACATCAGACAAAGCAAACCAGTGGACATGTGTTACTTTAATGTGCAATACACTAACCTGCAACTAATTCCTAGTATAGGTTATCTCTGCTGCAACCATGTCTCCAGGATTTGGGGGCAGCAGATCTTTCCCTAACAATCTCCTCCCATGTCTGAACCTCCTTCAGCTTGTTCCATCTCCCAGACTAGTAAGATGTTCAATGCTCAGTGTCCACGTTCTTGCCCTTTTGTGGAAGGGGGATGAATCCGCTATGGCCCATTTCCGTTGCAGAAGGGCCCTATGAGGCACTGCCAAACAGGCACATAGCATTTCTCACACTATCAGCTCCTGGGCTTTCCCTAAGGAAAGGGTTTGCTGGCTAATTTTTTTTTTTTTTTTTTTTTTGTCCCTTTCAGAAGAGTGGAAGGAGGGGAAACCAGCCACAAGTCCTTGTAGCACTGATACGGCCCTAAGGGCTTCTCCGCATTAAAGCTGATACAGCAATGTAACTGCTATGGGCTGCTATTGTGGTTTGTGTTTGCACTCTCTACTCTAATTACAACTGTTGCCACAACTGTTCACAAGACCACTTGCAGCTCTGTCCTGGAAATCAATTCAGATGTCAACAGTTACACCGTGAATGGGCTTAAGGCAAATGGGTAAAGGCCATAAACTTGACACCAGAAACTGTAAATCTCCAAAACAAGAAGAGTTGGACTTCTCAAGACCTGTGACAGGGAGGCCCTGTGACCAGAGAAGACACTGGGGGACACCAGCCTCTGATCACCAGACGGTGATGTTTGTGCACCCTGCAGGTCCGTAGCTTTTCTTCTGCAATGACGACGTGTACACATAACATTAATAATAATCTGCTTCATAGATAGGATTAAACCCTCCAAAACATCAAAACTTTGGCTTCTCAGCACTTCCCAGGGTCTTTTGCAAGTATGCCATGGTTATAAGTGGCAGCAGCTGGAGAGCTCATCTCCAGCTGAGGCCTCCTTCGGCAGAGCTCCACAAAGAAACAGGAGTCAAAATGTACTAGGTGAGAGTTTAAAAATGGGGAACCAAGGCACAGGAAGATTAATAATAATGATACTTAGTATTTTTTGCTTTAAATGGTCCACACCCTTTACAGACGTTGACCCTCACAATACCCTGGGGAGAGATGACTGACTATTATTATCCTGTTATTCACAGACGGGGACAAAGAGGCTGAAACGTGGCATTTCCAAGACCAAATAGTTGACAACTGCTAAATGTAATTCTGTGCTTCTAGTCCCGCTCAAGCACTTCACATCTTTCATGAAAGAAAATATCGTAGTATTTCTCCTTCTGACCAACCTTGTCTTATCACTCCTCATGGCTGCAGACACGTTGGTTCAAGGCCAAGCATGAGATGGCTTCACCCAGTGAGGACAGGTAACTCCTGTCCCTTGGACAACCCTCTCCCTCAGCCCCGCCTGCTACCAGCGCTCTAAGTGTGCATCCCTGCTGGGCTCACTCCTCATACACATCCTACCACAACACCAATTTAATTGCTCCAGTGCTTCCCATAACAATCTCCTCCTACCCCGCTGCTCTTCTGGCTGAAGGAGGACCACACAGGGCTGGGAATGGGGCTGAGTGATGATTTCTAGGAGCATAAATAGAAAGAAGGGAAACAGCTACCAAGCAATGTTGACATAAGTCTGAGTGGAAATTAAACAGTTTCTCACCAGCAGAGTGAGCTTCTGGAACAGACCTGGGAGAGCAGTAGCAGTGGGTAAAAATCAAGGACAAAGAAAACCCCCAGCCAATCTAGGTAGTTTTAAGATGGAGCTTGATAAATCTATAGGGTTGGCTGCCTGGGATGCGTGTGATCTGACCTGCTGATGGAGGAGGTCTCTCCAGCCTGGTGCTCCCTCCAACTTCCTTGAAAGCACTGAGCTGTTCAGCTCACAGCTGCCAAAGTTCATTTCTTTAAAACCTTGGCTGCCAAACAAAGCTGGGACAGACACCGAAGTGGTAATCAAGAAAATTGCATTGCGACACTCAGCTTCAGCTCTGTTCCCAGCACTTTGGGAATTTGTGTCTGTATCTCCTGAAGGAGTCCTCCCTTCCCTCCGGTGGCAGGGGCTGTGCTAGGACAGTCCCACCTTAACACGGCCCTGGGATGCTTTGCCATAGCACTGGTAGTCCCTCACTCTTGTGGCACTCAGCCTGCCTCCCTCTGTCACACCCAACTGCTTCAATTCACTTGGTTCTGCTACTGAAATAAGATAATAGCCAGGGTTTCCTGCGGTCAGCATGCTCTGTGGACACGGATCATAGCCTTGTTTTGTCAAGCTCATGGAGAAGGTTGTAATGACAGCAATGGGAGTTGGTGAGACTGAGTAAAAAGTTGGGAACTTAAGCCCAAGAAGGCAGAGCCTCTGCTCCCCTCCTTGCTTCCCCAGGGTACAGACACTCCTTGTCTCCCCTAAAATTGGTGATGCAGTGGGCACACTTCCAGGCAGAGAGGATGAAAGGGACGGGTCAGAGGCCAGGTCCTCCCTGCTGACCCACGAGGTGTCAGAGGCAGCTAAAGCCCATCCATCAAATTTAAGTGCTTGGTTATCGCAGAGGGAGTGCTTGGGGCTTTGTCTCCATGGGAAGATTGCACTGGTATCGTTCAGGGGGGTATGAACACAAATTGCTGCAATCCCTTGGGGCCCTTCTTCACTAGAAAAATGTGAGTCCTTAATGCCCATTAATTAACTCAAAGTAGGCTTTGCGGGAAATGTGTTGTTTTCACATGAATCAGTAGGTTATATTAAAGACCAGCTCTGCATATTTTATTTGCTGTATGATTCAGCAAAACTCAAGCATGCACTTAAGTTTGAACATGCGCTTAGAGCTCAGTGAAGTCAGTGGAAGGCTGCACAGTGCTTCAGTGGACTGGAGCTTATTTGGACTGTGTGTGGTTTAGGGATAGGCATCAGCAAGCACAGATTTCCAATACTTCACCTTCTACTGTAGTACATGAACATGTCCTCCTTTCATTTTGGCTGGAAAAACTACCAGCCCTGTGAAAATAAATAAGACTCAAGTCTATAGAAGATTCACATTTGGCTTACTTAAAACTCAGCAGAGCTTCGTGGTCATGGTACAGAGATGTGAGGGTTTTTTTCTGCAGGTCTAAGTCAGCCCCTCTGCAATAAGGACCGATACACCTTGGTTTTCTGCTTTCCTGAATGCTGTTGTGCTAGCAGACTAAACTGCTTTGTGCCAAGAGGCCCCAAGGCACTGCCCAGATATGTCGAAGAGCTTGTGAAACTGCTGTGTATGTTTGGAAAGTACTAGCAGTCTTGGAATGACAAGTTACTGCTATTAAAGTTGAGAAGAGCATGTCCTGATCATTTGTGCTTTTCTGCCCGGGTAGCAGCAGGCATAAAGCATGAACCACAAGAAGGTATTTCCCATAGCTCTTTTCTCCTGCCATAAGAAGACAGTATAGGAGGGTCCCAGAAGCAGTAAAAACACAGTCCTTCAGGCTGGAGCTGCCTTGCAGCTGGGGCAGCACATGCAAGACTCAAGCTATTCCCCGTTCTCTCCTGCCCTACCCAGCCTTTGAAAGGACTCCCCTTCCCCCAGGCACATAATGTCAGCCACCGATGCCTAATGATCAGTCTTTAACCTTAAAACATGACAGCACTGTGCTGCACTCACGTGATCTTCTAATCATCTCTTCCTACAGACGCCCTTTTCATGCAACTTAAATATTTTACAAATACATGTCTAAGTACAAATCTACTGCATTAACTCTTGTACAGAGGGTACTTGTTTTCAGCTAGGTGGCTGAGATTCCTATAAGTATAATTTACCATGCAGTGTGACAGAGCTGGGCTAGAATGCACCGCTTTTACTAGCTAAAATACAATAAAATATGCTACACCATGTTTCACAGATGAATCACTTCTAAACCATGCCTTTAAGTATTGTCTGTCACTGCAGTTCCTTATTGTAATACTTCATGAGAGCTAGAGAGAAAAAGGGATAAATTGCCCTTTAAATCTCCACAAAGCCTACCATCCAGAAGAAATTAGGGACATTTGTTCTTGGAGTCAGATGGGTTATGTAAGAGAAAGCTATACACAACAGGTTTTATTGGGGTGGAGGTGAGGGGAATGTGTTTTCATTTATTTATTTATATTATGTTTTCTTAGAAGAATGTTCAAGGACCAGCTCACAAACAAAACACCCAAACTCTATAAAGAGCAGGGTGTAGACAATCACTTCATCTCAGCCCCAGCTGCCAGGCCACCATGGTAGAGACCCCAGTAAAGCAGAATTTCCTGATACCTGCTTTGAATTAGCTCCCAAGAAGAGAGTCAACGGCACATGCACAAAGCAGAGCAGTAGATCAGGCAAATCATCAGTGGATGGTGAGATATTCCTGTATTCTGTGGGTGCCAAATGCTCTAAGCAGTCCTTGCTTCACAGGAGGACAGTAGTGGAAAGAGCTACAAACAGCGCAAGTCTACAGCAGTCACAGACAACCTGAAGAGCAGACAGTTATTCTGGAAACAACCATACAAGATCCTTGCCAAAGACTTTTGTACACTTCCCAATATCTCAAATCAAACTTAAATATGAAAAACAAAGTTATAGAAAGAGAGCAGTAACGATCTCAATGGGATGTCTAGAGTCTGGCCAAAGGCTATGTGTAACTTACATGATTGGAAGGCATGTGCTTCATTTCTGCTACTAAAGGCATCTCCACTCGCCAGATCTCCAGGTTTTCCAACATTCCCTGGCTTGCCTGCGAGGGCTCTGGAGCCAAGTGTTGGGTTATCCCCTGGGCTGCTGAGGTCCTTCACAGACCCAAGAGTTTTTCTGTAGATAGCAGCAGGTTATTTCTAAGCCAGACTCCCCATAGGCTCTTCTTTCTCTTCTTTAAAGCTACCACTGAAATAATATGGTAAAGGCAAAGTTGGAAGCAAAGTTGGAATAACAGTGCTGTCACAGCTGGTGGCCACAGCTGCAAGTTTGGGCCAGAACACATTGTTCTTCCTTCTGCAGATGCTTTCTGTTAATAATACACCTACTTCTGAGATATTTTCTTTTTGGGGGATCTACAGCACAAACCCAAACCAAGGTCAAAGAGACAGTCTATTTTTTTCATTTACCATTTTGGCAGGATAAACAAGAAACCAGGAATGCTTCAGTCCCATCTGACATGAATAAATAATGCTGCTGTTATTCACTGCCTGTCAAAAGTTTCATCAAGACAAGCTCAGGTTTAAAAAGATATCCAAAGGCCATTAAAATGCTGCATGATAGAAGAACACTTGACCTTCAGGGCAGAGCAGCTTGGCACAAGCGCAGGAGTTATGCATGCTTGGTGCAAGGGTGTGCATACACAAACAGCCTGATCGCTGCAGGGACTGTCATTAGAGCTGCAAGCACCAGCTCCCCAGTCCCTTGTCCACTGAAGGTACAAGCCAGCATGAATGTAACTCCAGCGAGTTTCTCCCCCTCCAACATATTGCAGCAAAGCCTCCTCTCCTACTTATCTGAAAGCAAGCTTCGCAACTATTTCATCCTGAACCTCAACATTTGGTTGAGGTGAGAATCTGCTGTATTGTGTCTCACTGCCTTTTGCTCACATATATCTGAAAATAACATAATCAGAGGAAAAAAATGAGTATCAAATCAGTGCCAGTTTTTTCTGCCACCTTCAAGGAAAAGCATGATTCAGGGTCACTGGAGATACTTTTCACACCCCGCGCTGGTCCCAGGCTTGCATGCAGCCCTGTGTAGCTTGGTGCAGCTTCCTGCTTCACCCCACCCACAGAATTTTGGTTTTCTGCCTCGGGCTGTATTGCTGAGTGTGTCTGAGTACCAAAAAACACTATTAAATTAGTTGGACTAATGCCTTCCTGCACATTTTGTAAACAGTTTGAGACCATGGGGTTTCACTATGTCTCATGACTTCTCCAGAAAGAGGGTGAGTCAGAACTGGTCAGTGAAGAAAGCTGTTGTGTCTGGGATCCCCATTTCATTTGTTTCAGAAGCTGGAAGGTGTACATTACTCTTTGCATGCGCTTTTAGTTCACTTTCTTTAATAGCTCTGGTAATCTGGGAAGGGAAGGCATGAGGAGATGAGAATTTTTTCTTCTCTCTTTTTGACAAAACCAGCAAAAAGCCCCAGCCCTCAGAAGTACCCAGTCTCAGTCTTATGTAAGAACCTTCACAAAGCTCCTCCAAGCATTTGCATCCAGAACAACTCCATCTCCGGGAGGCTGTAACTCCCACTCCCTGCACTTTCCATTAGGCATCACCAAGTACCACTTCACCATGTGGCCCATGGCCCACATAGTCACAACCCCCTCCTGAAACATGGTTCTCTCACCAGCACAGGACAAAGCTACCAGATTTGCCTGTCCCTCACTACCTCTGTGCCAACCAAACTACTCGCTGGAAGGCTGTGTGCATTTGAAGGCATGCAAATCACCACCCTATAAACCAACACTGCTCAGCCTCTATTTTAGCCCCAGAGATTTATGTATCCCGTTCATTTTAAGTAAACTCTCTACCAAGAGCATGACTGGAAAGGTAAGTTGAGGCATAACCCTGTGTAAATTATATGGTTTGAGTTCTCAAGGGATTAGCACAGTTTCTGCCATCTCTCCACTGCTCAAGCTCCCCTGTATGCTGCATAATAATTTCCAGGTTCCTTCATGCTCCCTGACTCAGGGCTATAACTCAAACTGTCACCCTCAGTGCTTGAGAGGCCTCTTTGGCAGCTCGTCTTGCCTGGGGACCAGCCTTCATGCAGAGCTCCACATCCCCAGGCAGGAGGGATGAGGTGCTGGTGCCACATGGCATGTCTTGGCACAGTGGTGCCCTCTGAGGTGCCAGGCCAAGAGCTCTGCATGCAAGACCCCCAAGAACAGAAACCAGGAGACAGAGTTCAGCCTGCTGTGTCCTGCCTGAGGTCAGACCCCCAACACAGCCCTAACAGGCCCCTCTTTTGCAGGGTTTGCAGCAGGAGCAGTGCAGCACGCTACAGAAAACCTCCCTGCCCACAGACAGCGTAAGTGCCACCATAGAAAAAAACCTGCCCTGGGCTTCTATGTACCTTGTACTGGAAAATCTGCGCTGGTTTATTTGGGGACAATGGGCTGTATGGTTTTTAAGACCACCTATTTTACATCTACATTGTGAAACTGGGTAAAACTTGCCCTTGTAGCAAATGACTTCTATAAAGATCAGAAATGGACATTGCTTATTGCCTATTGATTTCATGAATGAAGAATGTGCTCGTGGCACAAGAACCGAGTGTTCGCACTACAAACACTTGTATAATTACTGGAGAAGTACACATTAATGAGGGACCGACTACATTTTCCTTAAGTGCAAAGTGTATTTAAAAGCAGAAGAAAGCTCCTAGAGCTTTTGAAGTCAGAAGCTGTTAAACAGTCAGTGGCTGGAAATTTAAAATTCCTTCACATCACGGCTCTCGGCTGTGTGATCAATAGGGATTAAATCAGACAGGACTTTTCAAAGCCTCTAGCTTTATTAACAAATAGGAAACTGAAATAGTGAGGCACTGCTGGAGACACCTGTGAGATCTCGGTGCCAGGAGAGAAGCAAGGGGAAAGTGCATTGCCTCGCCAGTGTTGAGGCAGCAGCGTGAGTGTCCTACCAGGCTGACTCAACTACAGCCACAGCAATGAAACCTAGATGCTAATTTCCCTTCCTTTGGTGCTTGCCTGACTATCTTCTGATCGCATGCCAGTCTGTAGAGGAGGTTTCCTGCCCAATTTCTAGACACCCTACTCCTAGGTGTGCTATTGTGGTACACATTTCCCATCAGGAGCTCTCCATTGCAACAGAAGAGTACTCGGTACGTGTAGATTTGCTTCCCTGCTACTGATAGTAATTTTCTCCTTTGTGAAGGAGAGGCCAGCCAGGTGCCTGGGAGGATGACCATCTCTGCTGCCCTGGGGAGAAGTTTCTGCAGGAAACTGCTGAGAGCAGGCAGCCAGGCCTTGCCAGTGATGGAGGGAAGCTCCCTGGCAGTTTGCTGCAGCTCAAAGTGTCACCAAGTCAAAAACAGTTCTGGAAGCAAAGACACACCTGCAGACAGGCAACGGGCAGGAAGGGCAGAGACAACTACTTTGCATTTTCTCTATTTGCAAAGTTCACTGTCCCTGGTTTTATTCTAATAAAACCTGGTCTGATTGGGTTTTGTTTGTTCGTTTTAAGCTTAAAACCTTTCAAATCTCTGTTAGAGACCTCAACTGAAGATGGTACAGGTCCTCCTCAAAGTTCTGAGTCAGGCTGCCATCACAGGGGACTCTGCAGGCTCTTCCAGAGCCTTTTGCAGAAATTGTTTCTGCTGTTACTTAAAGGCCTAAGACCTTTGAGTTATAAAGGAAGCAGAATTTCCTCTGCTACTCATTCATATCACAAAGCAAAGTGGACTGAATTGTATACAGAGCTCTTTGTGTCACGTGAAGGCCAGCTGCTCAGATTTCTGAACATTTGGACCCATCTAAGAGCTTGCAGATCTGCTTTTTTCATGTTGTCTGGTCTTTAGACCACTATGCAAAATGATTCATGGGGCTGCACAAGGCCTGGGTTTGCTTACGCACATCAGCTCAGTATATGAGCACACCATCTGCACTCAGTAGGTTGCATTTTTGGCAGCAGCACCAGTTAACTTGGGTGCTATTAGTGATACTCTACAGGCTGGCTTCAAGGTTAGATTTGCTGTTGATAAGGTGAACCTCACCCACCTGAGGCACCCGTACAAGCTAGCGATGGCTGGGCAAGCTGCACAACTAGCAGCAATTTTGTAAGTGAGGTTGGAGAGCTGGGTGCATACAAAGAAAGCCAGGAACTGCAGCCTCCAGGACAGGAGTGAAACATGGCATGTGTGTACATCACCTACAGCCTCTGGGACCAGTTTCAGCCTCTCCTTCACCATATCGTCTGCCAATCTGCTCAATCTGAACGGCATTCACTCACTGCCAGTCTACTTAAAACTCCCAGGAACACAGAAGAGCACTCAAGAGGGTTGTGCTCATCTGTGTCCACTGGCAACAACCTCCCAAACATCAGCCATCAGCTGGAGCTTGCTCAGGTCGATGCATCTATTCCCTCTCTGTGTAACCTTATACCACACCTTGGCCTGCCCTGGAGCAGGGACAGGGTCAGGAAACCCACCTCCATACTCTCTGAGAATTGCTGTTAAGAAATGTCTGGGTAATGGGTTACAAGACAGTCTTCATTTGCTGCTGTTGCCTGAGGAGCACAAAAGCAAAGGAAAACAATTGATCCAAATATCTTTTTCTTTTTTTTTTTTTTTTTTAATCAAGGAAAGAGAAAAGAAATTAAGTTTCTTTCCCTTTCCTGGCAATTTTCCATTTGAGAATGGACTGAATAAAGCGTTAGGTCCTAGGCCCATAGAGGCAGAGTCCAGGGAGCAATTCTATAAAAAAATGAGCAAAGATTAAGAGCTTTGTTCTGATCAGATCCAGAAATCAATTTCTTCTTCTTGTAGGGTTCTTTTTATTTACCCATTTTTTTACAACTTAGCTAGAGTTATAAATATGCTGCCTTCTGAGGAAAAAAAGACTCCTGCAAAATTAAGAAATCCAGTCCCTTTCTTTTTATATCTAGCAGGTGCAAGCTACCTAAAGAGATTTCCTTCCCAGCAGACTCTGTATCTGAACACTGTGGTTTCATTTACAATATTTCCTGCATGAATGAGCTAAGCCCTGTTGTTGCCATGTCTTTGGATTTACGATGTGGTCAACAGTTTGTTATTTTCTTCTCTGCTTTCCAATTGCCTTTGTCTCGCTCTGGTGACGAGAGAGGCTGAGGTGAGTCATCTGGCCAGTGGAAACTGCTATGCATCTTAACCAAGTGGCAGCCTGAACCTCCAGGAACCCCAGTAGTGTGTCTCAGCCAGAGATGCATTTTAACGACAAATCGCTGAGATGAACACGGCTCAGAGCCCGAGTCTGTTGTCCTCAGCACAACATCATCGCATTGACTAGCGGAGCAAAATGTTTTATGTTGCTGTGAAAGGAACCGACACGGCTGGAGATTTAATCATTTTGGATTCATCTTGGCATGACGCCACTAGTGCGTATAAATGGAGCGTTTAATGTTTAATGTGCTGTTCTGACTGAGCTGTGACCTTCTCGCACAATTGCATGTTGGGGATTTCCGATGCCATGTCACTACAAGCAGCATTGCCACTTAGAGCGTTTGAAGTGGCTGAAACCACATAGCCTGACACAGCAGCCTGCCCATCCAAGTGCTTGGCAGCCAGTGAGGGCCTGGGACCGGCAGGCTGGCCGGAATACTCCACTGGTGGCTTCTTGACTCAGCAGCACATGGTTCTGCTGCACAATGTAATACGCCAGGACATGATTTCACGGACTACGTTGGTCTGTGCTTATTGAATAACTGCAGAAGTTCAGAAAGGCCATCCCTCTGATAACATGTTGCTTGGTTTGGGGAAATACTACAATCTGGAAAATAAGCTGGCAACAACTGCAGGAGCCTCCTCTTGCCCCATATTTCACTCCAGTTCATCTTTCCACAGCTGGAGACCACAGTAAGAAGAGACTGGAAATCCTACATCCCTGTCAAACCGTCAGAGGACCTGCATCTCTGCCTCACTGTGCAAAAGTAGAATAAGTACTAAAATATTATGGCAATAGAATCAAAATGGGAAATGCTTATTTTGTGCATATATTTTTCTTCCATTCCTCTCCCCAGCCCAGAGAAACGACAGACTCCTACAACATGCAAGCTTCCTGAGGATGCCTTTATCAGCCAAAACAGGGATTGTTTGCAACGTTCCTCTCTTTCCCTCTGCCACATCATTTTTATTGGCTTGCTTAGTTTCCGCTGCATGTGCTTCTCACTTCACCAGAGGAAATGAGCAACACACAGGCTAGGCATGAGAACGATATTAAAGGGAAAGAATTGAAAAGCACTTAATGGAAATTAACCTAAAATCAGATTGAGCCCAGCCACTGCTCCCTATCTAATATCATTATTGGTTTTTAAGAAGTATCTAAATGCTAGGAGGAGATTTCAAGTGGTGGTGTTTGTACTTTGCCCCAGCGTGGGTCAGACAGAAAACAAAGCAAACTCCCACATGCTCTGCCTCAAGGAGACTGCACTCTGATTTCCTCCTGTTCTGAGGATTGGACATAATTTGTTGCCTGAGCATTCCAAATGCCAAACATTGCAGGATTTGCTCTGGTCAAACTCAACACTACTGTTGAGAAATCAGCTCTGAATCTGAGATGTGTTCTTTTCTTCGCACATTTCCTCGCCACTGCTAAACCTTACACCAGTTTCAGTATCTGCTGAGTTCCTTGGTTGAGTTTCCTGGGACAGGAATGGACCTCAGGAAACTGCATGGTTCCTCTCCTTCCACAGGGGAGGACTGGGTAATAAAGTTAGCCCTGACAAATGTTCACCATTCTTAAAGACCTTCCCCAGGTGGGGGTCTTGCAGCCCCCTCAGTTGAGCCATTTGAGTGCTTCATAATCATGGAAAATACATGACATTTGGGAAAATATCTATAGTATTACTTCAACCTCACTCTACCATCTGCTTCAGTTTTAGTAGTGACATCACTTAGCATCAGTGAAAAATCTAACTCAGTATTTACAGGATAATTGCACACACAAGTATCATTGCAGTAGGAAGCTTCCAGGAGCAAGTGGATTTCAAGACATTTGCTGAGCTTTAGTTGCAAGGTTAACTCTGGATATAGGAAGAAAACACAGAGGGCCTGTAAGATACCTGGAGAAGGGCTGGGTTAAACAAAGAGGTGGGAAATTGTGCAAGAGCAGAGAAGATCTGTTCTGACAAACATCATTATCCAGTGGGAGGTATGAGCTTATGCTGGGCAGCTAACGCAGTCCAATGTCAACCTTTCTGGTCAGAGTGTCAGTCTACTAGGAACTGAACAGGAATTGGCAACTCACAGCAGAGCACTAAACACTACCAAATGAACGATGAGCACGTTCACTTCTTACTAACATGGGCTGATCATGAACCTGTGTGATGGAAGGGAAACACCTCTGAGTCATCCCAACTCTGTTTACTGCTAGCAATGAGTGCTGAGAAGAGAGCAGCTTCTTGGAGTGCCTCTTGCCACAGAGCCACATACAAATGGGCGATACCTTGCACAGCAAATAAAAAGGCTGGCTGCTGCAGGGAGGAGTTTCCTAGTGGGAAATGGCTGAAAGCAGAGTGAGGCTTGCTGTGGTTTCAGTTTGCATGTTCCATCAGCTTTCATCTCCAGTAAGTGCTCATGTGTGCCCAGTTCTCAGGAATATATGTATTATGATACATAATTTAACTTCTCTGGTAGAAAGTTCAGCTGAGTTCCTAACTCAAGCACTCAGCCAACCTTCTCAGAAAGGTTGTTGCACCTCATTCAACGGCTTCCAGTCCCAGCTGTTTCCCATGCTGAGAAAGGCAGTTGCTGTCTAGCAGCCTTTCTTGTTGCTCAAGGCTCCAGGGGAAAGGACCATCTCTTCTTCCCTTCTAAGCCATCATATAGCCCCTGATCTGGTCCCACTTCCCTCAACCTACATCACCTCCGGGTACAAGGAGCCAAGTCTCACAAAGGTCAAAGCTGGACCCATGGATCCAAGGCATGATCTAACCAACTACAAAAGGAAGGAAAGTCTCAACACCAAGGCAAGAGACCATAGGCACATCATGTCCTATTTGCACTCACAAAAGGAGGCAGCTTGCCAGTATTTTAAAGTATTCCCAGGTTCCAACATGCTTTTTTTAAAAATAGGTTTTTAAAAATCCTCACACAGTGAAGATTTTTAAAATAAAATACTATTTGAGAAAAAAGTTGGGATTTTGCTGAGGCCAGAGGTCCTAGATAACACTACTAAGTAATGAAATTGCACTCAGCTAACCTGACTAATGGGCTTATCTGGATGGTCTGTGGGTTTCCCTTTGTCTCTTACCTAAAACTTGAGCAAGCACTTGCAGCAAAAATCTTATCTGCACTCTTCAGTTTTCTTGTCTTCCCTCCCTCATCTCCTGCACCGTGTGTTATGAATAGTTTCCTTCTCTCCTCCCACTATCCCATTCATCAGCACAGCAGTGGTTTTGTTAAAATAATACTACATTTCTAGAACTAGGCTCTAAGCCTACTTGGAAGGATTTGGAAGCATTATACATTCTTTTTTTATTGTTCAACACACAGAAATAAGATGTAAGTTGGTTAAGGACCTCCCAGCTGAGACAGTGCACCAGCACAAAGCTGCTGTGAGTCCCTCAGTCAGATGCCAGTGCCCACCTTAGCAGATAACAGAGATGGAAAAAGGTGGTACTCAAAGCCCAGGTGAGGCCTGGCTGCTTACCAGCAGCTTAAGGAAATTTTGAGTAAGTCAGAGCAGATTGTGTTGGCCTATGGAACACGAGGACACCTGAAGCATTTGCAGATGACTCATGTGCAAGAACAAAGCAGTGCATGTACCAGGCTGCAGGGAAAGCAGGTCCTCAGCAGCATTTCACTGGGGAGGAGAAAGCAGGGATGCTCAGGAGGATAAAGCAGAGCCCCAGGCCTAGCCATAGGTTAGGGTTAAAGGTGATTCCAGTCTGATGACCCTGAGAAGAGTGGAAAAACAGGTACTTGGAACTCTTCCTTGATGTAACTGCAGCAGAAGCTACAGGAACCAAACAGCATCTCAGTCCCAGGTTAATTTTTAATGAAAAGAGCAAGAAGAATTAGATAGAGGATAGTAGAAAGATGTGCAAACAGAAGAGCAGCTGACTACGCATACCCAGAAACATATCTGACATTGGCCGCATCTCATTGTACTTTAGAGATATCCCTCTGTTCCCCTCCACATGGTGACTCTGGAATCCCTTTATAATCTCAGGAGAGAAAGAGGCCCATTTACAGAATGATTCATCTGACCTATTTTAGACATTTACTCTAGCATACAATGACTCATGTCCTTGGGGTGCCCATTTCTTTCCTATAAACAAGAGTCTAGACAAGTAACTCAGATGTAGACATCCACAATTAGATGTCTACATTTGGACAGATGAATTCTGCCTCTAATGTACAACCAGAAATCAACCTACAAGCTATGCCAAAGACAGGTCTGGTTGATAGCCACAATAGGGAAGAGAAACAGCGTCATTCATTCTTTCTGATGGTGCATAGCTCCCTGCACAAAACGCTTAAAGCACTAGCTAAAAGATTAACCATCCTATGAATGGTTGTAATAGTGCTACTGGAACAGCAGCAGGGACCAGAAAAAGGAGATTCGTCATTCCAACTATTTTTTTAACCTACTTCTGTGTCTAATTAACTGGTGTCAGGTCCCTTTTCAATCAAAGGCATTTGGCAAAAGGAAGCACAAATCAAATAAGTTTGTCATATGATCTCTTCTCAGGGTGGGTTGGTAATGGCACAGGTGGGCATCTTGCCATGGGCTTCCACTCTCCCAAACTTGAGAGGCCACAAGAAAAGCTGGTATCAAGTCTCTTGCTAATCTCTTCTGCTATCAGCAGAGCTGGTGCTGTGCTTTCTGCCATGGGGCTCTCAGTAGCCTCTTGGGGCTGGGGTAGCTTACAGGTTCTCATCAGGTTTTAGGAACTGATAATCTGGACAAAAAGTCAGGTCAGACCACTGGGAAGGCTTTTTGTTTTTACGGTTTTCAAGTGTTTCTCATTTCAGCCTGTCAGTCTGATTTCCTATGGCTCATACATTCACGCTGCCTGTGTCTCCCTCAACAACTTTGAACTCATTGAGCAATTTCAGCCAAATTTGACAGAGAGGTAACAGCCTCAGAGACGATTCGGTTCCTCAAAGGTTCACAAAAATAGACATCTACGTAAAGGAGAGAGATGTTATGAGTAACCTCAACTGAACAAAAGGCTGCACTATGTCCTCGGCCTTGATTAGACACTGGAGAATCCACAAGGGAAAGAGCTATTGCAGATCCCTCAGACCCCAACCCTGGGGACAGTTTTTCTGAACTCCTCAGCAGCCCAGATACACAGCCCCAGAGCAAACTAGGCTCAGTTTAACCCAGCAGACATAGAGCCCCAGGGTTATTCTTCAAGTGCTTTTAGTGATAATCAACTGAAGTTTCAGTGCCCAAAGTCATCTCAAATTTTTAAAAGCAGTTCTGTTTTAATGTTGCAACTGCAGTTTCAGAAGTGTGAATCCAGGATATTTATCTCATTGAGCTGAGGTAAGGTAAGCATTTTCTGATTTCAAGTGTTTGATGGGAAGGTTCCCAGGCAGCTCCTGCCATCGCACCCCTTAGGGCAGCAGCTCCCTGGGTAGCATGTCCCAGGGAAACACCATCCCGGGCCTGGGCAGAGAGCACACCTCAGCCCTCGCTGATGGCACCAGCAAGCCTATGTCCCTGCCCTTGGTGGGGATCCAGGAGCTGCTAGCTGTCCTTCCCACACCTCACTGTGCAGAAAAAGCTGGGGGGCTGTCACCTGGTTCCCAGTGCTACTGAGCCTCAGCTGTGCTTTGGGTCCCTCAAAGCTCTCTGTGTGCTCTGCCAACAATTTCCAGCGACTGGAGGAGATGCCTTGCAGCTCGGCAGAGGACCCAGGGGAGCCCTCTTGCTTCCCACTAAAGGGTGAGCCGATGGGAGGCTGCTGACACCACAGCCACAAACTTAGGCAGGGGTCAGGAAGTCTTACAGAGAAGAGAGGCTGGAATGGGGATGCAGCTCTCAGTCAGGTTGGCACCATGGGAGTCAGGCTAATGGGGCTCATAGGGTTGCTGTGGATGAAAAGGAAAAGCTCCATGTTGGCAGGGAACTTTGCACACTCTGGGCTAATTTTGCCATGGCTCGCTCCCCAGGGAGAGTCAGGTGTCTGGCTGTAGGAGCAGTGCTGCTCCAGGGCCCAGGGATGGAAGGAGTCAGTGCTAAGTTACAGCTGGATGCTCCTTGTGCAGGGTGGCTGGGTGCCATTCCCTGGGCATGCCAAAGGGACTTGCCTGCAGGAAAAGGGCAGCTAAAGAGTGAGTAAAAAGTCAATCCCTTCCCCAACATCAAACAGAGCCATATGCACTCCCAGACCAAGGCTAGGAGACAGAAAAAAACATAGCTCTATGTCTTTCTCTCCTGGCCCAAGTGGTGGGAGCAGCACCAAGTCTGTCAGGCCAGTGTGAGGGTTTCATTCTGGGGAAACATGATTTTATCAGCCTGTACAGACCCTTGCAACATCTGGGCACAGGAGAGGCAAGAGCTGTGAGGAAGGACCAAGAGGGAGGAAATCTGCAACATCACCTGATTTATGTTGTCACCTCTCAACCCTCCCCTTTCCCTTCCCATACCACCCAAAGCTGTAGCACCTGCAAAAGTCTCCGCCAGCTCTGCTGTCCTGGAGGAAGCAGTCGCTATAAATTGGCAAGCATGGGGCTCTGGCTTGGGGTGCAGCAGTCCAGCCCTGCATGGTGACATTTGGGAAATTCCTCTGGTCTGCCCCTCTGATGACCCCCAGGTGATATTTTCATTCCCTGTCTGACCTTATCACTCCAACAAGAAGCAGGAAAAGGACAGATACGTGTGATTGCAGTGGGCTGCCACAGTTTGGGCAAAAAACAAAGTGCCATCAGAAGTGGGGGGCTAACTCTAAGGGAAGAAGCACATAAAAAGCTCTAGGCACCCTGAAGGCCTCAGACAACATGAAGGTGGGTTGTCAGCCACCCTGAGAAAACATAGATAAGCCAGAAACCCACATCTCCTGCTTGCCAGATCTCTGCGAGCTGGAAGGTGTGGAACACGGCAGGAAGAGAACTCAGCCGCTCTGCAGCAAGAGCTGCCTGGTGGCCAGACACTCCTAACCAGCAGCTGGGGAACAGCGAGTGGAGGAGAGGTGCTCTCTCTGAGCACCACCTACGTCATTTAGATACACATCAACCACGTAGACATGAAATTATTTCCAATACATGCCTTTTCCCCCAGCACAGCTTCTCCTACAGTTCACACAGCACAAGTGGTGCATCTTGCTACCTCATTTGTTTTAATGAGCTCTGTTCTGGCACTACAGGAACAAACCTCTCTCCCCTTCACAGCCACATCAATGGACAGGTACCAAAGATCACACCGCATTCAGCCAAGCTCCTTCTAATGGCTGCCCTTGGCCCACTGCTTCCTGCTACCTTCTGTTCCACCTCTGATGGCAAATCAGGGCTACAAAGCATCATCTAAAAACCATATGAAAATTGGGCTTTGGTCAGGAGCAGGGATGGAAGAACCTGCTGGTGGGCTGCAGAGCTTGCACGCATGTGTATGTGAGAGACTCTGTGTTTACAACAGCAGCTTTTAATGGTTTCTTACACACTGTTCTTCTGATTGATAGCTTACCACGGAGCTGTTAACGCAGCAATATCCTGGCCCTATTTACAGACATCTCTGCACATTTACTTTGTCACAAGTAAACTCTGCACATGGCAATAAAGCTTAAGGTAATGACTTCTTCAGCACAAAGCCCGCAATTTCCTGTCAGCTCAGTTTACAAATGGCTAACTCTGGGGTTAATTTTCAACTGTGGCTCCAAAGATGGCTATGCAAAGTGCGGGTGAGAGGAGGGAGAAACTCTAGGCTGTGCCACTCTGAGCTGTGGCATCCCTGCTCTGAAGGATGAACACAATAGGGCAGATCCTCCCAATGCTCCCGTGTCCTTGCCCACAGGAGCACCGTTTTGTTCTTTTTCCATCAGCAGGAAAGCAAGAGAATGTCAACCCCAAGTCTCAGGCTAACTCCCATAGTTTTATGCATCCTTCTCAAGGCCAATTTTGCTGCTACGCAGCTGAGAAGACAGTACTATGACACAAAGGGAGACCACAGTGGGTTTCTCCTCCAGAGGTTGCTCTGAGGGAGAGGCATGGAGCCAGGCATCTGAGCACATTTCCTACAGCATCATGCAGCAGTACCAGTGTGACTTTGTAACCTGTACTCCTACCGCTACCAGAGGCACTCCAGCTAGCAGCAGCTCTTCCAGCCCTGATGGCCATGCACAAGGGGTACGATATTACCAGCAGCAGAGCAGATCATCAGCCTGAACAAGTTTGTGAGTACCTGCGTGGGCTTCAACAGTTTTCTCTGGAGTAAAAACAGGGCAGCAAGCCATAAACCAGTGAGCTGGGCCACAGATAACTTGCACACACTCACTCCAGCCATCTCCCTGCATCAAGGAAAACAAAGCAGGTATTATTGCTCTCTCCTGCATGCATCAACCTTCACGTGCTGAAACGAGAAGCTTAACATCTCCAGGCTCCTTCTATAATTAGTGCAGAGAGAGGATGTCTGAGAGCAGGAGTCTATTTTAGGTGTTGTGAGTCACCTTGCAGAGGCGCGAATCTTTTTTTTTTTTTTTGCACTGACCATATAGAAAGACCTGAAAGTAGATACCTAAAATAGATGGTATAAATATGCATTGAAAACTTGGAGTATCCTGCCCTTTAACTGGGTTATGATGTTCTTCTTTAACAAGGGTGTGAAAACACTTTGTCACACTGAAATCTAAACCGCTGCACCTAGGAGGGCTGTCAGCAGCCACTGCAGGCACAGAAGGAACAAGATGATGCTAGGGGAATTTTTGCAAACCATCTCAGTCCAGCATCCTAATCCCACTGGAAAACAGTAAACTGCTCTGCCCTTGCCTTAGTGTGGGCCTGTCTTGTTTTCCAGGATGGACACTGAACCATGAGAAAATGGCTTTGGTATTGTTGAAAAGAAGAGAAAAGTGAATATAATTCCATCTGTGAAAAAAGGGCCAAAGGATCAAGAGCCCCTCTTGTCTCAGTCTCCAAAAGGTAGGTCTGTATGTAAAGTTTTCATTTTTGGCTGTGACTAAAAGGAGAATAAACTAAAGACAGAAAAAGGCATCCTCTTGGTACAGTCCTGCGTGTTTGCAGAGGACACAACATTAGGGGAAGGGCTGCAATGGGGCTTCAGAGTTTTTCTATAGTACAGCTGAAGGTTTGGGGGCTTCTCCTTTTCCCCTCATCTTCCTATTTTTTCAATTTTTTTTCCACTGAAGGTCCCTCAACCTTTTCACAATTTCAGAAACAAAGTTTGCATTGTTTAGAGGAATCCCTTCTGTTTGCAAGAGCCCAATCCTTAACATCTTTTGCTTATTCTTATTGAGATCTCACTTCTCATTGCTTCCCTTCTATCTAGAAACCCCCCAGTATCCTGCTTCCATTATGAGCTATTATATTTGTTCCCTTTTTCCACTCTTCCCAATTTATCCTACATCAAGATCCTCCTTTACCCCCTCAGCTTCCATGAAGGTTCTTTCAGCCCCTTCTGCAAATACTTCAAAGCTTTAGAGAACAAGCCATGCTCCAGCTCTGCATCCTCCTAAGCAGCTTGCTGAATATGCTTCTTGTTATCTTTAAGAATCTGTTAGAATTAAACCCCAGTAAGAAATCTGCCACCATTGTGGGGGACAGCCCATTAATCAGAAACACAGGCCTCTCTCTGGCTGCCCGGGCAGGGTCTAGCCAGGGATTGATAAATTGCACCTGGAGGTAACTAATAAATCTGAGAAGTCATTTGCTTTTTATGAACATAAGTGGTGGGGGATCCAGCTGCCGAAAGAATTTGGGTGGAAGGAGAGCAGCACCTGGAGCTCCTGACATGTTCCCCTTCCTATTCCCCTACTCCCTGTTGTGCCCGATGTCCACCTGCAGACCCACCACCAAGCAGAACAGATCCTGCCATGCTTGGATGGGAAATACTTAAATTTGTCACTGGGTTTTTTCCTGAGGCACATGGCAGGAGCACAACCGGCTCACCTGTCTACCAGTACAGAGCCAGCAGTGGTGGTGGCACAGCATCAGCCGCCCATGCAGGTCTGCGGGGCCAGCACTGAGGAGGGGAGGATGAGCTGGGGTTAAAGCACTGCCCCAGGACACAGCAACACTGCAGTCCTGCCAGGGGCTTTGCAAACTGGAGATGCTTTCTCCATTCATGCCTGCCTGTGCTAGAGAAGGCATTTCACGGTTCTCACTCTCAGTGCAGCAGGGAAGACCCTTGTGAGACATGAGGCTGGACTTGTGTCCAGGGACTCCTCCAGCTCCTTTCACCCAAATGTCACTGCCTTCCCCACACCAGGGCCCTGAGCAACTGTTGCCACTCCCCACCAAGCATGGGCTCCAGAAGACAGAGGAAACCTTCATGCTGCAACTTCAGTACCCAGCCCTGGGGACTCTGCTTTCGATCAAAATTACCATGATGCATATGTCAAATAACCATGCCATGGGAAACTTTCTCTAACCGCTATGAAAATCAGTGTTTGATTATTATCTCAGAAGTTTGGGAAGTATATTCCTCACCTTTCTTGCTTGGAAATGTTTTTATGATGCCCATAGGGTAAACCATGAATTACTCATCTGGTTCCAGGCAATACCGCAACTGATTCTGTTCAAAAGCACAGGGTCAAGAAAAACCCATCTGCTGTATTACTGCCCAAAATACATTTCCTGTTTTCTCCAGAACACAAACTCCCCATGGCAAGCAGCCTTTCATACCTCTGCATTTCACAAAGCTGAACACATGGTCGCTAGCAAACACACACCAACCACCTACACTTCAGATATTCAGAAGGGAGGATCAGAGACAGGACGTGATCACAGGAGGGCTCAAGCAAGACGTGGGTTAAAATGTATCCTCCCTCCCCCTTCCTTTCCTTTCTGTGAGAACATTGTTAGGGCAGCCTGGAAGAGCTTTGCTGACACAAGCAGCAGTTTCTCCAGAGAGCCAGGAACATGCACAAGGCATCAGGGCTCAGCCCCTGGTGCAGGAGGAGCAATCTGCTGGTATCCGCTTGAGCCATCATGGGAAACAAATGCTTTTCCCTGGTACAGTATCTATTAGGCATCACAACACCATTTAGATGTAGAACTTCAAATCACAAAGCTGCATTAAAGCCTGTATTTTCCCACCAACCTTGTTCCAACAGAGGATCAGAAGCTCGCTTGGAAATCAGAAGCATTTGGGGCAAGCATTTCAAGGTGAGAAAGAAGCAATCATTATTCTGCTCTGGCTTTGCTGGCCTCTCCCCAGGCTCTGACTAATTTGATACCAAAAAGGATCTCTGCTACCTAAGTGTGCCGATTGCAAAGCCCATCTTTGTCTGGGCAGGGAGGATGAAAGAAGAGTCTCTTCTGTACTTGTCAGTGCCACACGTGAAGGATAAATCTGTTCCCTCCCCTAGGTCAATGGGTACAGAGCTGGATTAGGTGGTGTGACCCTGCCATGCCTACCATTAGGTGCAGAGCATCCGGGCTAAAACACCCACAGGGGACAAGCACTTACTGTGGTGGTTATGCTGATAAACATAGTGAGATGGAATATTTTGATCATGCTCTGGCCCAGCTCAGGGCAGTGGAGACAGGAGGAGTCCTGGGAGAGCTGCCAAAGCAGGACCTCTTGCTCTGATGTGGGAATACACCTCTCACCCTGGGAGAAGCAACACAAAGCCAAGAAATCCCCATCCTCCCTCCTGCACAAGAAACCCACAGCAGTGCTACACTGCCAATCCCCAGACCTCCTGCTCTGGGGATGGCTGTGGCACCGAGCAAAACACCCTGCTCCTTCAGAGCCACAGAGACACAGCAGACTGGGATGCCACATCCAGCAGGAGATCTCACAGTACTCCTGGTCCAACTCTGATGTCTGCATCATGTTCAACAACATGGAACATCAATCCCACATCCACCCTCTGGCCATAACCAGCAGCTGTAATTTTTCTCCCCTTGTGTAAACAGGGATGTTCTGGTATTTGTTCACAACACAGGCTGTGTGTAGCATCAGAGAAGGATTGCTTACTGCCAATTACTATGTTAAAGTTCAAGTGGAACGAGGTATTATTTGCCTTATAGCTATTAAAGCTATGCTATGCAAGCAAGGCACTCTTAAGAGTATCTGCACACTGTATGGTGATACATGGGTATAACATGATCTGCTAAGAAGTGATTACTGATACAATCATAGCCTCTTTAATAATGTATACATTCTATTTTTATATATTATATATGAATGTAATAATAGTTATATATATAAAAAAAGTATATTTAAAACTTTCAAGCTTAAGGTTTGCTGGGGGGAATCTGCAAGCTACTGAAAGCAACTGGTCTCTCACTGTATAGCCACCAAGGCAAAAGTGCTTACACCGTACTGAGCAACTCCAAACTCTTAAAAAGCACCAAACACAGCAAGAAGTACCACTCCTACATAGAAGGGGAGGGGAAACATCTCATCTCTTCCCAACAACATTACAACCGAGGGCTGCTTCGCTGGCTGGCAGCTGGCCAGCGTTTCAGTGGTCCCTGCCTTCCCAAGGTCGGATCCCTTCCTGGAGAGTTTCGAACGTACATATAAGAGAAGCCAGGTGGGATTTCATGCAACTCTAATCTCTCTCTTGCATCTTCATAGGGTGCTAATGCAATACCTCTTAGAGGGCTTACAGGTGGACAAATGTGTGAGCTGCTGGAAGGGTTTGCAGCTGGGGGAAGTGAGGTGATGTGAATGGCACGATGGCTTTCTGCAGCCAGGGGAAGAAAATAGCCTGCTGTCTCCCTGGCGCCACTCATCATGACCAAAACAACCTCCTGGGTCATGATCAGATGCTTAGCTAGAGTCATCTCTGCTGTTCAGACATTGTGTGAAGGTGTCCAACTATTGATAGGAGGCAACAAACTATTCCCTCATGACAATGTTTATGAGAGGCAGGATAAAAGGACAGAATGAGATAAAAATCAACTTTAAGATGCAGCTATAGGGTTTTATCCTCAATCAGGTTCACTTACAAGCTCTCTTATGACAGTTTTCTGCAGCTCCAGCTATACTTCTTGCCCAGTTCTTGTAAATCATCTTTGTCGTAAGTCTGTTCCCTGGCCGGATGTATACAGAAGTGTTTTACAGCTGAGATAAGAGTCCAGCTTCCAAATGCACAGTTCAAACCATCAGAGTGAGATCTGTGTCTTGGAAATACCTCCCCAAACTGGAGTCCATTTTGACCCAGAAACCTAAAGACTTGGAGTGAGATGGAGATGCAGTGAAAAGCATGAAGTTCCCAGGCTGAAGGAGTGGGTACCTCCGTCTCCCACACTGTTCACCAGGTACCCTTGTCTTGTGCACAGCTCTCAGTTGGCAGCAGGCAGCTCTGCCTCTCCTAGTTCTCCTGTGAGGTCCAGCTGTGCAAAAATCACCACAAACCCTGGTTGCTGCAGCTCTGCTGGTCTTCAGGGGTTGCTATATGGCCAGGGAGGTTTCAGCCCCCTCCATGTATCAGTAGGTATTTCACTTGCTGTTATGAGACCAGAGCAAGAACAAAGATCTTGGTCTTTATTTCTTGAAAGGCACTTTTACTGGTTCAGGTTGCGGATACCAGCAGAGCAAATGCTGTGGCCAGCAACTTCCATTGTGTTTGGCTGAAAGATTTTAGAGATTAAGGGAAATAACATGGAGAAAGTGTCTCCTTTCTGTGCCAGAAAAGCACACAGCCAAAATCTTTTCACCATGCAGTAGAAGATGAGGATTTGGGGGGCCTATTCTAACACCCAGTAAAGTCAGTGGAAATATTTTCTGATTATTTCAGTGGGCCCAGCTGAGCAAAGATTAGTGCTTAAGGAGTCCTTTAACTCTAAACTCAACTCTCCAAGAGCCAATCTGGTCAGATTTCTACTTCTGTGTTTTCCTAGAGAATTGCTTGGAAAGAAGAGACAGATAAGAGCTGGGTTTAAAAAAAAAAAAATTGTTATCTTTCTGACTATTTGAAACTATAGCTTAATTTTATCAGTAACTTAGCCAGGTACAGCAGTGGTACCAGCTAACACTGTGCAGCCTGGCTGGTCTCACCACTGAAGTGCAATCCTTTCAGTTTTTATAACATCGCATCAAAGGGAGGGCAGACCAGTGAACTCCTTTTGGTGTAATTTTTAATAAGACATCTAAGAAAAAGTATGATAAGAAAGTATCTTTTTACAGAGACAGTAATGAGAGATTCAACTACATTCAGGTCTAAATATGAGCTCCTCTAAACTATTCAAGTTAAGCTCCTGTCTGGATACATTTATAGAGACTAAGCATCATGCTAGACATAAATCACAGCTACAAATAGGCAACTTTTAGCAAGGAAATAACACTGCAAGCTAACCAAACAAATGGCTTCTGCACAACTTCAACACCAGCTTGCCCTTCAACTCTTCCTAACCACGGCCCAAGCCTTGCCTGGTTCTCCCTATAGCACATGGAGACCTCTAATGGCAGCTTGACTCAGTGCACAGATGCCCATGCCTCTGGCCCTTTGTAGGGCTGAAGCAGACTCTCCCCAAGCTCCCAATAAATCCAAGGTGATCTGGAGCAGGTGTTCCTGTGCGCTCTCAGAAAGGCAACAAATCCGCCCAGAGTCAGCAGGGCTCACACTGGTACTTCTGCAGTCCAAGAGATTAAAGCAATATGCCAGCAGGCCTTTTATAACGCATCAGTGTGTGCTTTAGAGCCCCGCAGGGGCACACTAACTCAATTACCACATGATGTGGACTCCTCACCAACCCATCCCCTAATAACGAACAGACCTGCAGGTTCCAAATCTTTAAGGGGAAGGAAAACACCACCAAATAGATTAGCTCCACAGTTGTGCTGTTAATTATGGGTCATTTAGTTCAGTTAATCAATAGGCAGACTTCTTTAACTGGCTAATTATGCCGAACTGCTTCCACAATGAGCAGGTTTGCTGCTAGTTGTTAACCATGAAGGCATAATATTTCACTGTAAAGATAAGCAGGGTCCCAGTCCTCAGACAAATGCTTTGCAGTGCCCTGAGTTTGCATTGTCACTGGCTGCAATTTAACCTGTTCCACACCAAACAGATTTACAACTGGGACTAAAATGCATGAGCATCATCAGCTTCAGTGCTAAACCACCAGGATAAATATCTGGACATGTCCTCAAGTGAATCATTTGGACCATTTACTCTCCAAATCCCTCCTTGCCCAGGCTAAACAAGAGCTAATATTATCTATGCAAACCAACCAGCTGAACTTCTTGGTGGTAGCCCAGGTAAAACCAACCATCTTGTGTTGCCTTTCAGGCTGGGGATATAGTTCACTCCTGTGCTTTGCCAGGCAGTTGTATGAGACAACAATCCAGCCAACACAGGATTTTGGAGAGCTAAGCCACATCCTCCATTCAGACCTTCAAATAGCAGCATGCAGAGGAGGAGGTCTAGGCTCTCAGTTTGTCGAAACAGATAAAAGGTCAAGAAAAGCTCCTGTTACTTGTAGTTGTTTAGAAAAAGGAATGGTTTTTGTTGCTCACTTGAAGAACTGATTACTGGATTCGAGGCCACTGTTGAGGTCATCAAATAGTTATTGCACTAGAACAAGATAAGAGCTGAGTGATAGCAAAAGTTTGTAGCTGAATTTCTTGGGTATTTGTTTTAACAAAACAAAGCAATCCATGCTTGGCTTTTGCTAGGAAATTGCTTTAACTGAAGAACAACAGTTTGCTGAGCCAGAATCCTCAACAGAGCATGCTTAGAGGTGCTTCCTCTGACAAGTCAGGTTCTCCATTCACACCGTTGGGTTTCCAGACTTCCCTCACCTGAAAGGCTCAACTCCCAGTCCCAGAGGATGACAACAGCACTGGCACACCAGCTCAGGGACTGTCCTCAGTGCTTCCACTGATTTCTGAATAACTGCAGTGCAAGTCACGGTTCCTGTCCTACTTGTATCCCCTATTTTTATTTCCCCATCTCATTTCCCCTTTTTAATCCCCATCTACTGGCAAGCTAGACTTTGGCTTTTGCTGCTTGAGAAAGTCTATTAATGGAGCATTACTGTAATAAATGCAAATGCAAGCCTTGGCGGTAAGTGTTTGCTAAAAATTTATCTGCACAGAAGTCATACTGTTGTAACTACACCAGAAAGACTAATATAGCTTGACGCTGTCGTAAAAACACAACTAAAGACAGCAAATAAGCTGTATCAATGGTACTAGCCCTCTTTAACTAGGGGAGAGTTCAATGCGTCAACGGGACCATTCAGAACAACTTCAGATCAAGTCACTGCATGTCTAATTCAGCCCATTGGACCCGTGCAAAACTCACATGTGCCCCAAATCTTAGTAACAGAGAAAGCTTGTGATGCTCTGCCTTGGGTGATGCAACAGCAGATGGCCCAGAAGCTGTCTCTGCCACCTCTGTTCACATCTCTGATGACCTTTTTGGGACCACTTCACTGCTCCTCAACTGCAATAGACCTCAATAGCTACAAGCACACAAGAATTTTGTGCAGATAGAAGTTTTGTCTTTCCTCCCCATCACCTTCTTTTGGGCACATGGGAGCTGTACTGTTTTAGAAAGAAGCAAGGCTTCTTCAACATTTTTCTGCAATCAGCTCTTTCCAAAATACGTTGTCAGAGTGCAAGCTTTGTGTAAGCTTTTTCATTTTAGATGCTATTTTCTAACAGAGCACAGGCTCACAGAAAAAAAGGGCTTTGCTGAATGACAAAATCTTAGAGAAGTGGCAGGGTTTGTCCTGAGGTGGCTTGTTGACCAGCTGCAGCAATCTCTTCTGGGAAAACAAAGCCCTATGAGAAAGGGCTGCAGTCTGATTCCAGGGGAGTGTGAGCAAAACTGCAAGATCAGATTCCAGGCTAATTCAGGGTTTACCCTGGAAAAAATACTACTGAGATTTAAAAAAAACTCCTTGGTAATACTATAAAACATCATACATTCCCACATGCAACTGATTTGTTAAACTTCAGTGCATCTGCCAGGAGCTGGAATTTCAACCTAGAAATTTGGAAACAGAAGCTTAACAGTTTGTGTAAAAAAAACAAAAACTAAAAACCACTGTTTTACTACGGACTAGAAAACAATGGGATAAGGAATATTCCTTTGGGAGATGTGGTGCTAGATTGCAGATGTGATTCACAGAGACATTCAATCAGATGGCACATCAAAAGCAATAGTAAATTACACGTCTTCAATAAAAAACCATTAAGTCATAGATATTTGGCTAGGGAAGAAGGCAATTAGACTTCAGCATTATTTGTTAAACAACAGGCACAAGATGATACATAGTGAATTTTTTGCAATAATAGCCATTCCTGGTCATTCATTTTGAAAAGAATAAATCTGTCACTTGAGTGAAAAAAATTGACAGCACCATTTATTACCTTGCATGCTTCAGAATAACAGCACAATTTACATGTTGCCCTTTGGCACCAGGACTCCCAGCTTGCTTAGAAACAAAGCAAAAATATCTATAGACCCGGCAGCAAGGATTTAAGCAGCAGCTGACCTTATGTGGTTTATTTAAACTTCCATAACGGTGCAGTCTTGTTCAGCCCCTGGTTATAGAAGAAATGGGTTTTTCTGGAGAATCCACAGTCTTGAGACTCTGAAACACAGAGGGTCACGCAGAGGTCTCTGTATCTGATAGTTCAGAGAGTAACATTTTAGCTCTGATCCTCCCAGATGTCTCCTGAGAATTAAAGGTACTCGGTTTCCTTTCGGAAGCTTTAAAGGGCTGGGTCCATCAGAAAGAAGGAAAGTTTTCCCTAGCTCATGAAGCTAAATCTTTGCACTAAATCTTAGCTTTCTTTTTCATACAAAGGCAGCCAGATCCTTGGTACATCCAAGTCATTTAGCCCACCGAAAAACAAGCCAAGAAACATGTGGGAAACACTGTGTTACTAGAATAAAAAAATACTCAGCCAAAAAATACTCTAAAAGTCCTAAAATGCTGCCCTTTATAGTAACGTCTTTGCAGTACTAGCTGCCAGCTGGTGTTTCTTTTTAACGAAGGTGAATATGTTTCCTATGGCTCCTGTTACAAATGCATGAGACACACACAAATTTGGGATCAATTATAATGGAGAAGTCCACAGACAATTTTGGAATGGCATTTTAAAGAGAGATTTGGCTTCTTGAATCCAATAGAAATATTTAGGTTGAAAGCTATTATAAAACCTCTATCAAGCACTTCTGTACACTTCAGTGGCAAAAAGCTATCCAGAATGGATCAATTGGAAAATATCTTACACTCCCCTCTTAACGAATTAAACTGGGATTTCAAGTCTATAAATGGGTGCTCATCATAGCCAGGCACTGGCAAGGCTTTCTCCCTGTGCAGGGAGGTTTCTCCAACCCCAGCAGATTGATGTGAGAGCCAAAACACACAGCTTTTCCCACCACAGAACTGCTCAATTTAGCCATGTCTGTTCCAGCTCCTGAAGGTTCACGCTGTTCTTTCCCTTTGGTGATAGTTCCCCAAGTCCGCAGAAAGGGCAGGCCAACACCTTGTAACTCCCTTTCATTATACTTAAAGTTTAGACTAGGCTGCTACATTTATTTTAATTTTCCCCCACTGTTTGGTAGTGCACAGCAAGATCAAGAGACTGGCCATTTATTAAGAAGCTCTGTTATTCCCAAGTGCTATTCTGCACATTGTAAAATCCGAGGGAGATTAATAGAGCTGGTGGCAGCACTTATATTCTTAATACATACCCTGTGCCTTTGCACCTCCTCCCACAGCACCCTGGTCTTCGTAGTACTATGAAGAAACTGTCACTCTGAAGTATCCTATTCTCAGCAGTGGGACACACTTATAAGAACGAAAATGAGATCTTGGGTTTCAGGTATCTTAACGGAAGATTTAGCCTTTTGCTGTCACAGAACATTTGCAAAGATCCAGACTATATCTAGTTTCTTAGCTTTTTTTCCCCTCTCTCTATTCTAATTGCTGGAGATGCTATCATATAATCAAAATATCTTTTTTTCCTTTTTCTTTTTTGTTTTTTTATAGTTGGCACTAATCTGTAGTTATGTTGTCAAATAAACTGCTGATACAGGTATATCATTTACTGTAATTTCTACCAATGCTGAGAGTGGAGTTTCGTGGGTTTTTTTCCTTTAAACATTGCAGTATAAAATTCCACCTGACTCACATGTCAGTTAAGAGCTCAAACATAACCTAGTTAAAACCTAAAATTAAAATGAATGACCAAGAAACACATCAGAGGGACCTGAGAGCCCAGAGCCATGAAAGCCCCCTTCCATAGCAGCAGACCAGAAACCACTGATGAGCCACAACCCCTTATTACAAACAGCAAACACCTGGGGGTTTAAGCCTCTCCCTCTCCAGCAAAGTCAAGAAATAAACACCCTAGTTACTGGTTATCTAAGCATTTTTTCCAATATTCAGAGGATACAACTTCTCCTCAGGAGAGCCAGGGTAAGATACTGTAGATGCTTCTCATTTTTGCACTGCTCTTTGCACAGCCAATTGTGCAAATATTTGGGATGCATGTGATCCATGTGATGGGATTTTCGACTTTCCTGGTTTCCTCCTGGCCAAAAGCATTTGTTTTCTTCCTCAGATCTGACACAGGGGTCCTGAAGAGGAATTATGCCAGGTCTCAGCGTAACTTGATAAGGTAGAAGCTAGATATCCTCACATTTAGAGTTCTCTTTATCAGTTCTAAAATTCTTTTTCCTGTTCCCTTGTTTCTTGCTCCACATCTGCCACCTTCTAAAAACAAACAAGATCTGGCAATGGACGAAGCAGCACAATACCAGGCTTGCGGGGCAAACAGAGGTCACATACCCTATATCTCTGTCTATGGAGTCTAAAAGCAGAGTACTTAGTGTTATTAGCTTTTCTGCATGAGTGATCAATCCCAAATTGGACATATGGGTGCCATGGACAGACTGATAAAAGTAGCATTTATTTTTTCTGAAATAACAAGATGTCCAGTTCTTACACAGCTTCCCTTCATAGCCCTCAGTGAAGGATGATACCCTTTATTCTACAAATAGGGAGACCAAGTGACAATCATGCTCTGCTCAGCAGCACAGCCTGAATTTCCCTAGGTACTGCTGTGAGATCTTGTTCACTAGCAGAATTTTAAAAACCCAAACAAATCACCACATAAGTCACATTAAAGTCCAGATAACCTTTACTGGAGTCTAAGAAACTAACTCTGACACTAACCCTCACACTCCTTGTAAGGCGATGGGAAATTGCTGCCTGGCTTTGACATAGTGTTCTCAGGGCCTTTTGCGGTTCAGATTACTTTTCCTTGAATTTGAAAAGTTTCTGCTTCCTGGGGAGCAGGGCAGATGATTACAACAGGGGACTTCTTACCAGCTTTGGGCCAAGCAGTTGCTCCTGAAGGTGACTATGAGCCGCATTGCCACCCTTATTTGGTCTTCTCTATTCTCAAGAGTCTAGAAGGAACTGAAAGAAGTCATGTCCCAGCACCAGGGAAATCAGAGCAGGGCACTGCTTTGAGTCCGGTCATGGCCCCTTGCAGCATGAGCAAGCCACCCATTTCTTTAAAATACTCCCTCAGCTTCTTTTTTTTCTTGTTTCACTTCCCTTCTCTGCTCTTTGACACTGCAGCCCTCACATCAAGAGTTTCAGACCCAGGATCCAGCAGCCAAACAAGCTTGGGTCACTTCTCCCACACACAGCCCAGCAGTGGGGCACACTTGAGTGGCTACCTGGCCTGAGGGCTTTTGCAGGAGCATCTGTTCCACCACAGCAGGTGAAGCAGGAAACATCCAAAGTGGTCTGAAATTCACTGCTTTGCTGCTCCTCAAATAATCCCTTTTGTAAACAGTGGCCCTTTCATGTGGCAAGCATGCCACTAACACGTCTAAGTTACTTTGCTCCAGAAAGGTCTTTCCCCCACCTCCACTAGGAAACCATCCCACAGAGGCTGAGGGTTGTTGTCCGGTCTGATCATAGTGGTCATCAAAAGAGCAGCACAAGAGACAGATTCTGTACAGAACAGGATGCAGAATTTCTCTTCACCAGGAGCCTCCACTCAGATCAACTTAAACCTGCTGAAATCACAGCCCACACCAAATAACACTCTTTTAACACCGGGAGATTTTTTTAATTTGCAGATGAACTTGAAAAAAATCACTATTCAAAAAGGAGGAAAAATATTTCCATTTCACATGGCTTTACAAATTCCTCCAAGTCATTTGCAGCCCAGCAATTTGAAATGTCTGCTCTTGCAAAGCTGTCTACATTTTTTGGCACAGCTTAGTTTTCCACTGCGAATCCCATGCGATTAATCTGTTCTTCCGAAAGTGAAAGGCAAACAAGGAAGTCCAGTCACAACAGAAACCTATGGGAATCTTTTAATGAGTTTTAATAGGAACTGAGCTGAACCCCGGGGTTTACTCAAGGTATTGGAACAGTCCCTGTCTTGAGATAGACACGGTAAATGCATGGGACAGCAGACATTGGGAATGGACCATAATGATCGACCTTTCATATCCCCAGATAGCGATACTCCTGGCGCTGGCTGACCAGCATGGACACTTGTAGGGCACGTATAAACAAGAGCCATATCTGACAGGCCTGGGTCACAGGGGTTTGTGGCGGTTAATTATTGTGGCTTCCCCTCAAGGCTGATCAATAAATGAATACAAACAGGGCATGCACACACCAACCATACGTGCAATGCATCTTTTATGGGAGTCACCACCAACGGCGTGCCGGGGTCTGGCAGTTTGCTTAACGCACCCCATGTGCAGACCACCCACATGCTGCAGCCCGTTAGACTCACGCATACCAACGAGGGTCGGCTCTGCACCAGCGGAGATTAGGAAATCTCCTCAGGAGCACACATTCCTCCCAGAGTCATCCCTGACTGCAGAGATAGCATAAACTACAGGAGACAATGTCAAGGCAAAAAGTCTACCTGAGTCTCAGATAAATGACAGGAACAAGCCACCTCACAGGTCACCTTGCTCAGCTCCCTTGGCAGCCACAGCTACTACAAGGCTTTCACCTCACTGGTGCAACTGCCTCCAGCTGCTATCCTGCAAGAGGCTGTTAACAAAACAAGCCCATGAAAATGGACGTTCTCCAAGCCAGACACTCGAATCATGAGATCATAAATAGGACAGATCGAATCATAACTAATGTACCTGACAGCTTTTGCTGCTCACTCTCCTTTTGTCCCACACAATGGGGAGAAAGGAGGACTTGGAAGTGGAACGAGACACCCACAACACGTCATTGCACTCTCAGAGGTGTTACTGGAATTTGCTGGGCAACAAATGTGTTTCTTGTAGTGCAATGTAAAACAAGGTGGGTGCGTCAGGTCCTGCATGCCCAAGCACTGCAGCGAGGGACCCAGTGCAGGCAACCTCTGAGCCCAGCAGGCAGGAGCCCGCAGGGGAAACGTGACGGAAGGGAGGGGGGCAGGATGGTGCAGCACAACCTGTGCTGGGCTGTTCAGCTAGAGGTACGTGAGAGTCATGATGGAAGCATATTTTTTTCATATAACCAGAAGGTAAGAACCATAAATCATAAAAATTAAGGCAACTGCTAAAAATCAGCAAGAGCTAAGAAAATATGCTTCCTTTCTTCGTCCCTAAAACAATAAAAACATAAAAATATTTCCTTACCTGACAAGTAAAGCATTTCCATGGGTATTCAGTTATTCTGTCAGGACCATCTTCTGAGACTCAAGCACCAAGTCAATACTCAGGGAAACAAAGGCTCTAGCCCAAAGGGGTAACAGTCAGGGCAGCCCCAACCCTGGGCATCAGGCACCTCTCTCTATGTGGATGGCTGAAGGCTGAGACAGACTGTCAGCCCATGGATGGTGCTGGTCTCAGCAAAGCCCAAGGCCAGGAAGGAGACACCCTACAGCATCACTGGGGAGGGAGAATAGCCCCACACTGAACTGAAATGGGCTCTGGGAGCCCCAGGTGTGTCCCATCTGGACCATCAAGTCTTATTAGTGCCCGTCAGTCAGGTGCAGGTGAAGCTCTTACACAATTATCCAAAAGCAACTACAGTGAAGCTAGCACAAGAGCCACCCCAGCTGCAGCAGTCCCCATGCAAGGCATGAGCCACTACGCCATGGGGCCACTTCTCCCACTTAGCTTGTCCTACTGCAGCCAGCCCAGGCTTTGATTCAAAGGGCAGTCCAAAAATGCAAGAGGGTTTGTAATCCCATGAGCAGTGTCACCAAAAGGACAAGATGAACGGCTCCACTAGCAACAGGTTGTAAGAAACAGGCCCTAAACAGCTGATGAGGTTATTTTTATGAACAGCAGATTAATGACAGGTTTTTGGAAGGGAAATTGGTATGGGAGGAGATGGATTTTCCAAAATGTCAGAACATTTTGTTTCAATGTTTTTCAAAATGAAAATGTTGACATTTTGCAAGAAAAAAAAAACCTAATTTAGATTTTAGTTTGATGTTAACTGTGGATTCATCAATAGGAAAACTCAAGAAAATAATCCATTTTATGACAAGCATTTTAGAACTTACCTCTAAATTAATTCGGGGTTGGGATTTGTTTAATTAATTGGACTCTCCTGGAAAGAACAGGTTTCAGCTGGCCTGAAGTGATACAACCCAGTTTATACATTCAGATATTGAGATAGAAATTCTAAACTCAAGGGAAGGTAGGAGAAGATAAACCAGCTTTAAAGAGCAGCACTTAGTGAGCTGCAAGGAACAGGCTGGGAGAGGGAGTCAGATAGGCAGGACTGAACAGTGGAGATCACAGAGAATATTCTAAGTGAAGAAAACAATTTAGAAGTGCATAGACCCACTGGAAGGGGATAGAGGATTTGGCATTATAGGGGGGAAAAGTGGGATGCACAAGACAAGGGGCTTTGCAACCATGTCTTAATCCTCATGCATCCTCAGGCTAAGCCCATAATATATAAATGCTTAAATAAACATGAGTCAATTCATTAGTCCTCTGTGTTTCAGATCTTCCTCACCTTCTGCCTGGCTCATTTACTGCAATTAAATGCATGTAAACAGATTATACCCTGAAAGCTACATTTTCCTGGTAAGTGGTCACCTTAACCTCCCCTGCTTTGGCTGTAGCTAATATTCTCCAGGTCACACTATAATCACTGAGTAATGGGACCAAAGTGAATTGCTAGGCTACTTGGTTCAACAAAAACTATCTCCAGCATCCAAACCACATATGCGACTGTGCTTTGCTGATTACTGGGACAAGCACTGCTTAGACAGGAAAAAGCAATGTCATAACTCTTAAAAATCTTAACAAAACTTGCCCTGAACACGGGACACATGCTGCTGTATTAAACTAGTAAGTGTAATAAAGAACTCTACAGTCATCTAGTTTTGCTTTCTCGTTGGTTATGGTGTTGTACACATTGTGAAACCAGCAAAGTGGAGCCTACTGTGAAATGGTGCAATTTTCTGGAAACCTAGATAAGCTTCTCCAAGCCATTCTAAGAACTGGGGTTTGATTGCCTTGTTTTTAACTCAGTCCAAAATAACCTTCATCACAACCTATACAGGCAGGTGAGAACTGCTGAGCTACTAGAGGAACTGTTAACAAAACTGACTTTTTTAAAGCTTTGTTTGGTTTTAGTGGCAGGGTCTGAGCTGAAATACAACTGTCAGGGACAGAGTTTATTCCGGCTTCTCAAATGGGAAGCAGGTTTTGAGATGGTGTAGATAAGTGCAACTCCACTGAATCAAGTGGGGTTTCCAGTTTATGGTAATTGGTAGTCTTAGTCTGTATTTTCTGTCCTCTTTGACTCTGTCAAACTACATTCATTGTCCACATCAGAAAACAAAAAAAAAGCAGCAGCAGGGGAGAATAAACCTTCCACTATTATATTAGAAGATTTTGCTCTCTCCTGAAAAGGATTAAACAGGCCATTTCTCTCCTTATTTATATACCTCTCCTCTTCCTCCCAATCCCCACAAAATACTTCTGCAGAAATAAGTAAGAAATGTAAATCATAGAATCATTATGGTTGGAAAGGACCCCCAAGATCATCAAGTCCAACCTTCATCCCAGCATCTCCCTAACCACTTGACCATAGTGACATTACCGTGAAAGAGAAATGCATTGCCTAAACTGAGCTTGCAGTACGTTTCACAGCTAAGTCATGTGCCCTCATGGGTTTAGCTCTCTACATCCCTTTGGAGAAGCAATCTGAAAACAAAGACCCATGCACTCTCCCAGGTCAACGCACCATGCTTTCCTGGACTGCCTAAACTCCAGCAGCACAGAGGAAAAAGGAGGCTGTTGCATGCAGGTCACTACAGGAAGCCAGCTCTTTGTTTTTACATGATCATCTCCATTCTGAGCTTTATGAAAAGTTCATAAGAGGGAAAGAACAGAAAGTCATGGTGACAATGCAACCAAAACTCAGAGATGCAGCGCAGTACTTAGCGGTGTTTACCTGCTTCAATAATTCTGATCCCAGGGCAGAACGCTGAAGATTAGCTCCAGACCTCATTAGGCAGGATAGAATTATGTGGGTTAACAAAGTAATACTCTTGGCTTTCTTTTGCATTTTAAAAGTGGCTTGAGACCTATAAAATCCCTTTGAATTTTATTAAAAGTCTTCCGCAATCATTTTTCATCCTGCAGCCCAGTTGAGCTGAACTAATAAATTAGCATGTTATCTGTGTGGATATCCATTAGAGCTTCACATGAAGATTATTACAGCCAAAAACCTAACAAGATGATTACAATTAGGATGGAAGCAAGCTGGTTCACCGAGCAATGGGAACCAAGGATAGTGAATGAGGGACACCTCTACCCCATGAGCCCACCGGAGGTGGGCATTGTGGAGAAAAGCATCTCCGTCTGCCAAAAGGGGCAAGCTCTGGACACCCTAAGCAGGAAGCAGAGACAGAGAAAGCCAGGCAGGAGGCCACTAGAATTGAGTATGTATGAAAGCTTCAGTGGAGGTTCATCCGTACTGCATCCTAAGGCTTATCCTTGCTGCACTGTCCAGGTGAGTTTTTGCTCATATAGAACAAGGGCTCATTGCCCACATGCAAGTCCTGGCCACAGATACAGTCTGCTTTTCAACTGAGTTGTCTGCCTCAACTCAAACCCTGCTAAATGCAAGAAGGCCACAACATGAACATAAATCACACAACTTGCTAGTTGCCACAGCTCCAGGCAGTGTAGTGGCAGACATGGTTTGAGGTTGGAGTGATGTAGTCATACTTGGCATTGGCTTCCCCCAAGTCTTTTGCTTTTCTTCCTCACACACTTGGGGATTTCTGACCAACCTGTCAGTACAAGAGGAGAGCAGTACTTTTTTCTTCTGTTTTGCAAAGCTCGCAAACAAACAGACAAACTTTTAAAATAAAGCCAGCGTGTAAAAATCAAGTGTAAGATGGAAAGCAGAGGCAGGGAGATTGTCTCTTTAATAAGTTTCAGCAGTAGTGCTCTTGGCCCAAGTGCTGTTTGCTCAGTGAAAGCTGGTAGGATGCTGGCTACACCTACCTCTCTTTCTTCTGATCAGTGAGTGGAGGAGGGCAGTGGGTGGCTGGATCTAAAACTCAGTGGCGTAACTGAAGCATGTTGCAAGAACAGAGCTGCCCCAGCCCCTGAGCTCCACACACCAGACCCAAGCAGAGAACCAGGACTGTGCACTCAGCTGGGAGGCTCTGGCTGCTGGGGAGCCATACTCTGCTTCCCACTCCCCAAGGGTTCTCCAAAAAACCAAAGGATCTGGAGGGGCCACAATGAAGAGAGGGTTAAAAGAACTTTGCACAAACATATACCAAGGCTTCCACAGGCCTGGCCACCAAACAGCCACCATGCAAACATGCTTCCGTCTTCTTGTGCATGCTCCTCTACCCTGCCCCATCACTGCAGGACTCATCTTTCTCTCTGCTTGTCTGTCTTCCCAAACTTCTCTTTTTCCTTCTCCCTGCTCATTTATTTCTGCCCCCTCTTGAAGGAGTATTTGAGCTGCCAGTCAGCTTAGTGAGCAGGAGCCTGAGGACTAAGGCACCAAAACTGTCCAAGTATGCACAGGCAGGGGAGTGCAAAGGTACGTTAATTTACTGCCTCTTCAAGGTATTTTCCCAGGATTATTTTCAGCCTCCCAACTGCTCTGATTCCCACAACCCTGTCTCCAAGAGGGAAGGCAGCCGGCAGCCCAGGCGCATCCCACAGGGTGCTGAGCAGCCAGCCACTGCTCCGCCGTGAGCTGCTGGCGTTTCGCCTTCCCTCAGAGCAAGCTAATCACAAGGCAGGGATTTCAGGGCAATGCCTTCACACACTGCCTGGTTCACTGAACCACAGCAGCTGGGTCGTGCTTCCCTGCACTCTTTTTCTTTACCTTAAACAAGACCCAGCTCCCTCCTCCAGGGCTCCAGCCACATACTCCCTTCTGCGTTCCCCACCTGCATCAACACCACCCCAACATTAATGCAAACACAGGTTGTTCTTCTCCTAAACAAAAAAAGCTCCTGCCTAAGCTGAGCCTTGTGTGTGCTACCCAAAGTGAATTTCAAGATACATCTCCAAGCTGCTGCTCTTCCCCTGGGGTCATATAGACACCGTTTTAGTATATCTTTATTTCCAGCCTTCTGCCTCTTTATCTAATTCCCTTTCACTTCCCACTCCTATCCTTTAAGAGAAAAAAAATGTTTCTTTTTACTCTCAATCTCTGTTCCTTTCCTCCTGTCATTCCCTTCATGTCTCATCCACTATGATATTTTTGTTCGTGCAATAACTAGTTTGCTCTTTCTCCTCTTCCTGCTGGGCTACTTTGATCTACTGTTTCTATGTCTGTTTTACACATTCCTTTTCCTTCCTCCAAAGACACATCAGTCTATCTCCCATCCCCTCCTCCTTACTCATCTCTTTTCCTGCTCTGATCTATTCTTGCTACATCAAACTTGTTTCATGTGGAGATGGTTTTAAAACCTGCTCTGCTGCCCCAATAAGCATTGCAGTAAGTGCTGGAGGATACGGGCTGTCAATCCAGTCACCCTAAACCAACACAGGATGCCACTTTAACACCCTGCCTTAGCCATGCTTTATTAAGAAGAACACTTGACTCCCAAAGGAAAACCTAACCCAGGGAGCACTTAGGACGATAATCCCTCGGTCACTTCAAGTTCAACAGATCACGTTGCAGCACAAACCTGGAAGAGCATCTGGGAACCTGTCCCAGTCACTGCCTGGATCTTCAGCAGGAAGGGTGCCAACCAACAGGAATAGCCTTTTCATTGTCCGTAGTCAAGAAAATCCTCTGAAAATGAATAAAATTCTCTTGAGGCTTCATAGGACTGTGGAGAAACTTTTAGAGCTACATACTCTTAGTTATGATAAATCACAGCAAGATTTGCTGTCAAGCAGGAGGGAGCCTGAGGGTGAAAATTCCTCCTTCCCTCCACACGACAGCCGTTGACTAACCTGGCCCTGCGTATCTGTAAGCAGGGAGAAACAAGAAAAGTCTAAAAATCATGCTTTTCCACCCTGTGCCAAACAAGGCTTTAGCACTTTCTGCAATATCTTCTCCTGATGAAAACTCACGGCCACTGACATGGCTACTTTGAGGAGAAAGCAGATAAACACCAGGAACAAATATGGAAACTGCTGTAGCATCCCCTTCCCAAGACTGAATAACACTTCCCCAGGAGCAGGCGCTGCGAAACAGAACCTTTTGCAGCCAGAGCATTTGGACACAGAGCACAAATGCCATTTGGTGCCCAGCAAGTGCCTCCCAGGCATGTGGGCTGACTTCCAGGCTGTTTGCCCAGCTGCCTTACCTCCAGGGTTTGCTGAGCAGCACTTCATTTGAAGGTTATAACAGAGCATTTTGGCCACTCCAATTCACAGAGCATCATCCAATTATTTCATTAATGCTGCAGTGCTGTGGGACTGGCACAAACGTTGGCATTAAGGCCTAGAAAGGAGAAAAAGAAAAAGGTTTGCTTCATTTTTGCTTGTTTCAAAGTGGAGAATACAGGAATGAAATTATGTGCTAGGACTAGTTTATCAGCAAAGTGAGTCTTATTTAAAAGACCCAGTTGACAGCAAATGAAATGTACTGTTAATTTACCAGAGCATTTGTGACATCAGCCCCAGAAACCTGGCATTGCTTTCTTCACCTCACATAGCCATGCGAATCTGTCATTCCCAAGATAAGTGCAATGAGAGCTGTGATAAGGCCAAGTTTTCCTCCATGATCCTCAGCCCTGAATCCTCCAAGCTCACTGATGACAGCAACCTGCAAATGAGCTCTGTGTGCACTCAAGCACCCATGAAATAATAAAGTAGCCACAGCAATGTTTTTGTCATTGCAAAGGTTTGGTGCGGCCCTTTGCATGCCTCAAATCCAAACCTGGTCTGTGTCTGAGGGGGAAGATAAAAAAATCAAGATGAAGCAAGTCTCTTTGATTGCTTCACACGTACACACACACACAAACATGCACTGTGTTGTTCAATAGTAATGGTCTGAAACATTTTACTTCCACAATGCTATAACAGCATCACTCAGGGTCATTACGCAGGGATAATGCAGTTCAATTCAGTAGCATGCAGTTTGCCTTTTTTTTTCAGTACAGAAAGGAAGAACTGGAAGCCTTGTGAACTTTTGTGAGCCCACCCTCAATAATTTCACTGAAATATAAATTACCATGCCTAAAGTCAGCTCAATGGCCAGGAAATTAAATTAGCCCATTTATTGAATAAATGTCGTTATTTCTATATACAGGAGAACAGTTTGAGTACCTGACAAGTATCTATTGCAACTTCAACATCCAACCGCGCCTGCTGCAAGCGAGCACAGGTCTCCTGTGTCCTAGATGCCAGCTGTATGGCCATGCTCTAGGGCATCTGTAATGTCACAAGATATCACCATTAGGGCACCTGATTCACTCCCATGTGCTCCTGCAATAGTAGGTGATGTAACATGACAAACCTCAGTGTGGAAAATCTCTCCTCTGCGCAATTCCCAAACTCTTCTAACCACGAGCTCAGCAAGGCCTCAGAGAGTTACATCTTGGTACCAAGCCAGCTGATTTAACTAGAAAGGCATAATAAATATTAAAGAGTCTATATGTATGGCGTAGACATTGCATATATTTGTGCCTCTCCTTTGGGGTTCTACTTAGCAATAAGTAACCAAATTCTGTCCTTGGCATTGTAGTGAAAACCCGTGGACTCGGATCAGACTATAGTCAGGGGCAGCATTTTTTCATAAATTGAAGTGACACAAGGTAATGGAGAAGAAAGATAATTTTATTGTCTGAATCTGAACAGGTCTTGTCAGATAAGAAAAAAACCCTTAATGCAGCACTGATGGCAAATACAAGTAGATACCTTAATAGCCATAATCGTTAACTGAACTGTATGAATACCTAACACAATTGCTGTGCTAGAAAACAGCTTTTGACCTGCTGGTAACATTTCATTTTGAACTCAGCACTAGCCACAAAACCCAAGTCTTTTGAACCTGGAAAGCTGTATACACTGCACATGCAGTGAACTCCTAGCCTCGAGGCTGAATGTTGCCTTATTTGGTGAAAATATATTAGATTTGTCAGGTGAATAAAATTCTTTATTAAATTTGGCTGATTGAAAGTATGCCTACGTATTTTAGTTTTTCATTAGAGCACTGCTGAATTTGTCTGAGGTAGTTAAGAATATTGTAAGTGATACATCAGTAACAATTGGACCAAGCCACAGCAGAAACCCCCTAGGAGAACAGGCTTTGCCTATGAAACTGAAGTCTAAGTGCTGCTGGTTTCAATTTCTCCCTGCCAGATGGGAGCAGAAGAGAAATTAGGCTAGAAAAATGTTTTGTTTGTGGGTTTCTTTAAAAAGGGAGAGAAAAGAAAAACCTCAGAACCACCTGTCCTCACCCATACACACAAATAGTGCCAGGAGAAATAACACAAATATTCCAGAATTAGCTGTGAAGTTCAGCAACAAGTGTTGGACCAGGGCACTCAGCAGAACTGGCCATTTGCCCTCCCCTCTCCTGCTCCCCACCACCCCTTCCATGCAGCACACATCCAATGTCGTACGCCTGGGGAATTCATTGGAGTTGCCTGGGTCTGATTTCTAATTATGATACAGGATACATGGTGATAAATTTCCTATGGGATACTCATTATATAGAGCATATGAATGTGCTGTAATCAGGCGTATTTGTTGCTATGGAAAAACACAGCAAGCATGCAGAGCCTTCTGTGTGGCATCTTTAGCGTCCCTGCACTCGGAGTACTCGGATTCCTTGGCAGCATGACATAGCAACATGTTATCTGGCACAAAAACCAAGGATGTTACAAGTTTCAGCTGAAAAACTTGTGGGGCTCATTAGCCCCATTGCATCTTCAAGGGGCATTAGACTTAATTATTTCACATTATTCCCTTTTAAGGCAAAAGGATCAAAGAAAAGTATCACAGGCAGCACAAGGTTGGAAGTGTGACCTTTCCCTCCTCCTTCCTAAAGCCTGTTGTATTCCTCATGTATATACTGGCCACGTCCATTTTAGGAGGTGAAATAGGATCGTTGGACCATGTATTCACACCTTTCCATGCCATGCTTACATCGGGCTCAGCTTGGCTTTCCCTGTGCCTAGGTAAGGGGGTATTAGCCTGAATGCCACATAGGGCAATGATGAGGTAGGACGTACTAAAAAAAAAAAAAAAAAAAAGGAAAAAAAACAGAAAAGGAAAAAAAGGAATGAAAGTCACCATGCTTATTAATTAAATCCCCTGCTAATCCCTTCTGTGAGCAGCTGATGGAGGTGGGGAGGGTGCCGAAGTTCAGTCCTCCCTACGCTACCAAATTAACTGGCTCTCGGTGGTGCATGGAAGCACTCAGCCTGTTTGTTTTATGCCTCCCTTATTTTAAAACACTTAATGTATGGCCAGGCCCCCAGCACCGGAGCACTTTGTGAGGGATTCATGCAGTCTCCACAAAGAGGCAGGGACAGTGGTGAAGCCATCTTGCTCCATAGCCTGCTCCACCAAAGAGATGGGGAGAAAACACTCACTACCATCATCTTTAAACACCCAGCTCTGTATTTCTGGAAGCTTTTACCCAGAGACAGTTTTTCCTGACACTGTGCTTGAGGTGAGAAGCGAGATGGTGCAGCTGCAAAGAACTGCCAGTTGCAGACTGATGGCTGGAGGATCCGCCACATGAACAGCCATGAGAGGTGCTGAGCAGCACAGCTGCCAGAGTCTCGGTGGAGAAACATCGTTAGCGGTGTGCTCCTTATTCTTGCAAGAAAATTACTTGCAACTCTGGAAAATTTCTATACCTCCCTTTGCAGCAGGGAAATTACAATGTATTGTCTGGAAATACAGAGGGCCAGGCAGCCTTAATCTGCCATAATAACCACTTCTGCTTAAACATTTCAATGCTAAATTCAGATGTAATGAAGAGTGGAATGTTTTTTTCTCTGAAGCATGAGTTTACTCATATTGTGTTACAGCAGCACCCACATTTCTGTTCACCTCAGGCTAGACATTTTATTTGTATTTGTTGACTTAGCCCTGCTGTCCCTATGCAAAAAACAATGATAGAATGAATTATTTTTGAAGTGAGCACCAGTCCATTGGCACTAAACAGGGCTGCCACCAACTATTTCTGTGATTTCTGTCAAGACTAACAACTCCTACTTCAGTAGAAGGATTTTGGAAAAATAGAAGCACGTGTACATGTGAGAAGAGAGGTATTGAAGCCACCAGGCTCAGAGAGATGCTCTGCCTTCTCTGCTTTCCTCTGCTCCCATTTCTTCCCCTGAACTCCCCAGCAGCAATACCATGGTATAAAATCCAAGAATGATGCTGCCCAAGCCATGACAGCTGTTTCTGCAAAGGGCTGGAGCAGGACCCTACCAACCTGTTACAGATTTCCATCTGATTTTCCTCAAAATGAATCCATTCTTGTTCCATTCCCCTGTATATAGGGGCCAGGATCCATTCAGAGGGATAAGGCTTCTGAAGGTGGCACCAGGAGCTGCAGCAATATGGGAGATGAAGCGAACACGTTCCTACACACACACTGGAGATGCACTGGCCCTGCAGCTCTCAACCTCACTGCTGAACCTGGCTGATTGAGCTGAGAAGCCCTATAATATAGGAAACCCAAAGGAGTAACAGAGACCTCCACATCTCTGTGACCCACACACAAGTAAACAAAAAGAGACAGTCTTTCCAGTCGTCCTCTGCTGGCATAGCCAATGACCCACCAGAGGGATGTGGGTCCTCCCAGATCCAACAGGGTCAGTCCCAACTGGTGCTGCTGGTCAACTTTTGCTAGCCTGTGTGCAATAATAGGGGAGCAGCCCGGTTCTTATGCATAATACCATACAAACAGGTTTCCTCACAGTGCAAACCAGTCATAGCAGCCTGAGAGAGAGGCTTGGCTTTGGTCAAAGTCTGGCTGCTCAGAGGAGAGCACACAGCCAATGAGGGATACAGCTGATCAGGGAACCCTGTGGCATCACTGCCTTCTTGTGCTTATTCTCATCTGACCATCTCAGGGTACTCCACAAAATCAGGTTAATACCACCAGTCATATTCCTTTTGAAGGCAGACAGCTGAGGAGGAAAGATTAAACAGGGTTCTTTGGATTCACAAGTAAGGTAGCTGAAAAAGATGGGGCTGGGTCCAGGCTTGCCACTCCGCTGGGAGAGGTGGTGTTTTCTCCAGCCCATACTCTCCTAACCACAGCCTCCCAACCCATCTTCTCCAATGCATGAGCAGAACCTCTGCAATACCATGCACATAGAGAGCAAACTGAAGGTCAGCAGAAGCTTCTGCTTGATTGCCACTTTCCATTAATTATGAAGAAATTTTCACTCACCCAAAGAAGCTGTGTTTCATTTATCTGCTAGCTCCTCCAGGCTACAATGCATTTTGAGGAGGCACCACTACCCCTGTATTTGTGTAGCACCTCACACAACGCCATCCCAACCACCTAGATAGTATAAAACATAAGCCTACTAGCTTCATAAAAATTTACCAGCACCTCAGGCTCATAACCTTCTCCAGAACAAGTACATTGATGAAATCTAATGTCTCCACAAAAGAGGCTGTGATATAAAACCAAGCTGACAACAGACCAGCAACTGCCATGCTCCCAAGCCCCTGCCAAGCAGGCAGGTTACTGGTGAAGTGTTATTCATCAAACTTGAAGGAAAGCATTCAAAACATTCTTGGTTTTAAGTGTAGCTTTTCACAATGCTTATAAACGAGAAACTTGACAAGAAATGTGAATGCACAATTTCTCAAACAAAACACACATAAAAGAGTGAAATTCCCCTCCTACTTCAAGGGAAAAGTGTCTCATTTGCTGATGCCAAGTACTGATTTAAAACACTGACAGATACAGACCACTAAAACTTCCCGTAATGAACTGTGGTTTTCAGTGTTGGTAAGAAACCTCAAAAACACAACAGGAAATGGGGCAAAGGTTTTGTTTTGTTTGCCCTACTGTTGCTTATATAAAGGCGAAATTGTTATCATTTATTGCTAAATCCATAACTCAGAAAAAAGACCAGATCTTCCCACCCCCCGTCTGCCCCAACACAAGCCCCTCCACACTCCCATGCACACATGTATCCGGATGAGCAGCACTGAGAGCAGTCATGCCAGGTGTAAATGAAAGCAGAAGCTTGATTGCTGATTTAAGGTCTTTCAACTGTTGCTTTTTTGGAAAAAAAATTGCAAGAACATTTTTCCTCTGTCGGTTGTATCTTGCCAGCAGCTGCCATGGTTACCACTGGGGGCTTTGGTTTTCATACTTTTCAGGAGCTTTTTGACTCTTCAAAACTTCCCTGACTTCAGCACTTTAAATTGGTGACCATTTCATTATTCTTACAGATTTCTTGGACTCTGAATCGAGGGTGAAAACAAATGCTTGAGGTTGCACTCCCAGTCTTAGAGAGTAATCACATTGCTGGGGCAAGTTTGCAAAACATGAAGTAAAAAAAAAAAAAATCTACTTTCTGCAACAATTTCTGCCTAGAATCTACAGGCAGACCGTTTTAAAAACCCATAAAAGTATTGCAGACAGTATTTCCCCAACTGCATTCAAATTAGCTATGAATCTGAGCTGTTAACTAAGGCAATATTAGCACACATGTAGCAGAGCAGCCATCGGCAGTACCAGTCTGCCTGTGTCACACTGCACATATTCTCCAAGGACAGCAAATACACAGGACCAGCTCTTTGAAGCGAGTGGGAGTGTTGCTATCCCATGAGCAGGATTAAGCATGAGCAGTTGTAGATAGGGAAGAAAGGAAAAAAAAAAAAAAAAATCAAAACACCACACTACCTTGGTTTTGAGGAGGGAGTCCAAGAAAGAGCAGGAAAGATCCCAGAGCTGTATCACTTTGGTAATTCAGCAAGAACGTTCCATGAATAAGGTCTGCAGGCCAGGCTACATTAAGGAGGCATGAAGACAGTTTTCCCAGGGATAGAGATTACAATCTTTGCTCAGCTGCAAAGGGCTGCAGCTGTTGAATAATTGCTTCGATACCAATGGTTTCAGAGACAGCTTATCAGCCTGCCCTGTTCTGCCCTTGGAGTGGGAGGTTAAGGTCCAGGGACAGAGACAAATTTAGAGGGACAAAGAAATGATAGTAGAAGGAAGAGGAAGGCCCCTGTTTTCTTCCCATTACACTTCTAGTTTAGAGAGATAAGGATCCTTTTCTTTCTGTCAGAGCGATAAAAGGGATGTGGCTTAGCTGTGTTAGCCAGGATTTTTCTCATGGACCCAGAGGGAGTGGGAAGCAGCGAGCTTGGGTTGTCTGACTCCATCCCAATGACCAATTACTGCCGTGACATTAATGATACCAACTGTCCTAGAGTTGAGCAAAGCCTCCTCAAAGTGCAGATTCACCCCAATGTAGCTAGTCCATATTTAGGATGAAATAATCATTGGTTTCTAGAACTTTCGCCGCATCTGATGGGAACTTTTTTAGCAAAATAACAACTAATAGATTTATTAGTTGGGACACAGCAGTGAGCTTATGCCACTCTGCAGCTTCCAGATAACAATAAAGCAATGCCCAGCAGTTCAGCACTCAGCCGTGTCTGTTCCAAACTGAAAGCAGACATCTGAAGAGTATTAAAAATAAATCAAAATAAATAACAAATACACCTTTTAAACCTGCAGCCAGCAGCAGTGAGACAGAGGGCAGGTACGTGGGAACAGCGAACCCAAAAGCTCCAGGGAAGAATTTAACTCCTTTTGTTTTCAGGAGGAAAATATACAGTAGTATATTGTGCTAACAGCACTACTGTGCTTGGGAAGTACCTCTGCAGTGGATTCTCCTCTCTTGGCAGCAGGCCTGCACCCTGCTTCTGGGCTGAAAAGTTTCAGAGTGATGGGAGCGTCTTGCCTGCATGGTGTGGGGAGCAGGCAGCAATGCCAGGGAGCTGGCAGCCCCCATGACCTCCCACTTAGCTTCACCTCCAGGAAAAGCCCCGTGGAGTAGCACAGTAGGGATCTTAAAACAGTATTTTTCAGTGGTTATCCAGAGTTACACTTGATTTTGTCATACAGTACAGCACAGTGATGATGTCACCACTTAAACCACAGTTTAACATAATTCTTAGGTTCCTTGATAAGTCTCATTGAACTCACAGGAAATTAAGCAGATGATTATCTAATCAAGAGTGCAAACAGCAATAATTTTTCCTTATCTCAAAATCAGCCTAGGAACTCAAAGCAATTTACAGAATGAGTAAGTCAAGACATGTAGCTAATCTCCGAAGGGTGGTACTGTGCCCATTTTGCAGGTAGAGAAACTGAGGCACAGTTTCCAGGCAAAGATAAGCATGCTTTCCCATTACACTGTCAATAGACTCTTTGAAACCAAGGGAATGACTGTTGAAATGGGAGAATTTGTCTCATGAAGGAAGGGAATAGAGATGGCCTCAAAAGTCTGCATCAAGTCACAGATGAAAGTATGAATCAGACAGGAAAAAACCTAAAGAGCAATAGTTTCTCAGTGCAACGACAGGTCTGCCTCTTGCAGGCACATACAGAAAGTCTCTCTCTCTCTTTATGAATAGGTACATATATATGTTCCTCTTTGAAATTCATTCTTACATTGCACTGTTGACTTACCAGCCCTCTGCAGCAAAGGAGGGGTGATGGATTCACATTAATGTGCATCCCGGGAAGAAAGCACATCCCCAGGGGAGCAGCATGATTCATTTTTAATGATACTTCCCTGAGTCTGTAGGTCCCATAAGCCAAGAATTACAAGCCTTGAAAGTCATCATCACTGACTGAGCTGTTGTTGGTGAAGGAGGGTTTCCAGCCCAAGTGGGAGTCGTTACAGCAGAGGGATCATTTTAAACTAAGTGACAAGAATATATTAGGGGAAGGAAAATTACACTTTTCAACAACTGAAGAAAATAAAAAACCACTTCCTGCCAGAAATTCTGATTCAGAAACAAGACAAGAAGGCAAATTGCTTCCCCCTGTCTACACTGCATGGAGCAAACCTACACACATAGGTCAGAGGCCTAGCAAGAGCCTGAGGCTAAACTAATTATTGTGATTTGCTCGTCTTTTGTAATTAATCTAGGAAAGGCTTAAGGCTGTTAGCAGCTTTAAAGAAGTAAATCTGAAGGACCAATTAATTAAAAACAGCAGTGCTTAATGAGGACCTTTTGGTTCTCTCATGTTGATTGTTATATTTGTTGAAAGTTAAGTTTCCGCTGTCTGTCAGATCTTGTCTGGTCTTGTAAAATAGATCTTCTTACTTGGTGCTTAACCACTTGACACTGGAACAAAAGCTTTCGATTACAAAGCAATTTGTGGGGATTATAATGGAATGAGCTGCACCCACGCTCTCTGATTTAACAATCAATTTGAAGCAATGTTCAGTTCAACCAAGAAGCCTTAATAACCCTGAAACTACAGTTTGGATCTTTTGGTTCCTCTCCTCCAGGCTGGACCCCACAGGTGTTAATCATGGAGGGAGATTGAAGCATGCACTTCAAATCTTCTTTTGAAAACAAAAATATGGATGCACTTTTACTTATTCAGTCTTACCTTAAGTTGGTAATTAAGCACTCATCTCTCTTCACTCATTCTCTTTTTGTGTCAGTGTAAATCCAGTGCAGACCAGGAGACTTACAGCTTGCTTTAACCCAGAAGTGAAATTCAACTGAGCACCACAGACATACAGTCATGGCTTTATCTTCTTGCACCTTACATCATATAACCAACTACCAAACCATATCCTAAAAGTGAAATTGCACTCCTGGGTCTGCTGTTACTAACAGAGTCCGTTCTCTAATGTAAGTGCAGTTGGATGCCAGAGAAACAAGGAAGATATTATGGAGGTCACAATCAGCAGCTGAGGGCAATGGCCTATTCTGTTTCTTCTGCGCTCTTGGGCATGGTATGTTTAGGATATCTTTTTCAATTTTCTTACACATGTGGGAAAACATTGATGCTCTAGTTTGTTTAACTAAGGAAACGTAATTCACCCCAAGAATATCCATTTTGTGTTTCTGTTAAGCTGGATCTATGAACCATGTCCTAATAGCAGAGCCCTGCCATGTGGGGAAAGCTGGATCAATGTGTAACCCAAACACCCTGAGCATCTTACAGAGAAGAGTAACATTATTCTCCAAGTGAATGAGGTATCTGTCATTGGCAAAGACCGGGACCTGCTAGTTGCTGTCCTTGTATAAGATACACAGAAGTGTTTTGTGCTGGAAAAGAGACTAGGAAAGGAGTAAGCAGGTATGAAAGGAATAAAGATCAGGTGACCAACTTAGCCCCAGAAACAGCCCTTTGTGAACAAAACTGGACTCTTTTGCTTGGCAAGATAGAGGAAACATGTCCACGCTATTCTTTCAGACACCTTCTCTGTCATCTGTCCCCACAGCTAGCATTTTTCACATGCAGCAAATTAATTTTACATTCTCAGCAGGCATCCCTTTCAGAGACCAGCCAACTTCCTGATATTTTGTGTTCAGGTTTTTTTTTTTATCTGCAAATCTATTTTAAATAAAAAGCTATGTGTTTTACAAAACATGAGTGCCAGTAGCATAGAGGAAGAATGTGACATTTTTCTCCCCAGGATATTTTGACTGACACATGAAGAAGTCTATAATCTTACATAGGCTCAAGCTGCTTGTGTTGACATCCAAATGTTTGGTGAAAAAGAGCTTGAACGCCTTCCATGAAAGGTGTAAGCTTCTGATTTAATCTCTCCACCCCCCAAAAAAAACTGACCTCAAGCTCTTTCTGAAGGTACTTTATTTTATTCACCTGTCACAAATGCAGCTGGTGAACTGTCTTTTCACTGCTTAACAGAGACTCCACACAATATCTTGTTTATTTTCATCACATTCTCACACTACCAGCTGCTCATCTGAGCCAGCTGAGCCTGTCCCAAAAGCCATCTCAACTCATTGCTCAGCTTGGTGGAAGTGCTCCCTAGCTTTTACGTGTACTTGATCCTTAGCTCAATAGACTCCATAAAAGCTCCACAGCTATGATCCCTCACCATGAATGGAGATCCACCATCCTGCTGGAGAATCAGTCATCCCCTGCAGAAAGGAAGCATCTCACTTGCCTGTGGAAGCAAGAAAGCCTTCCCCATCCCACACAACCACTATGCTGCCTCATCTCAACATTATTCAACTACAAAATCCTCCCAGACAGCAGCATGCAGTCTCCTTGGAGCCCGCTGTAAAATTAGTCAAGCTCCAAACAAGAGCCAGAGGAAAACTATTTATTTTTGGTATCCTTATGGTTCTATACTTAAGTGGAAGCACTCCAACACCAAGACAAAAAACATCCCCTAAGGGTTTTTCCCCAGTCACCACAGTGGAAACTCCATGTGCTTTGAGTCGTTTCAGACTCTTTCATTGGTGATTGAGAGAAACAGGCTGAATCCACCTCACAGCACCTGCAGGACACGGAAAATCTGCTAGAACAGGGTCTCACTGAGCAGAGACCTCCAAAATCAGCTCTGCCCCCCAGCAACGCAAAAGTAGACATGTTACCAGTGTGAACAAGTAGCTAATCTCTCCAGGATTATGAATGAACACAGATTTCAAACTGACCTTTGTGTGCATGTGTCAGCATTTATGAGTTAAGTTTATGGCTGAGCCATATCAGCACATAAGACAGGAATTAATATATGAAAGTGAAAGGGCTTATTTTTCAGTGCATAGAGGTCATCTGTCCCTGCTTCAGACTAGCTTCACATAGATCTAAGCTTTGGGGTTGGCAAAGCTGGTATTTCACTGCTGCATTCATGGATGCAAAATGTGTGTGTGTGTCAGCAGATGTTAAATAAGCTCGTACTTCGGAACCAGATAGAAAGTGGAAAGGGCAGATTTGTTTCTGGTACTTCTAGATCCATAGAAGTTTACTGAAGCAGCTGATATGGGGAAACATGCACCTCTTCTGATCCACGAGAGTGCAGGTACACATCACCAGTTGGGTCTTAGATCCTGGGCAAGGCAATTTCGAAAAATCTGAAAACTGCAGAGTTGGAAGAGATTGCTACAGAGACACAGCAGGGCTAGTGCTTGAAAGGACCGGGGTGCTAGGATTAAACTCCGAGGTTCTCATGGTCAATTAGTTATTGTTATCCCNCAGCAGAGGGTTGCAAGGGGAGTACAGTTCTCTGCTGAGCTGTTGAGAAACACGGCTAGCCTAAACGATGAGGCTGGCAAAACAATACTGCTTATAGTTAATGTTAGTCCAAGCACAAGTGAGCATTGCTGGACCTGACCAGCCTCAGAGCTGCAAGGGCTGGGTGTTTATACATGCTCTTGGACCTGCTTCTTGCAGAGTTCCTGGTTGGGAAAAGAAAATACTAACACACAAGCTTTCTCCTGCTTAGGTCCGTGCCCCTCAACCCATCCCAGTGCTGCAAGTCCCAGCTCTGATCTATCCGGGCACACAGAGAGCCATCCCCATGCCACAACCAGGCTCAGGCAAGGCCCCAAAACCACCTTGTTCCAGACCTCATGTCTTTGTCAGCCCTCCCAGACAACAAGAGCAAATACAACCTGCCACAGAACAGATAAATGCACAGAGGTGGAGCCAGCAATTTTTCTGCTGATATTAAATAATGCAGCCAGTTGAATGCCTTCACTACAAGGCAAACAGGAGCCCTGCTGGCTTCACTTTTTGAGGGAGACTAGGGATTTTTCAGCTCAGAAGCATGAGGGGGAGTATGAGCTATTTGGTTGAGCACTAAAAATTATCTTTAAGATATTTTTCCTCTTGGCATAAGGTTTCCCAGATCCCAGGTTCCAGCACATCTCAGCTCAATGCTGTCAGCAGCTTTGCATACACACAGCAGCCTCAAAAGCCTGGGGAGAAGCATTTTAGACACTCGCGCCTGCTGAAGCTTGTCATGAAGGTAAAAGCGACTGCCTAGAGTGTGCAGTGCTGGACCCGGACGTTACATCTCACATGGCTCCCCATGGCTGTGACCACCACCAAAATAAAAAAAAAAAAAAAAAAGAGAACAGGAAAGTCTCTGAAGCTAACCAATGGAAGTTAACCACTGCAACACTTTGTACCACTACCATGTTTGTTTCCCCTTCCATTTTCTTGCAGCTTAGGGAAAAAGCGACATTTCTAGGCACACAAAAATGTTTGGATACCTTGTCCCCATTTATTTCACTTGTGTAACCACAAGCATTTAGGACTATAGCCACATGAAATTCTCCCAGGTTACTTCCTAAGAGATGGTTCCTCCTTGCGAGCAGGACCTGGGGAACCTCCTAGGAAACTCTCCTTCACCAAGTACAGGCAGGGTGAGCCTGTACTTGATGCTCTGGATTCTGCCTTTATCTTTACAGCACCACAGGGCATCATGTTGCCCAGGAATAAACTGAGATTTCCTCCATATCAGAGGCCTGATGCTCAGGTCATTACTTAATAGCAGGCAGAGCAAAGAGCAAGGACAGTCCTATGGAGAAATTTCTCCTCTCAAAATGCAGCCTGGCCACGCACCAGTTTGTCTCCCAACAGCTGTGCCAATGTTTTGTGAGCCCATTCAGTGAACGGGGTTATTAAACTGATCCATTATGAACTGTATATAGACAATTTTGTAACTTCCTAAGCATGAACACAAGACAAGCAGAAGGCTGGCAAATTGGTAATCACTGACTAGATGGCTTAACAGCCCCATCCACAGTGACTGGGAAGGGAACAAAACATCCTGGTCCAGCAATGTTAATTTCTTGTTTGTTTAGTTCAACTTGATATAGACCATGGTAGCATCTGGCTGCTTTTAAACATAGGGGGAAAAGTGCATTAATATCTGATTAGTTGAGTATTATCCCTCTAGACCTGGACCTCAGCAGCTCTCTAGGATTGGGATTTTTGCATGTTTACTTCAGAGTGGGACCCTGCTGGGAATGAGGCAATCCAGTGGTTGCTGGAACCATTGATCTCAGACTTCCTGCAAATCACAAAGCAGAAGGGAAAAAAAGTGTCTATTATTGTTCTTCCAAATTGAAAATATATGAAAATCCAGTATGATATTCAGGAAAGGAACACCTAAATGCTGTCTGTCTTATGGAGGACAGGAACACTTGCCTGGAAGCAATCAGAAGATGCTCGATAACGTGTTTGCAGCTATGTCACTAGTGACCTATCAGTCTCCTTACATATGAAGATAGATGTCAAGGCTGAGCCATTGTGTATTCTTGAGATACAAAGGAGAATACTTTGAAAAGTAGTCCCAGAGCACTCCAGTCATCGCCATGAGATGAAGCACAATAAGACGTCTGAAAAGCTGTGGCAGTTGTTTTATGTCTGATATGTGTTTTTGTGAATAGCAGCTTCAGTAATTTATGTTCCTGGTTGAAAAGCTTTTTGTAGCCTTAATACACACAGTGGTTAACCCTTCTACTCCTCAGCTCAGGAATCTGTACAGCTCACTGAAGACAAATGGCACTACCCTTGGCTTCATCTCCAGCGTCCTTTTCACATCTCCACACCAACATCTCTTATTTTCCATGCATGCAGAGTAGATGTATCCCTGAAGCACAGAATTCATCCTAAAAGAAGTATCCTTAGGTATCAACACCTGACTTTCTCTGCCCTTCTGCAGCCCACCCCTCCCTCAACATCCTTTATTTTTTTTCCTCTGGGGCTCCCTCCTCTCCTTCCTCAGGAGTATTTCTCCTTCACTACCCGTACAAACACTGCCATCCAACCCTTCCTGCAAACTTTTTGCAAAGAATCACTTCTCTAAAGACCAATTCAACACAATTTCCAGTCTTTCTTGGGAAATACAGGTTTTGCAGTATTACCCCTACAGATCATTCCCAGGTGCAAAGAAACCCAAGTTGTACTCAGCAGTGACTAACACTTTTCAGCTGGTGGGATCTCAGCAGAAATATTTGCAGTGGTTTTGCACATGCACACACACATAAAATGCAGGAGATGATTAAGAGAATATAATAGAAAAGAAGAGCAGAGTCGATAATTCCTTATCACAATAATACCAGTAGGACAAGAACATTCAGCCTTATATGGTGGAAAACAAGAAAAACATCCTTGCCTTGTAAATGATACTGTTTTGCCTACCTGCCACTCCACCCTCAGCCTTTATTGGCCTCTGCCCAACTCTGTAGGCCTGAGACAGTCAATGAAACCCCCACAGGCAGCCAATGCAGGGACACAAGATGCACTGAGAACCTCTAAGGTGTTCACATACCAGTGGATAAAAGTAACAAGCTTGTATGATGTCTGCAGCTGCCTCTGTTGCATCGTGCTGCCACTGCATGTCACTGTTAAGACAGGATGGCAATGAATGACAGGGATTATAGGGAAGGCTATAAAACTCTGGTGGAGGTGGACCCCACAATCCTCAAGAGCTGCCCTTGGTTGTACCTTAGTCAGCCCCACTCTCCTAATACAAGTGCAGGATTGAAGACCTGAGGCCTCATTAGCATTTGGGCTAAGATGAAAGCACCAACAGAATAAACAGACATGCTTGGAAGAGAGAAAAGGTGGGAAAATAGAAATGAGAAAAAGGATGCCAGAGGAAAGGACAAAGAGCAATGGTTAAAGATCGCCTGCAAGTGGAGTTGAACCTAAATGATCACCTCTGCCAGTGTCTATCAGCAACGAGATCCTTGTGAATTTCATAGCAATATAACAATTTGTCATACTAATTGTTTAGTAAATAAACAGTGAGTAAATAAATAGTAAACTGTTTACAAAAAAAAAAAAGTATCTCAGTCTGCTTAAAATTAATAGGAGCTAAATAGTGACCAGTTTTTGCTACACCTTGCTGGTGTGTTGGCAGCCCATCAGAACAAGTCTTTCAACAGCACTGTAAGAGCGCAAGCTTAAAAAGGCATTATCAGAGTCTCCTCTCTCTGCTCCTGGCCCTGCAAATACAGGAGACCCTTCGCTCAGGTGCAGGTCCCAGACCATCTTGTGGTTGGCCTTCTGTGTTGTCCTCATTTCTAGTTTATGAGATCTGGGAGACTCATTTGAGATTTAACAAAGGACTAAAGATTAGGTGTTCTGTAATTTAGTACTTCCTTTGCCTGCTTTATGTTTAGCAGCTTTTGGCAGAGAAAAGGAACAGCAGCAGCCAAGATGGGCTCTTTCTGTGAATCCACATGACCTAACCAGAAACAAAACCATGTCACCTGACTCTAGTTAGCAAGGCAAACTTTTATCCAGGGTCCTCTTCCAAACACTACACTTGCATTCATTTTGCCATCAAGCCATGTGGTTGTTTAACTAGACTCATGGAAAACACATTAAAAAATAAATCATAGAGCAGATCCAGATGTTTCAAAATGCTAAACTTAGTGCCTCACACTCTTCTCTCCTCATCCAGCTTTAAAAAATTCCTAAAAAACTCAAAAGCATTCCTGAGCTGGTTTGTAACGAGTCATTACTTCATACTAAAAAGTATACGCTAACATAGACTTAAATAATCAATCTTTTAGCCATAAACACAATTACCAAAACACTTTGAAGGTTTGGACCAGCTTCATAAAAGGATCAAAATTCTTTGCTCTCATTTTAAATAAGACTCTTGTTTCCAATAAAAGATACTTTTCACATGGAAAATATATACAGAGAAGCAAGATGATATCCTTGAGTGCCAATCTCAAGATGATGCAGTAGATAAGGAAGGCTTGCAGGAAAGGAGGTAAAGGTACTTTGCATCTGATTTTCAAGGTGTTAAGTATAAGGCAGGAGAAGCCAAGCTCAACAGCACTGCCTTGCTCAAGCTACACAGTAAGCACAGGCACACTTGTCCCTCACCAACTTAACTAGCACTCCTAATCATCCATCTTACTTACAGGCTTATTTCTCTTATTTGAAATCCCTGAAGGCCTTTACCTCCCACATAAATCTGCATTTCTTAGAGCCCTTCTGTTTGAGAACCTCAGTTTCAAAAGAGTAGTGTCACCACAAACATGCATGGTTTCCTCATGACTTCTGCAGAAATATCCACGCGCTTCAGTTCCTTGAAAGAGAAGATGCAAAGAACTTAACTACCAGTGGGACCAAGCCCTCCTGTAATACCATGAAAATGGGAAGAAAGAAAGCAAACCTTTGCTAGTTCTCCTCAGTTCTGGTGTCAGCTGCCATTTGCACATTACTCCTTCCTCCCACTCCTATGTTTTATTTCCAATGCAAAGATTTTTAACCTGATCATCTTCCCTTGGGCTGGCCAGGAACCTCCTCATTTCCCTCCCCATACCACAAGTCAGACTCATAGTTAACTAACTGCCAGGCCAGAATCAGTTACATCATTTTTCCCTCTTCTTTTCCAGGTATTCTCTAACCGTTCCCAAGCTCTCCCCCCTATAATATAGTTTCCTACAGCTTTCAGGCAGTCTGGGAAACAATGGAGATCATGATTTATTTTTCATAATCCTAGATGCAGTAACTGAAGCCTTACATCCCTGAAAAGTAGTTAAGAGTTATTCACTGGATGAATATGTCAAGTGAATTAATATATCCAACCTTATATACAGCCACGAGAAGCTTTACTGGAAAAGACATTAAGACTAGGTCATCAGGATCAGACAATTGAGATGATGGCCATCTTCTGTGTCCCTCAGGCCCGGTTTTCAGGCTTACTTATGCACAAATACCAAGAATGAACTAGTTGAGTTGGCATGCTCTATTTTTCTAAAAAAAGCTTGCATCAAAATTGTCATTAAAGTGTTCCTAGTATCACAAGTTTTGTCATGTCTGTCCTCTTCATCTCCTCTCCATCTCTCCCCTTCAGAACTGCTCCTTTATCCAGGCCACTCTGTGGCCAGTGTAAACCTATTGAGGACATCTTCATTCAGGCATACAAGATTTTACTTAAAAAAAGAAGTGTCCCTGCCCACCTGCCAAAGCACTTATTCAGGATCTGGGTCTTTGAGACTTATCTTAGATACATGTTGCAGGTTGGCTTTAAAATAAGCTCCAAAACATTTGGAAATTATTACAGTCTGCTAGCTCTGTAATTATAAAAAGCTGAAATTACTCTGAAGCTTCAGTTAGAAAAGACTAATGCTGCAATTGCTCAACAGAGCCATTTGCAGCCTGATTATCGATGAGGGTTATACATTCATATCTGTGCATAAACCTGAACCACTGAAGGGTTGGACACTATGAACCACATACCTCCAGGCATCTCTTGTTAATACGCAGTCCCATAAAACAATCTTCTATAAACTAAGAAAATAATATATTACATGCTGGTTTAATTGTTAGTTACAGTTTTCTAGTAAAACAGCGTATAGAAGAGGGCACTGTGGAAGGCTGGTATGCTTTCTAGAGGAGGCCAGCAAATTATGGCTCAGCTGTATGGAAATGATTAGCACCTGCCTATCGGTACAAAGCAATGAAGTTTAGAAACCACGATCTCAGCTTTTGGCAGAAAGAAGAGCCTGAAAGGTCTTAAGTTTTCCTGGGCAGTAAATCCAGTGATTACTGAGATTATATGGGCTTAAATTAACTTCCATCATTTTTTTGTAGCAATAGAAACAATCCTACTTAGATCTTGCCCATTTGGGCACAAGTCTTAAAAGTATTTCTTCTTGTGGACAGGGAAGATGAGTCATATAGAAAACCCAGACCCCATGACCCATACTCACATGAATAGACCTTAAGTCCAATATACATACTCAGTAATCAAAAACTGCCAAATTTTAAGTGTTTGTGACTAGAATAACATATCTGGTAAAAATCCATTTTCATTAAAAATGGAAACTTTTCTCCCTGCTTTTTCTAAATATATATACACACAGAAAAGTAAATTCACTCTGCCAGTACAGAAAAACCTTTCAGCAACTTACTGACAAGCAAATATTTTGGCCAGACATTCAAGCAAAATGAAAATACAGTTCAAAATAAAGCCTATGTAAAACTAGCAGTTCAGGTTTTGGAGATTTGTTTTGGTTTGTTTTATTATTCTGCTGGATTCCTTTTGATTTGTGTGATGCAACGTAAAAACATAACTATGAGAGTAAAGATCACAGAATTTAGGTCCCTGAAGTTATTCAGTCTCTTTCAGCAGAACTCTCTACAATAAAGGGCGTATTTTTCCCCAAGAGGAAGGCACTGTGCAAGGGACACCACGAGCCCTGATCATGAGGGCTGGTGCATGGCAGCACAGTTGCACCCAGCCCATGTGGCAGGCAGGAAGGCATTGGGAAGTCTTCTAGGTCATGATATTAATTTATCTTCCATGCACAGAATAATAGACTGGTTTGGGTTGGAAGGAACCTTTAAAGATCATCTAGCCCACCCCCCTGCACTAAGCAGGGTCATCTTCAAATAGAGCAGGTTGCTCAGAGCCCCATCCAAGCTGACGTTTAATGTTTCCAAGGATGGAGCATCAACCACGTCTCTGGGCAACCTGTGCCAGTGTCTAATCACCATCATTGTGACAAATTTCTTCCTTATACCTAGTCTAAATCTCCCCTCTTTTGGTTTAAAAACATTACCCCTTGTTGTATCACAACAGGCCCCACTAAAGAGATTGTTCTCCTCGTTCTTATATATGCTGTAACTTAGATGAAAAAAAAAAACAAAACCTGTTGCTTCTGTGGTAAAATTGCTGGCTAGAAGCAGGGAGGACAACAGGCTGTAAAATCAGGCAGAAGCGCCAGTCTTTTCCCACAAACACACATTCAGTGAGGAAGAGGAAGTTGTCCTCCCCCTCCAGTCACTTCTTCTAGGTTTGGGTCCAGTTCTTCTTACAGATGTGCAGCACTTTTTCACCAGTAGGGCTGTGTGGGCATAGCAGGGGGTCCTCAACTCTTGTGTATTGTTAAAACTGACCATCTTGGAGAGTGGAAAGTGTGATTCCTCTGCCATCAGTGCCAAGGAGATAAGCTTACTAGGAAGCAGAAGAAAACGGCAAGATAACAGACGTCTCCATCGCCCACCACTGACAGGGAGCATCAGCCTTGGTGCTGCTCATGGGGCTGTTTGATGCTCTTTGCACAGCTGAGCCCTTTGCAGCAGCAGCTGCTTGACTCCAGCCTGCAGCCTCCCCGAGCTCACACAGGGTACGGCACCCAACCAGTCCCCTAAACCTAAAGCACTTCTGTGGCATTAAGCAGCACATTGTGGCCACAACACCATTGCAAACATCCTGTAACTAACGCCTACCAACTCCTCCAGCTCAGAGGAGAGCCCAGGCAGACATGGTGTTGCTGCATGCCTTCAACCAGACACCTCTTAAGAAAGAGACAGTACTTTGTCTGGGTAATACTGCCACTTTCACTTAATTAAAATCTTTTAATAGGCGTCTCCTCCCTCACACCTCCCTGTTAGCAGACATCTTATTCAGAGTAGGAAGATTAACAGCACTTTCATTACTTTGATGTTACCCTGAACAAATTAAAAATTAAATGAGTCTAGTGAGTCACTTCTAGAGCACAACGCCTTTTGTGTTGCGTTACTAGTTGGTATTTTTTTCTTGTAGCCTGACACTCAAGCTAGAAAGCAATTGAATATTTGTGTATTTTACAGCATTCAGATCTTCTGCATCAGCGCAGCCCTGTCTTATAACTTTGAATCAAAACCATGAAGTCACAGGTATTTAAGGAGGGCAAATAATATCTCCCTGTTCTATACTGCGATGCAAATTGAGATCACTGGCTTACAGCTCTGCTTATCCCAGAGGCTTATTTCAATGCCATGTCCTGTCGTTTGGTAGCTTGACTTTGAACCAGAACTGATACTGCATCACAGCAAACGCAAACTCAGCAGCATGACCTCTCAGATGTGCCACTAAGGCTACCAGATTAATAGAGGCTTGAAAAAGTAACACTTTCTTAGAACATCTTGTGTGCAGAAAGTACAGAAAAAGATGGCAACAAGAGAAGATATGAAAATAAGCCAAAAACCAAATGAAACCTGTTTGCTTGCCTTTTCTTTTTTTTAAAAAAAAAAGCACAAAACTCCCACAAATTTAGATAGGGCCTTTGTTTTCTAGTAAGGTTTCAGAAATGTTCCTGATTTTACCACACCTTTTATACTGTCTGTGCATTTTCAACATCAGTCATAAAACAACTGCACTCTGAGAAAGTTCATTTAACCTCATTTTACACTTACAAAAACAACTCTATGAGGTTGATACATTTTAAGTCCATCCTCATCAAAAGGTTAGCACCTGCAACCAGATCTTACCCTTGCCCTGACTTGCCCTGGCTCAGAGGAACTTATTTACTGTCAGGTTAAATCAGATCTCCACATCCATCTAATCACAGATCCTGTTCCTGACCTTGCGTGGCAGGATGTGTCTCAGAGGAAGAGCTGAGGACTCTGTCGAGGCAGAGGCAGCTCCCCTTGCCAAGACTCCCTTGGCAGCAAGACTACAGATCCAAAATAATTCAAGCTGTTCCAAATCTGAACAGCCTGCTTAGGCATAGCCAGAGTGCAACATAGTGAGGAAGGGACTGGCTGGAGGTCCTTGGTCCAACGTCCTTGCTCAGAGCAACTCTGATTAGATCAAGATGCTCAGGACCACATTCAGGTAAACTCTGAGCATTTCCAGGGATGGAGATCCCACATCCTCTCTGGGCTCCAGTTCTAGTGTTTGACCACACTTACGGGAAAAAAAAAAAAAAAAAAAACACACAAAAAACCAAAACTAAATAGCAGTAGCTCTAATATTTTAAGGTCAGTAAAGGGAATTAACTGTTGCAATTTGAAGAAACAATGGTGTAATTGCATCACTGCCTGAGCCCCCTGACCTCTGCTGAGCTTGGCTCAGAGAACATGTGCACAAGAAGGGAAGAGAAACTATTTGGAGAACATCTTTGCTTCCCACCCATTTGGTTGCTGAGGGGTAGGTTGTTCCTCTCCTTTTCCATGGAAGCAAGACGTTGTTTCACTCCAATAATGCTGTTAGTATGGTAAATCCATCGTCGAGACACAGAGAGTTGAACAGTGCAACAGTTCAACAAGCAAGCCCGTCAGCAGAGACAGCTCCCATGCAAGTGACTGCTGAGCCCATTTCAGTTAAAAATATTCACAGGAGCTGCTCCCTCTCCACATGGGTCTTTAGATACTGCTTTGGTCCCCAGACAGAAGTGTTTTCTTCCCAATAGCTCAGAACAGAGGATAAAACTTGTCAGGTGGGAACTGCAGCTATTCCTGCTAACAAGCTTCTTACTCCAAGTTGAACCATACTGTTCCTCTCCAAATATTTCGTCTGGTCCTAGCAGTGGGGGAAGTTGGTTCCTTCCTTTTGTCCTCCCCTTTTGAACAGCAAAATGAAGTAAAAGGAGGGAGTACATCCACAGCAGCAGCACAGTCACCTCAGCTTGAACTAAACCCCCAAGTTTAAGCCCAGGTTTTTTGAGAAATCAGGTTTTATGTGCTCAACAGGCACTTGTGTGCCCATGTCTGCCTCTTTCTGGGCAAGTCCAAGCAACTAGACAGGATGCCTGAGCACATTAGACATCAAGCTCCAGCTCCAACAGGCCCCCCGACACTGCAAGTCATCACCCACCATCCCCAACATCTGCCACCTCCTGTGGTTTCCCCCATCTCTCTGCAGAGCAGCTGCCCCTCACCGGGGCCACAAAGCTGCACCTCTGCCACCACATTTTCTCATCTCTGTATAAAGGCATGAACTCTCCCTCACAAAGGTAACCATGAGACTACAGTAATGCTTTAAAATAAAAAAGCCTATAAAAGTTACAGTAATTAAAATTCCATTTTAAATTCCTCTGCACATGGGAGGGAGAAGAGGTCTCCAGCACATGTTTTCCCACTGCCACAACAGTTCATGCATTGTGTTATAAAATTTTTCAGTGCCATTTATTTTTATTTGGCCTGTGAAATACTTTGGGGAAGGCCTCATCGTAAATGGCCCATAAAGTTTGACAGGAACTAAACCTCCCACTGTTTTTGTGACTGATATAAAAAAGAACCAACTTAGTTGGCACCCTTAATGCCTGGTTTACAGGAAAAGGAAGACTGTCCCTCTGTACAAGCAGCCAGTTCCTGAGCAGACCAAGTTCAGTTCTATAAGCATCTTTTGTAGCCTTTTATGAGGTAGGGCTTTCCCTATAAAGTTCTGGTCTCACCACAAATCTACTTCCCTCTGGGCTCATCCATTAATAAGCACTTTCATTAGAATTCCACCTTTCTTCGAGAAACAGCCAAGCTAATTTAACAAGAAATTGACTTTCTCCATCACCCTCATGTCTCTGACTGCAGCGACACAAGCCAGCATGGACCAGCGACATCCTGCCTATCAGCATTTCTCCTTCATGCATCTGTTTGCAAAAGCCACACAGTTCCTTGCACCGTTTGGGGGAAGAGGAAATGGAAGTTCTCAGGATGGTCACTTCAAAGACGCAGTTGCTTTCAGAGAAACAGCTAGAATTGATTAACCCATTGTGTCTTCTGCCATCACCAACTTCCAAAGGAATATGACATGGCTCCAGAAAAAGCATGGGAATAGAGTTCAAGAGGACTAGGAGTAAATAGCGATGGCACTAGTCTGGGGGTTACTGGTCAAACACACAGAAGGTGGGCAGCAAAAGGAGATCAGCTTAAGAGAGATTAAGTGAGGGACAGGGTCATGCAGACCAAGATGTGGCTCGGTCCACTGCACACAGTTATCATCCTCCTAGAAGTGTTAATTTATAACCAGCAAAAGATCAATCCTATAGAAATAAAGAAAACCCCCAACCTCACTCCAGAAAATAATTTTCATCAGTGTGCCTATACTTTATGAGCAGAGAAGGAGGCTGAGTTCATCAAATACATTATCTGCATCCTACATATTGGCAAACTTGTAAGGATTAAGAACTTTTTTGGCTTTATTGTAAAAATCCATTTTATTCTCTTTTGGCTTCCAAGACAAGCTTTCAGGTGGAAGGCTGTACATAACACCACTCTATTTAGAAATGAGAAACCAGAAATGACACTGACTCCATCTGTCCATAAAAAAACATAGCATTAAAAAATTCCACGAGAATTTATTTTGCATTCTAGTGACGTATCTCTCTGCATTTCACAAGAAAATGTCCAGGGAAAGTGACAGGTTTATTTTTAGCCTTTCTTTAATCTTTGCAGAGTATGGCAGCAGATTGCAACCCGTCATGAGTGTCCCAAACTAGGCTGAGATATGCTGTGGAAAAAGAATGGGTTTGGATTGACTGTCACAGTGCAAAGATATGGAGATGTTCTTAACAACCAACCCCACTCCAGCTATAAGAAATTTGATCATATGCATTTCATTCTCAGTGTCACATATAAGTGGGAGATACATTTGTCACTGGATAATACATTCAGAATTAACATGAAGAACTTGTCAGGTTTTGGCTGCAACCACTGAAGCTAAAGCCTAGAGCAAAATAAACTGTCAGATCAGAGCTTTGTTAAAAGGATTAAACCCATTCTTAAGGGTGGAGCTGTGGAAAAGCTTTTAAGCTTTATACTTACACCTGAAAGGTTTTTAACCAGGATTCTAACGAAGACTGACATGAAACAAATATTTTAAAAAACAGCTAATCTGGGACCTTGTGAATCGTGTGCCGAGCAAACACTGCGAGAAACTCTGGATCTGTCAGGCAGTCACTAATTATTGGCCACATTTTTTGGCATCTGCTCAAGCCATTGTAGAATCAGTAACTGTTTTGTAAGTTAGTCTCATTACAGACCTACTACAGTAATTGATTTACACAGTGGCCATGTGGTAACTCATAAAACTTTGCACAGGGGTCCCAATTCTGTATATATTTCCTTCTGCCTTTTGGGGAACAAAGCCCCCTCTGGAAGTCAATGAGTTCAGCCAGGCTCCCAGCCTGCAAAACATTAGGAGGATCAGACCATTGCAGAGCTGCCTTTATACCACAGCAAAAAAAGTTTTCCTGCATTCAATTAATTACAAAATTGCACCACATGATACCCTTGTGAATGAAGTAGGTGTTACTGTTCCGCTCATTCTGCAGTTGGGGAAGCAGAGCTATGACTCAGAGGTGCAGCAAGCTGCTCAAGGTCACACAGTAGCTCAGCCATAAATAGCACCCAGGTGCTATTGCCCACTCTTGCCCAACTCTGCTTTCTCACACTGCTTCAACAGTATCTTGGGAGCTTGACTTCAGTTTCAAAGATGTTTTGAATCCACTCAATGTCTGGTCTGTTCTGCATCTGCTTCACCCACCCTGCTCTGAGGCATGGTGCCCTGTGGTTCATTACCCTCCTGCCACCTCTTCATCCTCAGCTAGTCAAGCCAGGCAAAGGCACCTCCTTACCTTACTGGGTTAAGGAAGCACATAGTCACAGCCCCCGGGTGAGATGCAACAAGCAGCATAACAATACAAACATGGCAATGCATAGCAGAAACTCCGCAGCAGGGAGCCTGACAGACACCAAAGCAGCCCATGCTCGTGGGTGGCTGCTGCTTGCTGGGAAGAGACTATTGGGGTCTCCCCACATAGGTCCAAGAAAGCTGCATGAAGAGGGGCATCTGGAAGCAAACAAACTGAGGAGTTACTTGCAAGTCAAAACATCCTTCTACAGCTCTAGCAAAAGCCTTCTACCAGAGAGGCCACAAATCTTATTGTCAGATTAAAGACTGCACATGTAACCTGGAGGGTTACATAGTACTTTGGTAACCTATGAGCCTTTTACATCTGTATAATCCATCAACCAAGGCCAGGCTGGATGGGGTTTTGAGCAATCTACCTTCATGAAAGATGTCCCTGCCCATGGCAGGGGTGTTGGAACTAGATGGTCTTTAAGATCACTTTCAATCCAAACCATTCTATGATCAATAAAATACAAAGTTGGGTTATTCAAATGCCTTGCAAAGCTCAGGCACTCAGTTAAAGATTTTCAGCTAGCTGAGGACCAGCTTTTCCTCACCTGTTTGGGCTCAAGGCAAGATTTCAGCCTCTGCAGTTACAGGAGTTGAGCTTTCCAGGACTGGACCTCAAGGAAGAAGCAAGCACCAGCTGCAGACCCTCTGGCCTTGCAGAGACTACAATTCAAGGACAAAGAGCTGAAACAAGCCTGCATCACACAAGTCAGACTTTTTTTTAAAAGTAACATAAAATAAATCCCAGTAAGATTGAAAGTGTAGTGATTCTGAGAGACATCAGATAGTACAATATCTATGGCCTGAGATTGCAAGAGCTGAAGTCTAATCTCATTTTGGTATTACTGTAGTCATCCAGGAATGTGTCTCTGCCACATGATAGGATATTTCTCTATTGACTTCCTCTGTCCAGGTTATGGAGTCATCAGAGCACAGCCTGTTCAATACCTGCCACAGCTGTAAAGCCTGTAGTAGACAGCCTCTGACAACAAGCTTGTATTTAATGCTGGTCTTTATGTAGTGTAGATATTACTAAATCATCTTAAGAAACACGTTTGTTTTTTCAAAGAGGTGAATCTGTGTTTCATATTCAAAGCTAATTTTGGTCCAAAAAGGCTCATTCACCCAGCCTGCGAGGAAAGGCGCTGCGTCATCACACCTTTTCTAGTGATCAGAGCAGGCTATGATGCTTCAAGCCTCCCAACACCTTTAATCACTATGAACCACAACAGTACAATATTACTCCTCGTGTAAAGCTCTGCTGTTACCCCTCCTGCTTTCTACACCAGCCTACTTGAGGGCTAGGGGGATGGGATGCTTCTTTAATATTTGAACTCAATTGTGGTAAGTAGTGTACACTCACTGAAATATCAATATACCCCTGGTGACCATCCCTGCCAGGTAATTAGGTTTCTTGCTTTCACAAAAATGAAAACAAATAAAATTTTTTAAAAAGTGTAATTATTGTTTGGAGAACACTGGTCTCAATTTTTCCATTCTCAAAAGTCCTCTAGGGAAACAAAGAATGAGAGCTACTTATTGATTTCATCCTCCTGACGCTCACACACAAGACTTGCTGGAAAAGAAGACCCCTTGCTAGAAATCACCGCTGTCCTCAGCTCCCCCAGGGAAACAGGGAGGGGGAAGCAGAAGTGAAGGCACTTGAATTTAAAAGGGAAAAAAATAGACAAGGGAGGAAAAAAAAAAAAGAAAAAGAGGGCAACAGTTTCAGCTTCCATTATAAGCACTGTTATATCAACAATGGCTGGGGAACAAAGGAAGCCATTTCCACTAGTTCCTGCTTCAATTAGTTATTTGAACTAGTGAAGATTGTGCCACTTTATCTCCCTCTTGTAACATAATCATTGTATTTTACATCTCATGAGAAAAAAGGCCTGCCAGAGGACGTTATCTGGCTCTGGGTCATACATCACAGGAGATAACATCGTTATTCATGTCAAAAGGGATGATCAAGGTCTTCCTGTTTTATCAGCGATTAGCCAGGAAAGAAAAGCTGCTGCTGCTGTTGGCAGGTGGCCAGGGCTGTGGAGCATTGCCATGGCAGTGCTCACCCAGCCACTGCAGAAACGGCTCTTTCAAAACCATCAACATCCTGGCTAATAGGGAAGGCGCTGAGCTTTCATTAGCCGGCGGCAGCAGGAGATGGCCTCCTCCAAGAGAGGGTCTGATCCCGCTCCCACCTGCGGCACTCGTGCTCTGGCACTCGCCACCTTCTACCTCACTAGAGTTAAGACAGAGGGAAGCTGGCGGCTAAGCCAGGCTTGTAGCAATTTAGGGTGGTCTGGGAGGCATCTAAATCCCTTGAGCTTGAGCCAGGTTGCTCTCTTCACCCCCAAAAGCCCTCACCTTGGCTGCTGCCACCTCCTTTCCTCCCATCTGCTGTTTGTACCATTCTTTCTCATTCTGCCCCAGATGGCATTGCGTTAAAGCTGGGGCAGAGCTCAGCCTCTGGCTTTGCCTCTCGCTGAGTTATTCCACTTCCCAAGCACCTTCCCGTGAGCTCAGAGCTCTTCACTCCTGAATGCTTAGCATATTCCCAATTTAAACATCTCAGGCAGTTTACCTACTATCTGAGAGCAACAGTAAAACCTACCCACCTTATCTCAGCTACAAGCCCAAGGGGAGTTAGAATTCAGCGCCTTATGCCTTGAACACAAACAAAAAGAAGAAAAACACAGCTATTTGCAAAATATACCACGTTGAACTACAGAGGTACATTCCACAGTGGCTTCCTGAAGGGACTTAGCTTTTTGTGCCTGATACAGGGTTCATTGAACCAAGCAAGTCTTTCCACTCACTCACTGAGCTCCAGCACTGTATTGTTTGGCAGTAACACAGCATCATGGAAAAGTCAGTGACCCAGATCACCAGGTAAGACTCCTCTGAACAGGCTTTTACTGTCTTCTTCTCCCACCCAATTGACAAGTCCATTCACCATTAGTACTGTTTTATATCAAAGCACATAGAAGATCCTGAGAGTGAGCTGGATCATTCATTTAATACAAAATCTGTACAAGTTTTAAACGTTGCTAAAATGCAAAAGTCAGCAGGGTGATTAACAAGCACATAGGGATACACAACCTCCTACTTTGGGGAAAAAACACTTCTTCAGAGTGCACGTTTTGGATGGATCCATTGTGTGTGTTTTATACCTCTCCCCAGATCATCCATCATTGGCCAGAGATGAGGAAAGAGACAGGAATTGCTATATCAAAACACTCCAACAGTATCAAAACATTCTAACTATTTCAACAACAGTTACTCCAGCTCAGAGCCTAACACACAATTATGTTTTTGTAGCAGCCAGCCCAAAACTGGAAGAGTGTTAATAGCAAAAATAAAGTGTGAACCAAAACTTATTAAACCGTGCAATACGTTAAAAATAATAGCAAAAGAAATCTGAGACCAAGTGCCATTTCCTTTCAAAGGGAGATAAAATTAAAAATGACTCAGCAACTATGAGTCAGGGCAGGAAACTTGTCATGGAGCCAGCGATTGTAGCTCCAGTAGAAGTGGGCAAGAGGGCTCCAAATTGCTGTTGCTGACACACTCATCATCACCAACACTGCCAAGCGTGACTTGTGACCTGTCTGCAGAGCCACATAGGACAAGCTCACCACGAAGAACCTGAGAAAGTCAGAAGTTCCTCCAGATGAGTTATGAGAAGGAAACACAACTGCTCAAACAGACCGCAAACTGCGTTAAGCCAGCACAGCTGGGGCTCTTGCAGGTCACACAGTTAAACAGAAAAACAGCAAGAGTTTGGGGGCAGAGCTTTTTTTAGAAGGAGTTGCACTGGAAGGCTGAGCCATGACCTGTTCCTGCCTCAGGTGCTGATCTCAGAGCAGTGCTTTTCCCCCTGCCCACCCACAAGATGAAGATACAAAGCAACTGTCCCCAAACAGTATGCAAAGGGTACCCTGAGCCTTCCAGTCCTTTTGAGTCCGGACACCAAAGGGCTTTAACGGCAGGACATCTTGTCTGACCAGCTGACAGCTGAATCACTCCAGCTTTCTCTCAGCAAGGCATGGCTTGGGACTGCCACAAAGCTCATGGAGCTTGGGGTACCCCAGTGCAGCTCAGACCCAGATCCTCCTCCAGTGCTCTCTCCTGCTCCCCACAGCACCAAGAGCAGGAGGTCCTTATTGCCTGTGCATCTTGGCAGCACTCCAAGCTTGGAACCAGGGGAGATTTCCACCACAGTTTTGCTTTGCAACCCTCAGCTGATGTCCAACCTGCTCATTAGGCAATCATGGGAAACTAAGCTATACAGAGGAAAGCCACCTCCAGTGCCAGTCATCAGGACTAAGTCAAGCTGACAGCTGGGCTTCCACCCACAGACCCTCTGGCAAAATACTCAGTCCTCATGATCTCCATTTACTAGAAATTATGGGAGCCAAACTGGGAAAGGCTGGCAAAGTAAACTCATGAGTGGTTAGCAAACCCTACACTGCTCTTTTGGAGAAAGAGCCAGGAGATCACTGTCTAGATAGAAGTATTCATAAAGTTTTACTACAGAGATCATACAAGCCCTGCAGCCTTTAATAAAGCAATTGTAATTACAGAGGATTATTTTTTAAAATCAAATGTTTCAAGTACCAGGTATATAAAAACACTGTTGCACAAGCTGCCAAAAAGGAATCAAGTAAAATATGTAACTCTCCCAGTAATTAACATTCATTAGGTGTAATTTGCATGCGATCCCTCATCAGATCTAGAAATGTCAACCCTGAAGAACTGCCCAGTTTGTCCTTTGGGCATACTAACCTTGCTCATATCCTGTCAAACCTTATATCCAAAGACCTCAAAACACCAGCAGAAAGGCAAGTTACTTGCCACCACAGGAGGATTCTTATCAAACATGTAACAAACTCCTCACCGAGAACAGCAGCAGAAGCTACAAAGCAAAACCCATATTTGAACTTTAGACTACACTCATGATATATCAACTAATTAATAATCTTTCTTCTCTTCAAAGGTGGTTCAGATCATTCCACTGGCAGAGTCCTCCTAGGAAGCAAAGCCTCTCTTGCTGAATTTCCTCATGACCCCTTGTGCAGATTCTCACAGCCTTCAGCCCTGCACATCCCATCAGGAGCACCACCACCCGCAGACCTCCAGCCCTGTGGATGGTGTCCACAGCCTCTGGTTAACTGCTTCAGCATGACTGCTGGGGTCTCTCTTGGAGCAAAGCCAGAGGAACTGGGCTGGATCCAACCTGGCAGGGCCAACCTGAGCACAGATCAGCCCCTGATCTGAGCTGGAAGGGTCTGTCACAGATAACTACTTCCACAACTGCCCTAGAAAAGTTCTTTAGGGTTGTGTAATGGATATTCAAATACCAAGGAGATTAAATCCATCTGCAAGTGCTTCTTGTGGAAGAATTGTGCACTACAGAAACTGTACATACTGCTTCTAGCCAAAAGTGTTATTTTGCATGGGCTACACCACATGGATATTTTTATTATTACACTTCATAAAATAATTCTCAAGTGTCCTAGAAGATACTGTTTCACATGCCACCAACAAACATAAAGCTTGTTCCAAGCAACTCCTGACACATAGGCAGAGGAGGGAGGAAAAAAAAAAAAAAGAAAAAAAAAAATCACCTTAGAGCTGTTTCAAAAGCCATATGTACCATGCATTGCTGAGATAAGAGACATGACTTGCGATGGATGAGGCCATCACTGGAGTCCCACTCATGCAGAACTTTCCCAGAAAGCAACACACTGACTCCATAAGGGGGTTTTCTCAGATCTCACAAACCATGTAGGACAGTTTACCACATAGGCTTCCAGATACACCCTGCCAACAACATGGTCCCCTCTGCTACCCGCTAGCTCCCACCTACAGTCATTATGCAACTGTTGTAGCCAAAAGGGAACCAGAAGGGAATCTGCAAATGGAAAAAACATACCTCAGCATGCTGGTCAAAGTCCTCATGGGTAATTGGTCTCTTCTACTCACACTCCTCCTCGCTATGTGATCTTCACTTCTAGCTGTGCAACAGGTGTACATCAACAGCACAGGAGAGATCCCCATTATCTAGGCCCACACACGTTAGTTTCAGCCCAGCCTGCTTGCGTGGATACTACTCACCAACGTGGATTCACATCCCGGATCTGCTCCACAGCACTTCCAGCAATTGGTGTTTGCTTCCCAGCTCCAGACATGGAGCACCACTCCTCCACATCACACCATGCCAGCACTGCGTGGGTCAGCCCAGCAGCTTCAGCTGGTAGCAGAGGAAATGCACTTTAAAAAAAAAAAAGTATTTTAAATAAATGCAGAGTGATGGCTCTGCTCAGAAGTGCTGCTATTAGGCAGTAGCTTGAAGAAAAATGTCTGGTGGAAAAGCATTTTAAGTGGTGCTTGTTTATTCACTGATTTCTTAGGTGATTATCAGCTTGGCATGAGTTAGTAAGGCGCATCAGAGCTCTGAAAAATGACTTTTAAGTCCCATACTGTGACAAAATAATAGCTGACTAATAATGCAATGACTTTTAAACCACATTTAACAGGGGATATTAATGAAGATATTCCCCAACTCCTAAATTACTGATATTGATTGTATCTGTGTAACAAGGATAGATAGGTTTTCAATTTGAGAGTTAACCCAACTGCTGGAATAATTGATTGGAGATGAAAATACTTCCCCAAGTCAGTCACCTTTTGGCTCTTTAGAAATGTGGAGTTTTAAATACTTGTACAGATTACTGAGATCTTAAAAGAGAACATCCCAAACACCCCCTTCATGTTTCAGTGTAGTGGGTATTTCCATAATGATTTCTTTGTAAATTTATTACAAGTGTCTCATACATAGAGTATGGATCCAATATAAGTCTGAGAATTTGTTCATTTTGTGAACCTTAATTGAAATTTTTACCACTGAAAATCTGAGGGGCCTGAGGCAGAGAGTAACTATGGGGAAAAAAATAATCTACAATTACTGTATTTCCTTAGGAGTCAAAGAAAGACTAGAAGAGAGCAGCGTGAAAAGAAATAATGATCATAAGCACAGACACGCAAAATCTCTTTAGTTTGTTATTAAATAATTATTTCATTTGAATCTTTATAATGTCATAGAACAAATTACTATGAGGACAGGGTCATTGTCCCATTGTTGCAGGATAGTGCTTCTAGCACAGTTAATAACTCCCTCACGGATCTGAATGCAGATACTAGAAAAGAGCCTTATCTTTGCAAGTGTACAAATGGGGGAAAGAAAAAAGTGCTTATCCATGTCTCTGAAATAGAAGCACAGATTTATCAAGTCCTTCGTCTAAGAATGCATTTGCCAGAGAGCCGTAATGCCTTGAGAATAATTATTCTGAATAAAAATTATGGAGTTTGAGACTAAGAAGTATTGATTCCCTGCTCAATTGCTGTCCTAGCCTTATTTGTTGCTCCTGCCTCAGATCCCTCTGCCTTTTCCTTTGCTCTACTTTCATCTGGAGCTCATCCACAAAATAAAAGAGCCTACAAATTCTTAATTGCTAACTCCCCTTTCATCCAAGTTCCCTATAATAAGGAACTTGAAAATAACATGCTTCAAAAATTAAGATCACTTCCCTGTCTCCCTTTCCTGGTCTGATGTGGGTGTTACAAACCTCTAAAATTTCAGTGTTCAGGGAAGCAGGGCCAGGAGTGATGTGAGCCACAAGGGTGGCCACAAAATCCACAAGGCGTCCTGACATAAGGTGGCCATGCACAGGTCGCAGGCATGAAACACCCTTGCAAAGTGCTGCCCTGGCCCTGCTTTCCATGGGATAGGGGCCGCACTGCCCTGCCAGGGCAACCCCCTCCTCACCTCCTGTCTCTCAGGAAGCATCCCTCAGCCCACAGAAGGCCTGGGGCAGAGGAGGACCAGGCTGCTATCAGGCAAGAGGCATTACAGCCCTAAACAACCTCTTCAAACAGCTGCTGGATAGAGCAACTCAGAGTAACCACATGGCCCCATTTAGAACTGGCCATAGCTTTCGACTATTACATTTCTGCAAACCACAGACTTTAGGAAGATGACCAAGACCAGAAGCTCCACTACTTTCCACCCAGCACTAACCAATTTGGGGTTTACAGATTCTTTTTCTTTTCTAAAGTACCCCCCAAAAGCTCTGCCAATATTTAGGGGAGGAAGGGATGTATCTGGGGGAGGGAGGTGTTTAAGACAAGAGCAAGGATTTGTGCAGCTTTTTTTGCTCAAAACTTTGCATACACGATCAGTAGCCAGGGGATAATTTATTGACAAAATTTGTGGCAGATCAGACAAGGTGTTTGTGAGATATAGGACTTTGAAAAATGAGGTGCAATTCAGCCTTTGAAATATTCCTCTAACAATTTATCGTAGAGCCATATCTCAAAACCTACTTGGCCTAGAAACTTCAGGTTTGTTTTATTCAAGAGTCCTTGGCTAGATTCAGTGCACGAGAATACTTCAGATAAGGTCAAAGTCTTATTTACTAGGCTTTCCCCCCCAATCATTTTTTTTTCTCCCCTTCCTTAGGCCATCAAACATTCCTTCAGTCTGGAAAAAGACTGTAAGACATGCTTTGCCAGGGTTTTGGCAGGGGTTAGTTACCACACGGGGACATAGACATGCTAGCAATGCTCAAGTAGCTTGACTTCCAGAAGATTAATACTTGCTCCTCAACCAGTCACCAAGACCTGCACAGACTGGTGCTTCATTCACTCTTGCTGAAGTGGAGACACCAGCACAGACAGATTTTGTAAACTAAGACAAAAATTTTCACATTCAGAGACTGCACGCATCAGCCCTAGCAGCAGCCTCCCTGCACACCAGCAGCAGAGAAGCCCTCCAGGACCAGAACCAGGAGATTTCCAGACAAATCTCATGTCATTTATAAGGGAACAAAGAAGAAAACCCTTGGGTGCAACATTTCTTATCAAGGTTTTCTATGTGCCTCGTGGCTCAAACACTCAACTCCTGCTTCATCTTGAAGATCAGCACAGCAAAAATTATGCTGGAGCGAGTGTTTAGAGATCTTTGCTAACTCAGATGCCCTGGCTAAATTCAGGGTGTGTCTAGATAGAAAAATTTATCAGCGTAAACAGAGAGCATCAGTTCAGCTTCATGATTACACAGTAGGACAGGTTCCACCCAGAGCAGGAAAGAAAGCTGGGAGTAGAGTTTCTAGAGTTTCATTTCATAGCAGCTATTTTTAGAAGAACAAAAATACAAAGCCAGCAACTGCTGAAAGCATAACTTCATCCCAGGCTTATAGAAATTAATTTAGTTCATTACAGTTTTTGAACAAAAAAAAAGAGAGAACCCAGAAGTTCCACAAATTTTCCTCATGACCCCTTAGTTTCTAACATTCAGACAGACACCTTAGCTCAGCTCACCTTGCCAATATCAGGCCCAGTTTCTGGCAGACAAAAGGCACTCAGGCTCCCGGAGTCTGCGTATCAAAAGGAGAGGAACAACAGCCAGCCTCTTTTCAATGCATCAGAAGGCATCACTCAGCCTTTCCAGCCAACACTCTGGCTGAGAGCCGAGGCTACAGGCTCCTCACCCCACCACTAGCCCCAGGAACAGGGACCAGACCCTCCTCTCTGACCCTCTTCATCACCTCCTGCTTACCTCCTCTGCCACCCTCACCTGCCCCTCATCTGGATTTGCCCTGGACCAGCACTAGCTGCAAATTACCTTCCCTGGCAGATGGTTTCAATTTCTTTTGACCTTACAATTTCAATAGTCAGGTAGGCTTTTCACCTGTCAGCCACCTTGACAAGCAAATTGATGTTGCAAATAGGAAAAAAACAGCAAGGAGGAGGGGAAGGCGTGAGGGATGACAAGCCTTTTCCTATCTTGCCCAGGTGAGTGTTGCAAATTGGCAGCAGCAGTAAGGGAGTCACCCAGGGTTACCATGCAGCAATTTGGCTATTAACAGGCATCCTTGCATTGTTTTCATCCTTAATGTATAATTAACCCTTTGGAGCCAACGAGTCTGGCAGTGTCATTGTTAAAGCTGATGTAAAAGGCAGCATGGCATGTTGCACTGGGAATTCCTAGCAGCCCACCATCAAAGGTTTAATCATATGCAATTTATGCCTTCAGAGTTTATTACATATTGGGGCTTGCTAGAACCTCTCCTGTTATCATGCACCAACATGCAACAAATCTGTGTAATCTCCAGTGGAGTGCATTGTCTCACAAGTGCCCTTTCCCCACAGAAAAAAAGCAGTAACAAGATATTTTTGAACAGTCTAGACTGTAAATTGAATAGGAGGAGGCGGAGGCTAAGAAGGAAAGATACGAATGTAGCTCCTTTAATATAGGACAGCACATATACATAACTTACTTTAACTCTTGCGGCTGTTTTGAAGCACCCAGAGGGAAACCTGAATGTTTTTCTGGGCTCTAAAATGCTTCTGTTAAATATGTATATATTACTTTTCCTAGATGCTATTTCTTACTACCCAATATATGCATTGTGCCAGCAGGTAAACAGATAGGTAACAACAGAGAAACATTTATTAAGATCCATACTCCACAGCAGCAGGCTGTCCAAAGGAACCTGCTGGGACTCTGTTTTTACAGTGATGGGGTTAGCTTGAAGAAACTCTGAGCTCCAAGTCCCTCGGTGCTGGCTGCTGCACACCTGCCCTGAGTGCATCCCCCAGCACCTCCTCCCTGACTTCAGCTTTCGGTACTTTTGGCAGAATTTTGCTTTTGTTGGTTGGTTCATTGATGACTTTTTTGCCACCGCTGTGTGTTGAGTGGGTACATAGAAATTTCAGCTGGTCTGCAGATAGGAAAAGTAGCTTCTCTCCTGGCTCTAGCACTGGTTCTGTATGGGTCCACCCCATGCACAGGGCTGATGAGTTAAGTCTGGAGGAAGTCATGAGATTAGCCCAAACTTCTTCATATTTGAAGAAATAACACATTCCAGCCATCTAAGGGCACTGCCCTCTGTGTCTTTTTTTTTCCCTGGTACTAGTGACGTACCTTTAAAAGACAAGACAAAAACAAAAACAAAACTAGAAGCCAAGATTCTCACATAATCAGCTAAATCAAGGATTTGGGATTTAAATATTGCAGAAAATCTCACGAAGCTCGCAGTCTGATTAGCAGCCAACTGAAGGAAACTGAAATACCTTTAGTTCTAGTTCCAAATATTGATCACCCAAAGCACTTCATTGGTTTAAACCAGTCTGCTGAGACACCTGCACCCAAGACAGCCCTGCCTAGACCACCATCCGATGCACAGAAAGCAGGCAGACAACTGGGAGGAAAAATGCAGTATTATGTTACAGATGAGGAACAAGATAATTAAATGACTTGATTTAAATCACAGGCAATATATAAGAGAAATGTAGACTGAATTCAGACTTCGTAAACTGTGACCCAAGATTATTGGCATAAAGCTGGCACTCAGTGCCAGAGGAAAGCACAGAAAAGTCACCCAGAAGTCAGTGTGTTAGAAGAGATAGCATGGTTCCCAGCTAACATATGTAAATAGATCTTCATTGCAAAATGTACCATGACGTTTTTGACATTATCACCTTTCAAAGGTAAGGTCTCAGTACAGACAGAGATGGTTCCAAACAGAGAGGATTTACTAACGCTTGTTCTGCAGCAAACACTGAGCAGGAGGTTTGCCTTTGCTGTAGCAGTGAAGCTGGAGGAATGGGACCGTGTTATCTTCATTCAGTCCTTGGAGTGTCACAGGAGCTCCTCCAGCAACAACCGCAAGAGATAGCAGGATCACACAGAGTAACATCTGCTGTGGGAAATGTCTTCTCAGGGGATGACTCAGCTCTTCTGCTTTCCAATCTGCAGAGGAAAAAGGAAGAAAATTGAGATTAGACCTTTTAAAGTTAATATGTGGAGAAACCACCAATACACCATGGACTACTTCCAATCATGTGCTTGTCCTGGCCAGGTTAAGGGGAATGCTTCTCTCTGGGTGCTTTTAGTGTGGGTTGGACAAATGCCCATCAGGAAAGGTCTGGGTATAAAATTACTCCTGTCTCAGAAGAGGGAGACAGGCTAAAGAACCTCTCTAGGCTTCCTGCAACCTCGCTGTTCAGCAAAGGGACCTCAGTAAAAAGAGAATGGACAAGTCCATCACAACTATTTAAAAAGACCTTACTGAAAAAGGTGGCAACTGGCAAGAGACTACCCTGGGCAGCTGGGTACAAGTCCTGATGATGGTTCATTTGAGATGGATGCTTCCTTCTTATTTATGCTTCCCGTCTGTTCTTATTTAAAAATAGAAGAAAAAAATCAGATCTGGGCTAAACCTGAGCCAAAGGTGAAGATTTGCAAAGTACTTCTCCAACCTCTGTCCATCTGCAGGGCTGACAGTGGCTGCCCCAGTGTGGTGAGCACTGAAGGGATCGTCCCTCAGAGAAATCCTGAAGAGGGAGAGATGCTTTGCCCTGAAGCCCCACTACCACATTAATGGTGTCTTCAAACTATGGAAAACCATCAATAGTATTGAATGCTTGTGGTAAGAAAAAAAGAAAAGTTGCAAAGAATCCAGCCAAACAGACATATTGTTCAGTTCCCACTTTAAATCTTGTATAACCACCTCCTTTCTTCCTGCAATATCGTGCTGCAGATGTCTGTGCTCTGCTACCGGGGCATTTTCCCTGGTGGGTGGGAATGAATTATGTGTTCATTGCTCCACAATGCAAACTCTCATGGCAGAGGAAGCAGAGGTCACAGAGACATTGTTTGCTAACTCTCAACCATGCTTTCACACTGGAAGATGGGGTTCGAGCAAGTGTCCTCGCTTCCCACCCCAGCATGTCCTCCTGGCTGGATTTACATCAAAACACAAACTCAAGAGGCTAAACCGCTTGATGTAATCAGGCAACAGCTGTAAAAGGAGAAGCAGCAGTGGGCTGCTGGTGAGCGCTGGAATGCCATTCATCTCAGCTGGGGCTGTAAGCAAAGCCAGCTGCTGCTTAGAGGTGGTCCAGAGGGTTTTGTCGGGACCAGCCCACCTCCAGTATTTCCTCCACTTCAAGTTGGATTCCAGCCTCAGCTCTCATCTTCTGCTCCACATCCAAGCGTGCAGTCCTTCATACCCCTCCTAGGCAGGTCAGAAGATGGGGGAAGCTGCTGAGTGGTTGTGAGGAGCTCAGCAATGCGGCCATGTCCACTCATCGTCCTGCACCCTCATCTACAGAGAACGCAATACCTGGCTCGCTGCAGGGGTGACCTCCCCACCCCATGGTGGCTCAACCATGATGGTGGCAGTGGGAAACACCAGGATCTACAAAACCTAGATTCAGTAGGAGGGAGTTTTTCAATGATGGGTGAGTTTTCACCATAGCACTATTGGTATGAATAAAGGCAATTTAAGAACATGGCAATTGGTTTAGGCAACAAGAAGTTATTTTTCAGGGGGATGTTCACTTGCTTTCTCCACTATGTTAGGAATGGTCTAAACTTCTGGCCCAACGTCTCCCTCACATTTTGCACTTCAATTCTCTTTCTAAACCTGGCAATTTAGGCTACTTCAGCAAGAGAAGCAAAGAGGAAGCCTCAGCTCATCCCTGTCCTAGATGTAGTTAATTGCCTCTGAGAAGAGGCAGCTCTACCAAGAGAGAAAAAGGCAGAGTCTATAAGCTAAAAGCACTTCTGATTTTTGCAGACTTCTCACACATCCTTTTTCCACTCCTTTGAACAGCTACTGTCACATCAAAGTTCATAACATCAATGTTCATAACAGAGCTATCCACCCAGGAGCTAATAATTCACATATCTCACAACCAGGAAGTAATTTGGGCTTTAACCTCTCCATTCTGGGATCCCTGTTAACAAACCACTCTTCCCAGATAATTCCTTGCTTGTCTAAGCCATCTCCCATTACTGCAAGAAAGGCCATGATTAGTCAAAGAAGCACTAAGAGGAAGTAAGTCATTAAACTTGAAGCATTTAAAAAAAAACAAAACATATTCAGTTTAGGATAAGCAGAACTGTTGTAATCTCAATTGCTTTGGTTTCCGCTGCCAACCCTGCAGACACACACACCCAGAAATCAAACATTCCTCTGCACTACAGAGGAGGGATTGTGACAAAGCAAAAATGGGTTTTGTTGGTGTGTTTCACTGTCTCCCCTTAAGCCCATTCTATTGGCATCTATTACAAAATCACTGCACATTATTAAGATATCTCTTAATTAGCATTAGCTACATTACATTCGATTTTTTCATAGGCAAAACAGATGTCTTTACAGCTGCATCATGTCAGTAAGTACCCTATGAGATGAACTTCAACCTCATATATGTTCTGCTTAGAAAGAAGTAGCTTAAATTTGAAGTGTCCGTCATGCAGAAGGAGACTTGATACAGAGACTGTACTTTTCCATCATGTTCTGGCTGCTCCCTAAATGTGAGTGCAAAGTACAGACCTTCAGCTGAGCAGAGCACCTCCTAGGAAAGGGTATGGAAGCTATTAAAGTTTAAAATGCAATCATGTGCATGAAAGAGAGGTCATTCCTTCACACCACTTTGAGTTCAAGCAAAAGAAGAAAAAGGGAAAATATCTCTGCTGATTAGAATAGGTCAATGGAAAAGGAATAGAAAACCAGAGAGGTGGGGGAGAGATCCCAAAATAACTTAGAGTGCAGTGAACATCACTTGGTGTGCACATGAAGCCCAGCACAAGGAGCTGGGCAACCTGGTCATGACACAGTGACCTCTAGAACATCACTTGCTCTCTCCTGGCCTTGGCTTACCCCAAGAAGCTGGGTGAAGGACAGCAGGGTTACATACCACCTTTGCACAGGGGTAAGGTTTTCCTCATGACCGTTAGCATTTCAGGGTGAAAAACACAAGACAAGAAGCAGCTCACATGCAAATAACCATCCACTGGACAGGGGCTGACCTCTGTCCTTGGCCTATGCCAAGTTGCCAGCACGAGGCAGGGATGCCCAGGGATGAGGGGACAGAGTGGGGAACATCTCTCCCACCTCCCAACCTTCCCACAGCCTATCCCTGCCACACACTCACCCTGAGCTGCCTGCTCCATGCATGGCCCAGCCAGAGGAAAGGCTGAAATAGGAGAGGGACAGAGGTTACACTTCGGGGATACTTTTTTTTTTTCTATTCTACAATGTGCTCAGCTGAATTATGTGCGTCCCTCATCAAAGGTGATGAAAGACAGGGGAGTGGAAGGATGAAATCAAACTCCAGCTATTCCACATGTGCAGGTCAGAAGAGGCAACCTGCTATATTAATACAAGTAGGACATATAACGACAGAGGTGAGGGATAGCCTCACCCATGCCCCTTCGCTCCCTTCCTCACCCTCCACCTCCACAAAACTTCACAACAAAGATAGGCATGTTATTTTTTAACAGCAAAACTCCAGAGAAACGAGGGGAAATGGTGAACTGTGACTTTCCAGCAGCATAAAGATCTACATGTATTTTTCATAAAATAATTCATTCTTAACCCAGGTGTCTGTCAAACTCCAATGTCGGTTGAGACTTGTAGAAGCAATAATTTATAAATTATGAACAGTAACAAACAAACAGCTTTTTCAGAATATGCCATTGCTTGTGAAAGAAATAGATGCAAGGCCCCAGTAACCTAAAGGTGTCAACCAAAGAAACCTGCTAGTACGAGTTTCCCCATCAATCAGAGTGACCAGTGATTCTAACCACAGCTCAGAGGAGCAGAAAACAAATGCTTCCAACAAGCTGCTCTGTATTTGCTCTGATGACTAACAGCTCGGGGGAAAAAAAAATTTACAGGCAATTTATGAGTGGAAAAAAAAGGTAACACTCGAATATTATTCATTGCAAATTATTCATGCTCTTTCTCATGCAAGTAGTCTGCCCATTCATCAAAATTTTTGCTTCATCCAGGGCTGGGAAACAAGCTGTTACTCATTTTTATTTTCTTGTATTGCACTCAAGGTATAATATATAAAGAAAGTCATATTCTGCAGGTACACAGGCAAGGGATAGAATTTCAGAGAAGCAAAGCTGCAGGCAGCTCTCCTGGGGGAGGAAGGGACCGCACTGGTGAGGGGTAAAGTCACCAAGGAAGGGCTGTTGCCAATACAGGGGGGAAAAGTGAGGCTTCAGATTGCACCCTTCTTCAAACACCATGACTTCTGAAATGTGGTCAGTGGAAAGCAGGGTGCAGCGGAGAACATTTGCCATCGCCCACAGCCCTCCAGCAGCCCACACCAGCACAGAGGGTCCCAGCACCCCAGGGAGCCTCCTTGCAGCCAGGACATGGCTCAAAGGTTAAAGGTATGATGCCTCCCATCAGCAAACCTGTGGCACTCAGCTCTGTCTTTGGGGAGAGAAGACAGCGGCATGGTGGAAAGAGCTGGATTTTCCACTGGGTGGTGAAAAGCTCTGCGGCCCCGCTGTGCGAGAGGAGTGGCCGGTGGCGTGCGCAGAAGGCAGACACATGCACCTGCACACGGATTGAGTCATTGCATGTGGCAGGTACCAGACGGGTCTTCGCATGCATAATTATTCAATCTGCATTTGTGATAATTGCCTGAGCGAACCCGGCACGCAGGCGGGTGTGATCCTGGGCTTGTTAGACTGCTGATATGAAAAAAAAAAAAAGAAGAAATCAGACTTGCTTATGCATTCCTGTTTTGTTGTTTTTCCATTTCATTGATTAAAATGTGAGAGAGAATTTAGCCCTAATGAACGTCAAGGACTCTCTTGCTGGAAGTAGAACTAGTTCAGACAGTGCTCTGCAAACTCTCCGCATGGGGCTGTGCCAAGAAGGAGCGTCCCGACCCGCTGAGCTCCTTGCCCCAGCCAGTGCTGCCCGCGGGCCAGGGCACAGGCGATGAGGATGCTGGCTCCCCAGTGCTCCCGCATCACAGACTGCTTCATCCCCAGGTGTTCGGGCTGATCACCCAAGGGTGAAGTCAGGCAGGCCAGCAGGAAAACAAGCCTAGCCAGGCTTGCATGGAGATGTCGCGTAGAGATGCTGTGACCATCGGTCTGCCCCCAGAGCCCTAACCCAGCACAGCCCCCGCCCAGGCAGAGGCAGGCAGCTCCCGCTCTGCTCTTGCAGCATGAAATGCTTACCTACAGCCCTGCCTTTCTGTAGCAGCTGGAAAGTAGACTGAAATACAGGAAACATGACATCATTTGCCTTCTCCCAGCACAAGATAGATTAGCTCCTTTGTAAGGGGAAGCAGTGGTGAGAAACACACACCCCCAGCAGTAAATTCCACTATTACACAGACACATTTATTGGGAGATAACAAAAGAAAGCTGCTTCTGCAGTGACTTTTTGGATAGAAAAAAGGAGACATCTATTTTACTCTTTTGAAGTAGATACTGTGTAGGAAATGGCTAGCTTTTTACAGTTGGCTGTGTTTTCAGCTATAGCTTTCTCCAAACCTGCTCCCGAAGCTGTGTGCTATATGAGTCACTCCATCAAATAAAGAGCAATAACAAGTTATTGTGAGTACCACGCTTTTAGATTTCTCAGTCTCCTCATCTGAAGAATAAAAATTACCCCCCTCCTGACTTCTTAACTTTTTTGGCCAAACTTTAAAGCTGTGGCTGAAAACCAAGCAAAAGTACCAAGTGTGCTACTGTAGTGCAACTGGTTTCATGTAGTTCAAAGTCAACATTCCTGGGTTCATTTCCCAGCCCTACCATGGCCTTTTCCTTTCTTTTTTTATTAAGCCTTCAGCGAGTCATTTGATGAGTTTCTCTTCTGTAAAACAAGCCTGTCCTGAAGGACACCAGAAGTTGCAGAAATTCGTTTGAGAAATTTGCTTTAAATCATTCTTTGTTTGTATATAAAAGCAAATAAATAAATAATGAAATGAGTTACTTCTTCTTGAAGAGATTAAAATTTAAGGTAAATGTCAATCCCTCATTGCCCTCAAATCCAGCAATTTTTTTTTAGGATAAAGTGGGAAGATGGTCAGATCATGGCCTTTGAAAGGTCAGGGTGGCCACACTAACTGCTTCTGGTCATCCTGGGTTAGTTGGGTTGAGATGACCATAGGAAGATTAAACAGATTTTCTTCATTCAGGCTCTTGCTGTGCTGTTTTCTGCATTTTCCTGTTTCTTATACCAAAATCTTTGCATCACCCAGCACCATGCCTGCACCTCCACTCCTCACTGGCTTGGGTGGCTGGGGCCAGGATGAAATGTCCCCTCAGTGACCCTGCAGAGAGGATGGGTAATTTTGGTACTGCTTTGGGTGGCGAGGGTGACCTTGTTTGTCTGCAGTGGCTGATGTAGCTCCAAGCCTTGTGCTTCACACCCACAAACAGAAAGGAAACCACTTCTCCTGGTGCCTCTGCACACACGGCTAATTCTCACAGAGCCGAGGAGCCTGCCAGGAAAGAGTTTTTTCAAGAGAGCAGATCCTAGTGAGGTCTGATTTCTAGCTGGGAAATGCATTATGCAGCTGGTACCTTGGGGAATCTGTGGAGAAGGCTGAGAGAGGCTGGCAGTGGGTAGCTATTAAATATATTGCAGCTATTATTATTACTGTTGAGAAGGCAGGCACCAGGATATCATTGAGGGAGGCTGAAGAAAAGAAATAGAAGCAAAATACAAGCAGCACATAGGAAATTAAACTATCTTCAGAATGTAACCTAGGGAAATGCAAAATCAAAGTAAAAGTAGCTGGAACAGGGAATTTTTCTGCAAATGTTTCTGTATTTACCCCATCGCCTGTTCCTCAGCCAGTCAGAGCCCCATGTTGCATCAGAGCAGGGTGTTTAAACCTAGCAGAAACCCAGCAAATGTAAAGGTTATATGCTCAGTGTGGGATTTTGCAGCCAAAAGAGCTCATTGACTCCAGGGGTCCCTGGGTCAGAGATACGCTTGTACAGATTTGGTTGGAGTTATTCTGGGAAGGATGTTGGCTTGTTCTCAGTGGCTGCACTCATGGGAACATGCAGGACCACAATACCCTGAACCGTGAACGGTGGTTCACGCACATCAAAGTTGCCATATCCCTGTAGGACTGCAGTTTGGCAGAGGGAGGAGGTGGTCTGGGGGCAGGAGCAAGCGAACTGCAGAGCAGGCAATCGTTCTCTGGTTCTGGCAGCAATACTGCCTTAAATGCAGTATTTCATTAGAAATAAGAATTAAGGGTCTTCTAATAACATTCATTTTAGTCAAAGGCTCCATCCAAAGCCCACTGAGGAGGAAAGAGATATTCCCAGTGTGTCTGAGACTCAGCCCACAGTGCATGTTGCTCTCCTGATTTACTGGAGACTGAAGCTCACAATCCCAGGGGATCTCCAGCAAAGAACAAACCAAATTAAGGCTGCTACCTTTGGAAATCAGATTTCAAGACAATTAACTACTGCAAAAAGGTTGCTGTTTGCATCACAGTCCCTAAAACTGCAAAATTCTGCCTGTTAATATTCCTCCAAGATGCTGCAGTAGTGTACATTTCTGATAATGCAGACAACCCTTTCCACCCATAAATATCCTTCTAGCTTTCAGACACCCCTCAGCTTCTTCTGTTAGTGTCCTAGATCTGCTACAGCTCTAAGAAAAACACATACCAGAGGAGCATCCTCATTATTCCTCCTTGTAAAGATTGTCATAGGCAAGTAGATGCCACGTGACCTGAATGCTTTACTTGATGGAAGTAAATCACTACATTCTCACTTGAAATATGATGGCATTCAGGGGCTTATGTCAAAATCCAGATCTCCCTGTGCATGGGGTGATGCGGACTTCCAGCAGATAACCCCGATACAAACAGCAGAAGGAAGTGTTGAAAGCACACCTTTATTCCATTTTATTGAAAGAAGAAGAACTTTAGACATGTTCCTACTCTTTTCTTCTAAGGAAATGAATGGGACTATTGTCACTATTTTCAAAAGAAGCAAGATCAGGCCTTTCACCGAACACAGCAAAACAGAAAGAAATACACTTTCCCTTCCCTGGAGCACTGCACGCTGCTCAGCCAGCCCAGCCATGCTGCAGAAGGCAGGTAGAGCAGCTGCCAGCTGCGGCACATTGGGAGCACACCACAAAGACCAGTTACACCGAGAAAATCCAGTATATGTGGCTTTACTGCAGCCAGGCGCAGCTCAGGGGGTCAAACCTTTCTGGATACATGGCAAAGCCTTTCCCCATGCCGGGGGGGTTCTGCACCCTTCTACTCATGCCATGGCAGAGCCGACAACAGACGTTTGCCACCCAGCTTCCTCCTGCACTCCTAGGCACAAGCAGGTATATGGAGGCAAAGCTCTTCCCATGGTTTCTTTTCTTTTTCAAAACTCTATTTTCCAGGGAATTCCAAAACCAAATTGCTTTTATTCCAAGTGAGGCTTGAAGTTTCCAAATGGAGGTGACATTTATGCTGCCAAGCCAAGCCAAGCTCCAGTGCAGACTGGTCCTCAGCAGCTGGAAACCTGGTGCTTCCTTTGCTGGAGCAGAGCACAGGATAGATTTTTTTTCACAGAGCACATCACACTGGCAATCTTATATCTGCCACCTGCTACCATTTTTATGGGTTTTTGATGAGTGAACCATTTCCTACTTTATCAGGTATTTGCTTCCACAGGACAGTAATATGTGCCACTGCTGAAACTGCTCAGGCAGGCTAACGCACGGCATCCTACTGTGGATAAAGACAAAATCCCAAAGCACTCCAGACACAGCTTCCAGCATGCAAGAGATGCAGCAGCTCTCCATCTCCAAACTGCAAATACATCTGTCCGGTGAAGTGTGCAGTGATCAGGCTTTCCCTCAAACTTGGCACTGCTAAGTAGATATCCACAGCAGAAGGGCACCAGTGGGAGTTCCCCCACCACCACCTTCCCAGCATAATATTCATGTGCATTCAGACATAGAGGTGTTATTAAAGCTAGTGGTGAAGGGGCCTGCAAGATCCACCATGGAGCAGCTCCATCCCCTGCTAATGGCCCAGGCTAGAAGCAGGGGCCATCCCAGGGAAACCACAGCTCAAACCAGCCCTGTGCCATTACCTGCATCAATGGCCAGCTCCATCCTCGCCACCCTGCAGCTCCCAAGTGCTCCCACCATCCAGCTTTCCAGCACGTCTCTTCATCAGCACTCCACATGCTCGACAACACAAATTAAACGTTCTTTCATCAGGCTTCTCTGGCCCTGGGCTTGGTTTGTGGCAGGTCGAGGCTTGTGAAAGACACGACCTAATTGACTGCAGGGTATTCAGTTCTGCCATGTGGCTTGTTAAACCAGGTGGGAATTTCATCTTCCCTCCAATTTCCTTTGAAAAACCCAGCCCCAAGGTTTCTCTTTCCCTAGCTCACACAAAGAGAAATTTGGGAGAGGATCTGAGACAATCAGATTTGCCTGCATGTGGTTTTAGAGACCTACCTAGTCTGCACAGCATCCTTTCCTCTGTGGCGCGGGGTGGAGTGACGTTCCACTTGGTCAAATGCTATTCCCCTTTTATCTCTTAATTTCCAGCCCTGCAAACAAGTACATCTGCCAGGCTGCATGTAAACAGAATAATGGGCTCTCTGGCCAGCAGGAAGGTATGACTCATTAATTGCTTTACACCACAGTATAGAAAGCCATCAGTGTCTGCTACAGCCAATCTCCTTGTAGAAAAGACATATCTGGATTGTATTTTTCAAAAGAAGCTTCTGTGTGCTCTGCCACTGTTTGCTATGCAAATTTTGGTGTTAATTGCACCAAAATGAGAAACATATTACTTAAATCAGTGCACTCTTCAGATGGGCATCAGTGCGTGTGTGTGATATTCTGCCAGATGTTATTTTATTACTGCAGTTTAATACCTAACCATCTGCTTCCTTCTTATTTTGTCATGGTTTGTATTCTCCCTGGGACCTCTTTTCTGTTGCACTGGCTTTTATCTTCTGCATTATGTATTAGTATGGCCAAGGCTAAAGGCTGGCAGTATCCTGAGCACAGTGTTTGCACAGAGAAGCAAATGAGCAGCAGATTGTTAAAGTAAGAGCATGGAACCAATACTCCAACTGGACCAAAGAATGAAGTTGATAACAACAACAACAAAAAGATAAAATCAGAGTTGAATGTTTGGGGATTAGCTGTAGTGATCCCAACTGAGATAGAGCATGCTACACTCCTGCAAACACCTTGCAACTTGCACCATCTTGTAGCTTAAAAAAACATAATGTTTTAAAGCCTATGAGGGACAGACTGGATAAAATACATGTTATTCATTTATTTGAAATTAGGTTTTCTTCTCCTTTCTCTTTCCAGACTGCTCAGTGCTGCATATGTTCAGATACACAAAAAGAAGAAGAGACAGGAACAAGGATTTTAGCTTGACTTCCCCATTGCTCAGTATTGAGTTACCGATTTGAGCCCAGGCAACTTGAGGGGTCTGAGGCACGGCACAGCAGCAGCACAGCTGCTAACACAGTGGTTGCATATGGGCAAGTAAGAATACAAGGCAGTGGAAAATGGAAGAGGATCTATGAAGACAAATGCTTCCGCGTTTCAGAAGGGTAGTACTGCTAACAACAACTAGGAGAATGCAAAAGCCCTTTGACCATCAACTTTCCCCAGGGTTTGCCCAAACACGATGAACAATGATTATAATTACAGGACATTAGCCTTGGATGTGCTTGTTCCTATCCGAATTGCTTCAATCTCATAAACTAAATTCTTCACTGATTGCAAATAATTTATATAACATTACATAGCCACTCTGCAGAGATCTTTATCAAATCTCATTTTGTTGAAATAGGGCCATACTTCACTGCTTAAGATGCTGGCTCTGAATATCTTCTTGATATACTTTAGAAGGAGCTTCAGTGATTCTCCCACATATGACCAGGGAAGGGAAGATGTTGAGCCAAGTAGTCACAGGGACATAAAAGTAAAAGCAGCAGTCAGAAAGAAAGACAATCTCTTTCCTATTTCTCTTTCATTTTTTAAGACTACTAGAGAAGGTTTTTAATTTTTTCAGCTCAATTTCACAGGGACATTTTCAAGGGTTTAATGGCTTACCAAAAGCCAGGAGCCCTAATTAGGAGTGCGGAGGCTGGCCATCTTTCCCAGCCGCAGTCTAGGTCTCGGAAGCATTTCAACATTCCTGCTCCAATGAGGGAGTGAGATTGTTCAGGTAATTCATTTAACAACACATAAAGCAATATTTTCAATAATTCTGTCTAGTTTGTTGCCATTTTATTGTCTAGTAAGAGATCATGGATAAAAACAACTTGACCTTTTGTCAGTAAAATTCCACTAGTCCCCACACAATATTACCTAACACTTCGTATCCTCAAAGTATCATGGAACCACGTGTTAATTATCCAGCACAACGAAGAGCAGAGAACACGGCATTTACACCAAGTATTGGGAGCACAAGGTTTAAGCCTAGCCACAGCATAAATCTCACTGGTTTAGGGGACTGTGATTACACCAGGATCATGTCCCTGCCATGCTATCCCAGTTTGCCTGGTAGTGTTATAACAGTGCTGTGAACACAGCCCTGTAAAGGCTGTAAAGCAAAACCAGTTGTGTAACAATAACCCATTTCTGTCTCCCTTTTGGTTAAGAACAAAATTAACTTTCAATTGATTAGGAATTAAAAGCATGACAGGGAATAGAACCCAAATGCACTGCTGAGCGGACAACGGACCTGAGCAGCAGAAGCTCCTGCCTCCAACCTTTAAAGCTATTAACCCTGGCATGAATTTTTATTTAGTGTTAATTAGGGGACTGGCAGCAAAAATCAATTAATTAATTACATCTCTGATCCACTGGAAAGCATAATGGAAATCAAAGAGAGCTAGATTATCCTGCGTCCATGGAGGAAAGGCTGCTGCAACAGCTCTGGATGATGGCACTTCCCTTTTAAGTGTAAAGAAATAAGTGTTTAGACACAAAAAAAAACCCAAACAAAACCACAAACCAAAACAAACAAAAAAACACAAAAAACCAAAATCTGAACAAGAATATTTCTCCTAGTTGGAAATGCCAAACCCTTCCTTGACTTGACCCATCCATCAGGACAAGATCTATCCCTGGCTGCTGCTTTTATTTTTGCCTCTGGAGCTCTCTAATCCTGGGGATTTCATGCACCAGTCCTGCAAAATTCACTCTCCTCCTGCCTGCTTACAAGGCACCATCCACAAACTACCTCACAAATTCAAGTAACGAGACCTCTAGAGAAGATCCAGAATGTCCCCAGGGGAGATGTTTCTGCAGGACTCAAAAGGAGACAATTGCACACATAGTCATCTCGCTGGCCACATCCCTCTGGAGAACACACACATTTTGCTATTTCATCTGTTTTGACAAAACTATGTACTGGGTTTGGGTTTGCTTTGATTTTTAATGCCCAAGGTACAATTAACTAACATTACTGACAGTGCTAATTACAATAGAATCTCTGTCAAATTACACGGTGCATAAATACGGCCTGACAAACTAGTTCAATTTTTAGGAAAGAAGGAGTGAGCAGAGGGGCTGGTAGTGCCTGCACTGCTAGCGCGCGGCTGGCTGGCAGAGACAGGGCAAAACACAGCCGTCAATTAACACATTGCCCATCTTGTGTTGTATCTCAGGAGAGTACCTTCCACAGAGGGATTTTGATCTGGGCAGGACAATAGCATTTAGCCTTTATGGTTTCAAGATATGAAAATGCAGACATGAGCAAGAACACACACGTGTTTGGTGGGTGTTAAGAGCTGCCTGGCTGGAAAACCTCCCCGTTACAGCCTTGGTGCCACGGAAAACATTGAATTTCATTGCCTGAGATGTTTGAGAACAGCTGGTTGACAAGGTCCAGTGTGTCCTAATTCAAAGTATTTTGATGGAGTTAATCAAGAGACCCTGCCACCCTACTCGCATTCCCAGCCTGTTCAGGAGCTCACTAGTGCCAGAGCCACTGGCTCGGGGAGGATGAGGAGGGAGGAAGGGGAGCATCGCTGCGAGCCTTTGCCAGCAGCCCTAGTGCTCAGCCCATTTATCAGTGCCACTGTGGAGAATAAATATTTATAAATGGTGTGTCAGCTCTAATGTGATAAATTATCTCCAGTCATCACATAGATGGTTCAAGATGTGTTAAGCCGGTTTTAAACATTTGGTTAAGAAAACATCTGGGAGGGGAGCTGAAGGGGGAGAAAGAAGTAAAACAACCCTGTGCGTGCCAAAAAAAAGGACAAAACATTTACCCATTTGACTTTGCAATGTACTTCCTGCCCCAGGTTTGTGAAGTGCAAGTAACCTGCTGAAGTACATTAAAACTCTCTTGACTAACCCCAGTTTATTGTAAATATTACAGCAAATCCATTGCAAACAGCAGCAAGAGGCTTTTGGGAGCCCATTAATCAAAATAAACTGCTCTGGAAAATGCCTCTGCTCAGCTTGTTTAACTAGCACTGCAGCTCCATACTGCATAGCTGATTTCAAAATATACAATTTATTGCCTTGGATGTCTTTGCTCAGAGCTAGATCTAAATTCCTCTGGGTACTTTAACATACAGTTAATCAAAGCACAATGCCACCCCTATCATATTTACAATCTGGCAGGCAATTAGTCAATAATAAATAAAATGCATTGGAAAGACAAATTATATTACTGTATATGTATCAATGGGCTTATAGGCTCAAAAGATTTATCAGTACCACTGGAGAGAATAAATATTTATAAATGGATGTGTCACTCATAAAGTGATAAACTATCTCCAGTCATCACATGAAGAATGCATATTTTCAAGTTGACATACTTTATTATCTACCTAATCATTTTTCAAAAGGTGTTTTTCAACTTTATTAGGCGTACTTAACAACTAGAGGAACTTATTATCATCATCACTGAATTGAGGTTGTACAGCAAAGCCCCACTCAGGATTTCCACTGCAGATTGTACAGAGAGCATAAATATTCTTTCTCCTTTGTTACCCTTTGGCCCCAAATGAGCACTTCAAGTGCTGCAAACCTTAATTCTGTGAGTAGAACCACTTTAAAAATGTAAAACCATAACCTTCCCCCAAATAGAACTTTTTACATTCAGAATGTTTAAATTTCAAATGCCATTGATATACAGATCTTGGAAACCCATCGGGACTTAAAACTTTTCAATTCATTGCTGTCCATGGTTCCCTACTGGGAGGGAGCAGGATTTGAAACATCAGTACAAAAAACCCACTTTCCCTACGATTCTTTTCTCACCATCCCCAAAAAGAGGAGCCCTGCTGATTTAAATGAGTGACTTACAGTGTCAGAGCTAAGTATGTGTTTTAAAACCCACCATTTTAAAAAAATATAAATATTTAAATAGAAGTGCTTTTTAGGAAAGTAGCTTGTGTTAGCAAAAGTGTGACTGAAGTTATATTTGTATAAAATGTTTACACTATAGCTGTATTTGTGGAGAAGATTTAAACCAATATAACTGCATCCACACTTAGAAATGTTCACAGCAATAACATAGAAAAGACTAATTCTTTTCTGCTTACATCCTCACAAACAGATCATTAGCTAATGATTAACTCAGCCATATTTATTTATAGAACTTTGATTTTCATTTTATGTTATTATACTTTATTTTATTGACTGAAACGCTAAAGCAACACATTCTAAAATATCTATACAACTGTTTTAAGACCATTAATAACCCAATAACTAAGCTTCAGCTTAGAAGAAAAAAAAACCCAACAAACAAATCAGGAGCTAGTTCCTTGAATTAGCTCAGTCAGGCACCACAATCCTGCGAGGACAGATGTTTCCATGTGTACATGTGCGCTCAGCTGCCGTACCTCTGGGTCTCCCTGCCTCAGGGGATGAAGCTGTCCTTGGCTTGCACATTGAAGCTTGTGAGTAAGCAACAGAAACTGGATATTCTCCACAACTGCAAATGTACTGTGCCAGTTAGACCTGATAAAATTTTAAATGCTCCCTTGAATGAAGTTTTTTAAATGCTGCTGTTGTTATCCCACTCATTTTACATTTGAGTTTGGCAGCAGATGCCATTAGTGAACATTCAGTGTCAACAGTGTCATGATGTTGCTCTTAGAGATGTGTCAAGTACCGTAGCGTGATCTTGTTGCATTTAAAATTAACCACAGCAGTAAGACTGTGCCAATTTCTTGCATTAGATCCAGAATGAAGCCAGCAAACGTGTCAGGTGCACAGAGCGTGTTTCAAGAATAAACAAGCAACAAAGGAAACTCCTTTCTTCTGCTGCTTTTTTTCTTTGTACCACGTCTTGTCACACAAATTAATTGTTAGGTAAAAAAGCCTTTCTTCTGCTTTGCTGTGCTGAGCAGTCTGCCTCTGCAAGGAGGAAACAGAGATGGTAGCTTGCTAAATGGCCTTAGACCCCTGGGAATCCTGTAAGACAGCCACTTACAACCTGGTTTTAACTTGTTTCTCATTCATTATCCTTCAAAGAAACTAAGAATTTTGTGATTCTGAACTAACTTCGGAGACAGTACAGGAATTTAGATAAACTACTCACATTTCGTTACCTAGGAGAACAAAAAAATATATTTTAGAAGTGTGCTGCCCAGGCCATGTTAGTTAATGGGTCTCTGTTTAAATGTGCGCCTTTTTTTTCCCCTTCTGTAGTCACAGAGTTTTTCTCTGCAAATCATTTCTCAATCTACATCTTAAGTTTCTTGGAAACCACATGACTGATGGTCCTCAACACTCAAGCTCAAGATAATCTATTGCACTTTAGCTGCAGAGTTGCCCATTCAGCATTATACATGGCTCTAGTTTACACCACTTGTTTTATGAGGTATAATACTAGATTTACATCCTTTGTAGCTGAAGCTCTGACATTTTTTTTCCTCTATGATTCAGACTAGGGGAAAGAAATGCATTTGTGGAATTGAGAAATGTTCATGTTAAACTATTTTCATCTTGCTTATTCACATGAAGGTATTTAGGATAGAAACCCTGAAGTGTGCATGCAGAAGCAGGGTGGTGGCAGAGACCTGACACTTCAAAAACAAAGAGCAGTTTGCCCCAGGTTGTCTGGGGCCAGCATTAGGACTGGTACAAGACCCAGAGCCACACCAGCCCTCACCCACGGCACTACCCGGGTTTTGATGGAGCGCTGGTTAGCTGCAGTTTCCATTGCAGCAGTTAAAAGGCCCCAACAAACATAACATTCACCACAGACTTTCTTTTCGCTGTGCCTGTGTGTTTCTATCAAAACATCTTTATCAAAATCTGGGTTGTGTGAATATTCCTACACTCCACGTGCTTCTCGGCAAGCAAGCTATCTCCAAGCACCACCCTTTCCAGCTCTGTGGAAGGTAGCAAGATCCTCCACAGGACCTTGCATGTGTACTTTGCCAGGGAATATGGGCTTCTGCTTCACTTCTCATCTAGCTTTGGTTTTCCACTGCTGTTGGTACACCCCCCCCGTCCTGAGAATTGCTCTTCAGCAACAGCCATGCCAAACACCAGGCTTTTCTCCTCCCATACCATTCCCTACACACTCTTCCTTGCATTGCTGCTGGCTGAGACAGCAACAACAGCAGGCACAGCTGACCCTGTGGATAACTGCTCAACCCCACACTCACTATTATCTGCTGAGTCCTCTTAAGCCATCATACCCACAGTGACAGTGTCCCTATTACCCTCAATGACCAAGCGCTTTGACAGCCTCTTACAAGCAGCAGCCCCAGCTCACAACACTGCTCCTCAAGTCAGCAGAGGTTTAACAGGATGAATTGCTAAACCACCACCACATTGGATGGAACTCCTCCAGTGAAGCAACCCAACAAAGTGTCCACAAACAGCGTTACTGCTCACAGCTTGGTCTTCTCCAAAAGATTTTGGTTTGTAACAAGCAGGCCTTGGCAAGTCCAGCCATCTTAAAAACATCAGAAAAAAAAAACACAAACAACCCTGCTCTTGTTTCATAACAGAGTGCCAGAAACCATGTCTTCCTAAAAATGCTTTTTACGCAACTAGGGTGTCATTATATCATCAACCCGAAAAACTGCCAGAGCAGGGTCACCCCCCTTCTATTGCCCTTCCCAAAGCCCTGCCAGCTCCCACAGACCTGTCTGAGTGCCATGGAGGAGCTCACCCTGAGTTAAACCCCGCTGCCTTCACCCACGGTGCACAGCTGGCCTCTGGCAGGCTCCCCACATCCGACGGGCACCATCAGCATGCCATGGCCTGCTGGAGCGGGGAAGGGGGCTCCCCGAGCCAGGTCAGCCACGCTGCACCTGTGTGAGCAAGCATAGCCTTGTTTTATATGTCTGGGATGAGGCTCAGTTGCTGTCTAACCCAATGGAGGTGTTCCCTAGGGATGAGAATTTTTTTGAGGGCTTGCAATAAAACAAACTGCTGGAGGCAAAATAACAAAACAGGGAGTGTGAGCTCTTCCAGTGGGTCATCTGAAGTTAATTCTTTGAAAATAGCAATGTTTCATCCAACTGCATCTCACTAAAACATTTCTAAGACAGATATCAAGCGACATTTGCAGCAAATCACCCAGGAACTTAGGTTAGAGCTGAAATTCCAGGAGGATCTGAGCACAGGGAATAGTGGCTGAGCTCATCTGTGGAAGAGGAGACTGCTTACACCACAAAAGGTTATTTAAGTGTTTAGTAACAGACAGCAAAATGATCTTTCAAGTAAGATTTCTCAGCCAAAGATGGCTGTTGAATAAGCCAATGTCAGACTCAGAAGGACATTTGAAGGAGCTAATTCCTTACAGCAGCGTACTATGCAACTAACATTTTATGCCTAGTAGTTGAGCAAAATTGCAAACAGCTGGTGGCTGTTGGAACATTTTAAAACATTTCTTTCAAGGTACTTTACTGCTTTCTTAAAAATAAATACACATGCCACACATTCCCCCTTTTGCAGACACAGTGAACGTATATCCCAAGGACCATTTTTTTGTTGGTGAATTTCTTCTTCACTGAAGCAAGATCTCTTTTCTGATTTCTCTACAGCAGTGAGACTCCATTCTATTTCTTTTTTTTTTTCCCCCACAGCCTGGTCATACCTCTTTAGCAGGTGAATAAGTTTCTTCATGTATCATAAAGGAGGAGAGGGTGATCACAGCACAGTTGTGTTATCATTGTGCTCACACTCCCTCCTGGGGCACAGCCCCTTGGCAGAGCATCCCCAGCTCAGCAGGGAACTGACTGGGGTTTTCTAAAAGGTGAGTAGAAAACCCTGATTACTTTATGCATGAGGGATTTGTTTCAAACACTGCTATGAGGACTCCCCAGAGGTCCTAAAAGCTAAGGATAGATTTTGAAAACTGTATTCTTGCGTGTGGAGGGATGAACTGATGACTGCACTGCTCAGTTCCGTATAGCAAAGGTCAGGAATAGAAAGGCAAAAATAAAAATCTCAGCTCACAAATTGTCTCCCCTTGTGAATGTCTTATCATCAGTTAACTCTTACTGAAGCCAAAACTTCTGCCTGCCCCCAAATGCTTCCTGTCCCTCCCTTCTTTTGTCATTGCTGAGAATATAAACATCCTCTCCATCACACAAGGCCATCTCTATCCTCCAGGCAAGCCTGGATCCATGCACTGCCCATCCTCCCATAGATCTGCAATGGTACCAAGTAGCATCTTTTACCTCTCTGTTTACAACACTTTAACTGTAGTGAACCAACAGTAGGTACCAGATGGAGACAACCAAAGACAAGGTGAAGCGACCCTCCAAGGCTAAGAGCACAGAGTCGATGGCACACAGCTGCTGGAAACACTGTGACCAGTGGGGGATATGTGCTGCGCATCATGCATTTTAACACACCGTTTAATTGAATTCATTATGAGAACCACATCCCCACATTATGAATACCATACGGTATTTCGCAGCTGTGGTCGTAACTCAGCTTCATCAAAAACCTGCAGCAACAGCGTGGAACTTTTTCAAAGAATGCAGTGCGGTATATGGCTACACGCAAGTACATGCAAAGTCAAGAATGAACTTGGGGGCTTTGATTTTCTCTGTTTTAATGGCACTTCTGACATATTAGAAGAATATTCTTTTGACTATGGATAAAATTTTTAAAAAAAGAATTAGCAAATACAAGCACTGAAAGCATAAGGTCAGTGCTATTAAAGTACCTGTGGGTGGGTGTTAGATCAGTGACGGTTCCTGGATTGAACAGTTCGAGGATTTGATGGCACTGAAAGGCTGTACCACACTCAGTCCCTCTTGTCTTTTCCCTACTCCATCCTTTTCTCTATTCTCAGAAAATTACTACACGCAGCATCAGAGACGTGTTGGAAACAAGGAGCAAATCCGCTCAATCCAAGTGCTTTAGCGCAGAGGCAACCATTGCCTTGGGCTAACAGGGTCAATCCTTTATAAACTGAACTTTATTAACTCATCATTCTGTCTGAAGTGACATCACAACAGACCTCATGCAGACTTGGTACAACATGCGACATATTTCCATAGGTTTTGATTAACTAAGGCCTTCCTGAGATCTCATGCATCCATATGCTCAGGCAAGGACCTTCTGGGACATGGGGGCCTGTCCCCCCTGGTCACAGGGATAAGCACATGGCAACTCCAGCTGGGTGCTAGAAGGAGCAGGCAGGGGAATGTTACAAGACCCTCTACAGGGCAGCAGCAATGCTTTCTCTTTTCCATCATACAGCAACCAAATGTTTGTATTAACTTGGTAATTAATATCTTCTATTTCCCCTCTTTTCTCTGATATCAGTCTCTAGAGACCTCCCCTGCATTGTGCACATGGGCACACCAGCACATACTCATCTACTTAAAAAAGAGCTCCGGTTTGATCCGCATCCGTTAAAAAGCATTACAGTCAGTGACCAGAAGTCCTTTCTCTCTCTTTGTCCTACAATAAAACTTTGTTCAGCAAGCCAAAGGACAAAACCCTGAAATTTCAGCTCGGCTGATTAGCCCTCTTTCTTTACAGCCTTTTTCTTCTCCCTGTTTCAGAAGAGCACTTGCTTCCAGCAGCTCTCCGCTGTCTCATGTTAGGTGAAGGTCTCTTTAGGAGGTAACCACACTTCCCTTAAATTGAGAGCAGCCAGAATGGAAAAAATATGGAGGTTTGGCAGGGCTTAGGTCTGAAGGTTTAGTTTGAGACTCTCTAATATCTGAGAAAGGGAAATTTCACAGAATGACTGTCACAAGAAAGAAAAAATCTGTAATCAGTCTAATTTGAAAACCAATTTGTCTCAGCCATGCTCTCATGCTTGCTTTTGAAATGAACATTCTTTGGAGACAACTGTCAGTGAGCCTGGCTGGACTGTGAAATCCATCACAAGCCCAGCCACCAGATGTATTTGCTTTATGATCTTCAGATTTCCTGAACCTCTTGGTTAAAAAGCATGTGTCTCTATTACTCGAGATCAGGAGCGGCAAATTCAGCGGATAATGATCAAGCCATAGTTGTCTCTTGATAAGTTTCTTCAGATGATACTATTCATCATGGATTACATGCTCAATTCAAGCAGTTTGAATATTTTCAACAATTATTTGGTTCACAGGCTCACTACCAGGATGCAAAATAATCTAATGTGGTTATCATCTTCAGGTGTAAAAGTTCAGTAACAAACCCAAATTTGTCTTCTGTTAAAGTCTTATGGCTGAGCCTGTAAGACCCATTAATCTCTAGAAACACAGACTTCTAATGCAAACTATGAAATTATCCATTTGAGGCAAATCCTAAACCCCTAAGCCACATGTGCATCAGAAAAGGCCCAATTTATATGGTTGTAAAAATCTTGCAGGAAGCATACACTCTGTGACTTATAAAGAAAACTGGAAAGAGGAAGCCTGCTTCATTTGCAAATTCAGCGTGCAAGATCGCAAGCGACATTCGTGTCTTCTGACTTCCCTGCAAAATGATTTTTAACATCATCACACCAAGCAACGTTGTGTATGTACCCATGTTTGTAGAACTTGCTAGTATTTCTATCATACCAAGGTTTAAATTTAGTATTTTGGCTCATGCCACCTCTTGCTTGCACAGCAAGCTCAGGAGATTCCCCCTCTCCTGGGGTCTCACATCCCCAAGCGAAAAAGTCTGGGGTGAGCAGCTCCCCACAAAGAAACACTGACAAAACTTGAGGTGATCACAGATGCTCCAAATCCAAGTTCAGCATCATGTTTGCAAACTTCATATATCTAGCGATTCGTTACAAGCACCCATTTTTACAGAAAGCTGGTTTGATCCATACGGGATAGGAATCTGTAGTTTTTAGATGCTTCACTCTAAAAATCTAAGTGCTGGCATCCAGACAATAGAGCTGAACAGCTCACTCATGCCTCACTAATTTAGTTCCCTGCGTAGGAGCAAGGGTCATACAAGACATACATTTCACATGCCCACATTTCAGAGCTGGATGTATTTCTCCCGGTGGAGGACATGCTCCGAGGAGGAACCTGCGCAGCACAGACACCACTGAAGTAGACGTAGACTGGGCACTGTGACTGGTGCCAGGAGAGTGCCCCCAGCCAGCCCCCCCTCGACGAGCCCCTGCCTTTCCACCCTTGATAACCATTCCTGCTCCATAAGGCAAGAAAAGCCCAGGGGATGCTACTCCTTTCACAGCTTATTTGAGAGCACAGCACAAAGGTAGGCCACGAATTTCCGAACCAACCTCAGTGTAAATTGATGACCGGGCAATAAACCTGTCTTTAGATAAGTGGAACAGTTTGCATACGCTTTTGTGCATGCACCTGCCTGTTCAGCGAGTCATCACTCATTTCACAGCTCATTTCGCTGACTGTGGTCTACAGGTTTTATCTTTTTAATTGGGCAAACAATACACACCTTGTCTTGGCACATAAAGTCCAGTGCTAACGTGCACAACTCCTACAAGTTGGTGGTTTGGTTTTTTTTTCAATCAGCTCTTAGTAATGCTGTACAGTTAAGGTGGACATGTTCTCTTTTTTGACAGTTCCCTATCTGCAATGCAAATACTCAAATTTCTGCAAAGATTTTGATTCTGCCTGAGGCAAATCTTCAAGAGCCCATTAAAGCATCCATTAATGCCCGGGGGAGAGTCCCTTTGATTTCAAATGGCTTTGGAACAGGCCCCAGCAGCACTAAAAGGAAAAGACAAGAAATGCAAGTCCCCCCTCACTCTTAAAAAAGGAGTCTAAAGCTGATGAAGAGTGGTAGAGATTTAGCAGTTACCCTACTTCATGTGGTTTCTCTGGGAAACGATTGGGGTTTTTTTAAGCATACAAGCAGTGCATTACACAGAGACAGGGTTCAGCATCGCCCTCAGAGGCCAGCAGTCAATCCAGTTTACACCAGCCACAGTCTTGGCCTGAAGGAGAAGCTAAGAGCAGGTGAAACTGGCCAAGCCAAGCATGGTCCTCCAGCAGTTGTGTTCTCCCATCTGCTTCTACACTTTGCATTGCTCACTGCTCTTCAGGTTTTGAATCCCATCCCACCAGATCAGGCGGCAGGGATGGGGATGGACACTGGTCCCGCTCAGACCTTGGTTTCGGGGGGACACCAAGGGCTGCACCGCCACCTGCCAACTGGCTCTGCACAACCACGCCGTGGTATGGGGGTCCTGCTTGGGCTACTGAGACTCTGGCCTTGGCGCAAATGCAACCAGACCTCAACTGAGGCCATCATGAAGAAGATGAGCACCCATCCCTGCTGGAGCTCAGGCCAACATGGCAGGAGAGAGCTGCTCAGAAAAACACAGCCCCCCCTTCACACACATACACACACTTTGCAGCATGATTAGTTTTTGGCGAAGTCACGCTGAAAGTAGGGGGGGAAAAGTGCTGTCTTTGTTCTAGGATGCAAATGAGCATCTTTTTTAGAAGCTGAGAAAGAGCCCCAACTAACAAAAATTGCGCATTGACTGAAATAAGCCAGGCTGCCTTTCAGATGTAGACTTCAGACAGAAAATGAAACATATCAAAGTGTCTGATTTGACGTGGCTTGCAGCTGCAAGGCAAAGCGACTGTCCCATTTTTTTCCCCCGAGGCGAACACTCAAGATTTTCTTGATCTTATCTTTGTCTTTCTATAAGTCTTTGAAAACCATCTGTAGAGATTCATAAAGGGTATTTGTGTTTTAAGTAAACTGCAGAAGTGATCTATACCGAACAGATGGAAACAAATCAAAAAGCTTAACGGGATGCAGAAAAACAGCAACACTTAGAAAAATACTAGATACGAATGTGTAGGCAGGTCGTCTCCCGTTTGTATTATGTTTGGTGTGGAATCGCTTTCCCCCAGCTCTCTCTACAGGCTGCATGGTGCTCTCCTCACTGCTCTTCTCCTGTCCTTGTTCATGGGCTGCAAAATACTTCCCGGCTGTGTTTGCTCCTCTGGATGAGCATCCCTTCAATGGGAATTGCTCAGCTCCTTGGCAGAGCCAAAACACCCACCCAGAGCCCTTAACACAGCTCCCTCAGAAATAGATTGCATCTGACAGCAAAGGGCTCTGATTTTTCACGGCTTGCCAAAACATTTCTGAACAGATAAGGTGGGGGAGAAAAGAGCTACAAATCAATCTCCAGCATGCTTGGGGATTGTCCGCTTGTTTGTTTGTTCAGGGTGATGTTTTTTTCTGACAGAGGATTTCAAAGAAGCACAAGACTGCTTCCTCAGTACGAGCTTTTCATAGAAGACACAATAAAGTGCAAAATGATGCATGTTACTGGAGTGAGTGGGCGCTAGTGGGACTTCCTGAGTGTACTAACAAAACCCACAGAGAAAAGAGAAAAAAACTTCACATATTCCCTGGTGTTTCAGCTGTGGCCCTGCATGTTCTCTCCTCTCCCCATTAGTCAGAGCCCTAGGTGCCCATTTTGAGGAGGATGCTGACACACCACTGGAGAGCATCTGCCCTAGTCCAGCTCAGCCATTGTAGCCCTGAGCAAAACCAGTGCTTGGCCAGATCTTCACTGCAAAGACAGTTTGTACATCAGCGTAGCTCTCACTTTGCAAAATTCCCAGCTGTAGCTGGTCCCTGCTAACACAAGTCTGGGCTATATAAACCCCTCCATAAATTCATCAGCCTCCATCATAAAACTGTACAGGCTCCACACATACACGCAGACACACCATTGCTGCACAGCTGTTTCATAACCTCACTCCTCTGGTGGTAGCAATATCTGTTTTATTTCCAGCTTACATTTATTAATGGCCAGTTTGTACCTTACCCCCACCACCCCTTTCTTTTCTCACCAGTCCCTAACAGGCCTAAGGCAAAGGTTAAAGTACATCCTAGATGAGAGAGCTGGGGATGAATAAGACTGTTGGATTTACATCAAAGCACTCCTGCTTTGTGTCTGTGGGATGTTACATGACAGAAGTTCAAAATAAATGTGTGTTTCTATTGAGCTACTTAATTTATTATGAAGCCAGGACACAGATTCTCCCTTAAGCGTCTCAGGAGGAGGGTGGTCCTATCCTGCAGTCCCATCTGATCCCCAGGATGGACACTAAGGACAGTCCTGTCCCTTTAGAATCCAGGAACACACTTTGGTTGATGTCCACAGACACACTAAAGGGCACGAGAAAGGACCACTTCAAATGAAGAAATGACAGGATATGCTCCAACCCCACATCATTCTTCCCCCAATGAGGTGAAACTCCAGCACTTCTAAACTATGGGCTGAGCTCTGTGGAGACCCAGATGCATTCCTCCTACTATCAAAGGGAATTTATCTTTGACTTCACAAGAGTTGAGCAGGACAACGTCAAAACCATCTGAAAACTCAGCTCCCCTCTCAGTGCTAGGAGGCAGAGCCAGGGGAACTCCTTGACATCCTTCCTCTCCCTCTGTGTGGGGCCCATGCATGAGCAGATGTGGGGATGGAGTGATGCATGGGCAGCTATTGTGGAAAAGGCTCTTCATGTGACCATATCTACTCACCAGCCTCCAGGGAAATGACCATGGTGTGTTACAGTGTTTCTCACCAGCTCTCTTAGCCATCACCCAGGTAAATGAAACATTCCAAGGTATTTCTCTGCTCCTCCCAGAGGGCCTCACTGCCCTTCACTCAGCCTTCTCCAGAAGGGAGCAGCCAAAGACCACCTCCCACCCTTGTCCATCAAGACCACACTCATAAGACCATGTGTGGATGACAGCTGGGGCATTGTCAGGCTGAATATGTCCTTTCATCACCACCCCCTCCCCCCCCCAGGCTGGAGCTTAGCCATCTCCAAGCAGTGCCTCCTGAGCAAAGCATGAGGCATCCCATGCTGCAGCCCCAATGGACCTTTGGCATTTGGATCCATGTAAGTGCAGATTCCCAGCTTTATCCACCTATCAGCCTACAGAGCCTTGCATGCAAAAATAGAGGCAATACTGTGACTGATATTTTTAGAAAGGGAATGCATATGTAAATTATTCCCCTGAAAATGTCTCTGTGCGTCAGAGTATCCTCTGATTCAGAGAACATCCCTTCTATCTTTTCCTCAAGTACACGCTGCGTACAGCAAAGCTTAACATCTCAGGGAAGCTGGTGACAGAGAAGGTTGCTGCAAAAGTGATTCATCTATCACATCTTTCACAGCTTTGGTAAACTAGAATGGTGCGAATTTCTCTGCCTCCAGTCTTGGCTGCTCAAGAGATCCGCAACTTCTCTCCCATTCACAGCTTCATGCGCACGCAGCGAAAAGCGAAGAGCGCTGCTGGTTTCCTCACCTCCGCGTCCCCAGCCTCCTGCCTTATGCTTCCTGCTGAGGATGCCGTCAGAATCCAGACAGGCCCATCTGGTGGGAAGCTTCCCCGGTCGGCAGCTCGGAGGCTGCAGAACAATGTGGCTCTTTGCTGGCGTGGTGGCCGGGCGGTGAGCAGCACTAGCAACCCTCTGCACACATAAGCCGGAGCTCATGGGCAAGTCCTGCATCAAGACCATCCTGCTGAGCTTGCACCAAGGCTGCTCAGCCCCAGGCAGACCAGACATCCCACCCATGCTCAGCACTGGGGAAATGAAGCCTCTCAAGAGGAGAAGGCACTCCCAGCTACCAAAACATGCAGCTGTGTTTCTCTACCTCCTCACATTCACAGCCTCAACCAGTGTCACCAGCCCAAAACTCCTCCAGTCCTGGAGGCTGCTCGCCACTTCAGGCAGGGCAGGAACGTGTGCCCCAGCAGGCATCTCGTCAGTGCTCTGCGGTTTGGGAAGTAAACAGTGCAGTCCTCGGCATTATGTTCGATCACTGTCCAAAAGCTATTAGGAAGCTAATTAAAATTAATAGATCACTTAAGTATTCAGAGTTCATATCCCATTAATTCAACAGCACAAGATACAGAGAGAAAGACAAAGGCTGAAGAAAAGGCCAAGGACGGCACAGCAATGTTCCTTGGCGTGGCTATTTTTCCCCCCTTTCTTGTAACACAAAAGATAAGTCTGTCTCCTGGCTTATCTAGATACATTTGTAAAGATTAAAAACACACTTCTTCGCCTTTGCATTTTGCTGTAAATGATTAGCCCATGGTATTGTTCAGCAGGGCACTCTGCCAGCCTTAAGGTTCTGACTGAAGCCACAAAGACAGGGAATTGCAGAGCAAAACCTGCAGCCTGCGCAGGACCAAGCGGGCAGGCAGGACCCTGCCGCTCCCCTGCCCTCAAATGGAGAGATGGTGCTGTACATCAGCAGCGATACAGCCTCAGCTCTACAGGAAAGGCTGGCCCCAATTCCTGCACAGGAGGTGGNCCTGCTTATGGGTACTATTTGAGAATAGGGACAGCAGTAGCCAGGTGAAGGGGTAAACTCAGTGATCTTACCTCCAAGAACCCACTCATGCAAGGCTGGCTATGAGATGGGAGCAGCAATATACAAAGCCTTGGCCAGGACTCAATGAGATGTCCCCATGAAGAAACCCTGTCCCCAAGCATATCTCAAAAACCCAGCTCAGCAGGAATGAGTGGACTGCAAGAGGGATTCAGATGGCTCAGGGTGAGAAATGGGATCACAATGCTTTAGAAAACACACTAGAAAGTAGCTGTTGAGTATCCACAGGACTGTCCTGCAGCTTATAAGACTTAGATATTTCTCTGTTGCAAAGATCTGTTTGCAATGGTTCAACAAGGGGTCCAAAAGAAAAAAAAAAGTGTGTATATATATATATATATATATCAGGAGTGGCTATGGCCCAGATCCCCACCTCTCATTGAAGGTTTAATTCTGCTTAATTACTCAGAAGTGCCACTCTTCATGTCTCATTTCAGACACCCCTAAATCCTCTGTCTCTCCCTGAAACTATTCCTGGTTGAGAAAAATTCAACTACAGGCAATATGCTGAAGAACATGTATTTTTTACCCCAAAAGCCTGAGGTCCTAGTCCTATGTTTTGGAGCTCTTCAGCTTAAGAAAACCTAACCCAAGCAAATGCATTTCTCTGTCATATTCCAGACCAACACAAATTAATGTATCGGCATTAAAAGACCATGAAAAATGGGGTTAATTACAGAAACAATGACCTTTATATACAGCAGCTCAGGCATGGGCTGCTATCATACATCATTATGTTAGGAAGAGCCACTTACTGACACACAACAGCAAATAATAAATAATAAATAATAAATCCATCAACTTAAATTGAATGTTGTGTAATGTATGCCTTACAAACCATAGATTAATTTCGTTAATCCATCATCTGTTAATCCTTCATCCCCAAGAAGTGCATGTAAATGCTACAACTGCAAAACCTGAGTCTATTCATACAGGCATGGTGACTCACGTACAGTCATCCAGAAGTCCGTCATCTGAGTTTCCCACCTTTAACAAAAACTGCCCAAATGTTGCTGATTCCACATTTCAAAAGCAGATAACTGGAGCATCCAAAGTTCTGGATTTATGAAGCCACAAAAATGACAACCATGTTTTTATAGCATCAGTAACTAAGACAATTATACTAAACGTAGTGCATTGTTTGTACTATATAAATAATAAATACTAATATTCAATGGTAAAGGAAACTGGAGCTGTAACCCACACTAACAGTTTTACAGAACGAAGCTCATTGCATATATAAAAGCTTGTACATTCGGGTGAGGTCCTTGATAAAAGGAGGAAATCAAGAGGATTTTTAGGTTTTAAATGTATTTTAGCTTGAGGCTGTTTAGGGTTTTACAGCTGTAGGAGAGGTAACATAGGAGAGGGGGAGCTGCAGATGGAGAAGATATAGCAGAGGTGGATGTTCTCGTCTTATTGGAAAACGGCAATGTATTTCTGTAGCCACTAAGAGCAAAATGGTCCTAGAAAAGAATAACTTCTGGAGGTTAAGTGCAATTAAAGTCTCCCAAACTTTCTGCAGGAACAAGAAGCTGCTGCGTCAAACTCAGCCAAAGGCGAAGGTGCAAACACCAGCAACACACACCGAGCTCTGCAACAGGACAGCAGGCAGGAAGGAAAGTGCTTCCCACCCTTGCTACTCAAATCCACCCAGCTTTCTGGGTTAGGGGGGGAAATTTTGTACAGGATCCTCAAATATTAGGGAAATCCAGCAACTTTTCCCTAGTTCATACTGAGTGACAAGTTCCACAGTGTTGGTACCTAAAATACTCACTTATTAAAACCATTATTAGACACAAGAAGGCTGTCTACTCCCACACGAGAGCTGGAAATCTGTGTCTGGTTTTAAAGAGAAAGCCAAGAAGCAAACAATGGAAACATTTTCCCTCCAGAAACAGATTACTCTAAAGTTAAGTTGTTTCCCAGCGTTATTGTCAAACCTAATTAATCTATTCTTTACTACACCGCTTGCCTTTGCTTTAATTGTCAAGTGGTACCATGAAGTGACAGTGCCAAATCTGCCCGAGAGCTGCAGTGGGACCCTGCAGCTCTTTTCCATTAAAAATTAACCCTTCTCCTGTTCACGCTCAGCTGGTGCATCGCTGCTACTCAGTCCTCACTGAGCAGATCAGTGAGAGTGTGCAGAGCTTCAGGGGCTGGTGCATCCTTTCCAAACAGGGATGAGGGGTGTTGCACCGTGAGGTCACCTCTTCTGGCATCAGTCCAACAAAAAAAAAGCTTGAAAAATGTTTGAGAGACAGCATGAGCAGTGGGGACAGCAGTGCGGTCATACTTTGCTGCCATATTTGGCAGTCAAGAACAGCAACTTGTGTTGATCCTGCCCCACCACAGAAGTCTCCATCCCCAAGTACTAAATATAGTTTGATGGAAAAAGCTTTAAAATGAGCAAGGCAGGAGAGCTGGGTGGATGGGCAACAAAGGCAATGTAAATCCAACCAAGGCAGAACCTTTGCTACATCTTGGTGCAAGGGCAACGCAGTCCTAACAAAGTCTCTAGGGCAGAATTACAAAGTATTAACATGTTTGTGCATAGCACATGCAGTAATGGCTGAAAGATAGAAACCATGGGTTAATGGAAGAAACCACCACAGTCACCTGTGTCAAATGCATATTTAATGCTCTCAGAGGACAACTATGCCAACTGCTCAGCAGCCAGGAACTCTTTCTTAGGAGTTACTGTCTAAGCTTGTGATCTAGTTCATAAATAATCCTCAAATGAAATGATTTATGGATTTGCTGAACTAAAGTTTTCCTATCTCTGTTCTTCCTCCAGCTCCTCTTAGATGGCTGGCAGAGGAGGGCAGCAGGGATGGGGACACAGTGGAGCTGCAGGAGTTGGGCTGCAGTTGCTGTGTGCAGGTTTAAGGGTACATCTTGCTTTGCAAAGGGCAGTGTGGACAGCTGGACCTGGCACACAGGTACCCAGGGGACTGGGCTCGTGGGGGATCCCAGGACCCTTCTTGGCTCCCAGCAGCTGCCCGTATCTGGCACCCACCCCAGCCTGGGCTGCTCCTGCCCCATACAGCATCCTTCATGTCCTGGCTTGTGCCAGGCTGGGAAAACATATCCCAAGGTGGTGATAGTTAAGTTATTATCTAGATATTAATCTCAAAAATTCCAGCCCGTTTTCTCCAGTTATCCCTCTGCTCAGAAGAGCCAGATCAAATATAAACTGACACACTCAAGTGTTATATGATTATCACTATATAAATAAATGTCATCACATTTAAATCACGATCTAATCTGACTTTGAGGTCAGACCTGCTTTGAGCAGCAGGCTGAACTTTATGACCTCCAGAGATCCCTTGCAACCTAAATTATTCCTTGATCCAGTGGCTTTTCCTTGACAAATTTTCAGGCTTTTTTAACAGAAGTAATTTACTGCAAGCCACGAGAAAAAAGGTTTAATAACAGGTACCTCCTGCTTTGAATTCCAAGTTTTACGGGATGTAAATACAGGGATTGCAGCCTTTAAAGAAGGGCACAGGTTGCAATTCTGTAGCACTCAGCACAAGACAGGCAGCCGGTTCCAGCACTGGCATGATTGCTTTCATACACATTGCTATTCGATTTTATAACGGCATCCAACTACCTTTCATACCATGGAAGACACAGGCAAAAAAATGTGCTATGATGTATTTTTTCTAGTTTCTAAAGCCTAAATTCACTTGTAATGATTTGCTGGTTGCCCTCCTCTTCCTGGAAGCACCAGCCAGCTCCCAGCACCATAAATATAGTATATTTAGAAAAACCTGGGACTAGGTCATTATTGTGGTGTAGAGAGCCCCTTGCTAAGAGATTCCAAGAACTGCCTTTCTCTTGCCAAAGTCTGGGGTGTCCCCGCACCCTGCCCAGCACTGGGTCCTCACAGCCCCATCAGTACCGTGGCACAAAGCAACTCCAGCTGCTGCGAGGATCAAGCCATACTTCTGTCGGGCTTTGATGTTCCCAGGTGGAAGGAGCTTTAACAGTGCGGTGGAGTGTTGTTTTTACACAAGATTTATCAGTACAGTTAACATACCGCCACAGAGCTGCTATTTGAGCATGCCCTGAATGTTAATAAGCATGCACAAGACAGGCTGCTGCTGCTGGTACATGCTAACGTTCACCTTCAAAGAGCTTTATAAACATTAGCTCGGCAGGTCTCACCTCTGTCTCCTGAAGGAGAGCTCAGCTCTGTTTCGCAGGGAAGGGAGGGAGGCGCAGAGGTCACAGACGAGCTTTGCGATGGGCTTGGGAGAGCAAGGATTCAAAAGAGATTTAAGTATCTTATTTTCACACAGACATTTATATAGGGCTTACACAGTGTACTGCCTGGAGGAACCTCGTACTTCAGCATACAAGACTTTTGGTGGGTTAGGATATATTTTATCCCAAGCTGTGTAATTTCTCAATATCCAACAGGATGAGCTGCTCTGTAAAACAGAGTTCTCAAACAGAAGCTTTGTTGAATTTTAACAGAGACACATCAGTGAATCCCCACTGATATCCTAGGGAGATCAAACAGGAGGGTAGAAAAAAAAATACAGGACAAAGCATCTGGGATCCTTTGGGGAAAAACCATCAAAGTATCATAGGAAAACATAAAGCTTGATTGAGTATCAAGGGGTCAACCAGTGGAGTGTTTCTCAATCTTTAAAAATTACTTAACTGCTTCGTTTGGAAGTCACAGGTTACCTTGTGCACTGTTGGCACAACTGTCTTCTTGCAAACCTAACCAATATTTGGATCAATATTGAAATATCTTTATTTTTCTCTTCTCTTGTTTTCTTTTTTTCAGTTCCTGTATGACTTTTTTTCCTGGTTGTCTTATGAGCTGCCCTGTAATGTTCTGTGGACACTCCTGGCCTCATCTTCCAAAATCACAGGTCTCAAAGCCACATGCACTAGCCCAAGACAAAATGCCATTCCCTTCAGCGACCTTCCTGTCACCTCTCTCCCTCCATCCAACAGCTCAGGCGGCCGCCCAAGTTCAGGGCTCCTGCAGTTTGCCTGCCTCACCTTTGTGGTTGCTTCACACAGACATCCTCTGACATTGCCTTATTATATGCTTTTAAAAACAGAGTATCCCTTAACATACCTCTTGTCAAAATATTCCCAGTTTCTTCCGAGCAAAGCTGGGATGAATAAATCTAACAAAAGCAAATGGGTCTTACTAGGCTTGCAAAGAAAGATTGCTCAGAGACACCGGAGTCATCCCCAAACGTCTGTGGACATTTTGCAGATCCAGCTGCACTGTCAAACATTAAAAAACGGCAATTCAATTAAATACTATGTCTCTAACCCTTGTAGTTTACTATCCTGCCCAAATGCAGCTGTCTCCTCAGCTACCCTGTGCTGTAGGAAAGGCTTATCATTCCTAGACATGGAGGCAAGATCATCCAGAGCCAACCCCACCTGTCCTAAATCTTGGTCTGGGACTATGGACACAAAACCATCCACCCATCAGGACGCATATCCTTTGGGATGACACCAAGCAGGAATTTTTTCATATTCAGGCAGATGGAAGCATGCACTTCCCACACCTTTCCCACACCTCCTCCCTGGAGCAAACCCAACCCATCCAGCTTCTCTCTTAACCACAGGAACAGTGATTCTGGGCGGCTTGTGTATGTAACTAATGCGCTGAGGTCTGTTTTTTGTTTAAATAGCTGTGAAAAGCACTGTGTGTGTTTTACCCAGAGATACATTACACTTGATTAGGCGGTGCGCTGGAGCGCGAATGGTACAACAGGAGACGGACGTGCTTAACTAGCGGTTTCAGCCTGCACTCTGGTATCGGGAGGTCAAGGGAAAGATTAACTATATCTGACTGCCGTGTCAAAACACTCAATTGGAGCATTTATAAACCCACAGAACTAGTTGCCGCAGTCGGCAGAGCAGATTTATTTCCCTCCATGCAGCTCCCACAAAGCAAACCAGGGTGGTTGCCAAGGCCAGGTTTGCTTTTGGCTTCCTTCCTTGGGCCCTTCCCTCCAAGAAGGGCATTGAGGATGTCCAGAGAGGAGCAAGGAAGCTGGTGAAGTGTCTAGAGAACAAGTCTGATGAGGAGTGGCTGAGGGACCTGCAGTTGTTTAGCCTGGAGAAAAGGAGGCTCAGGGGAGACCTTCTTGCTCTCTACAGCTACCAGAAAGGAGGCTGACATTGGTCTCTTCTCCCAAGTAACTAACAACAGGACAAGAGGTAATGGCCTCAAGTTGCACCAGGGGAGGTTTAGATTGGATACTAGGAAGAAGTTCTTTACTGAAAGAGTGATTAGGCATTGGAACAAGATGCTCAGGGAAGTGGTGGAGTCACCATCCTTGGCGACGCTCAAAAAAAAAATGAGTAGATGTGGCACTTCAGGACATGGTCTAGGGGTCAGGGAGATGTTGGGATGAAGGATGGACTTGATGATCCTAGAGGTCTTTTTCAACCTAAATGATTCTATGATTATTATGACAAAATATAACCAAATTTATAAGTAAATGTAAGCATGATTGTAATATTACAGTTGAAATACAAACTGAAAATAACCTCAAAACTACTCTTCAAAACTCATTAGCCCTTTGGATATTTTTGATGTTCATGATGTAAAAAAGGACTCTGGAAAAACATGTATTTGTTTTCATGCTTGTCAGCGACTCATGAAGTCAATGGTTAACTAACAGCCTAGTGTCTAAAAAGTGTTGTTTGATTGGCTATCCCTTTCACCATGGGGGAGCTTGTTCTTAGAGTGTCTGCAAAGTAAAATTTCTTTTCAGTGGCATTTATACATCACTTCTGGTTTTGCCACATTTAAATCCCCTGCGGTTGCCCCAGCATTGCCCCCAGCCATGTCACCCCTGGAAAAGCTGCCAGCTCCTGCTGGGTCTCCCCACTCTTCCTTGGGTTCCCCTGGCTCTGGGAACCCCCTGTCTGCCTTCATCTAGTGCTCAGCTACAGAACTCACTGCTGCTGTTGCTGCTGCTTTGCTCTTCACCAATGTGTCACTAGTGTTTGAAGAAATAGGTGCCAAACATCCAGGGGCAGCTTCCTGAGAACACCTGTTGTGCATCAAACGTATTGCAGGCACTTTAAGGAGCCACTGCTCCCCATGCTCTGCAAAAGCAGCAACTGTTACCTATTTCAAGCTTGTAAAGAACAACTTTGGCTCCAGGGGTAGGACTACCACATCCAAGAGGTGCCAAACTGAGCCATCCCACAAACCCTCCTGTGTGTTTCACAGCCTATTCCAGGCCATGGGCTCCTCAGTTCAAACCAGCCATTGTTCAGGGGTTCCTGCTCTACGTCCTGCTGCACAACACAGACCTGCCCATGTTATCCCAGCAGAAGACAACAGACAAGACTTCTCCACTCAAGTCCCAGGAATGTTTCTGGGTTGAGACTGTCTGGATCAACCAGATGCTTCAGCACCTGGAGCTACGCTGCAGGGGTGCAATTTTGTTTTTAAACTGCACTTAGCAGCGTTCTGACTTGCAGGTTTCACTTTTTAATAGTAAACACATTTTGTAGGTGCCAGAGAACATTTCAAAGCATTTCAGTGGAGCCCTTTTACCTTCACAGCCTGGGGGCGCATACACTGAAACAACAGCTGAAATCCAATTACTGAGGAATATTCTCAAGTGCATTTCCATAGGTAATTTGTTAGTCTGTTGGAACATGCAAAGTGATTTTTCTCCACTTCTTGATGCTGTACCTCAGGCTCCTTGGTTGAAGATTTCTATCCAAATTGCATAGTAACTAGCACTGAAAAGGAATCCACAAGACTGCCTTCTTCTCTGGGAGGGCAGCCTGCCAGCACCTTCCAAGACCCAGTCCCTAGCTATGATGTGGCAAAAAATTCATCAGCCAGCCACACTGCGATGCCTGCTACCATTCAAGCTGCTCGTTGCCCAATCAGTTTGATGCATAAAGACATAAGAAGCCTAAAAGTATTTTTCCTTCAGCATCCTGTTTATTGATTCAGCAAAGAGCTGACACAGATATACAGTTCTAGAGACAAGCCACGATGCAACCCCTTCATCTGCCGTCACTCAGAATCACACAGGCTGGATGCTGCCATAAGGGAAGGAGTGGCCACCCTGCTCATTTTGGGACTGTCAAACAACCCAGCCATGAGCTTTGTCCTCGTTAGGCAGGTACTCCCAGACTGACACCACATCCACGCTGTATGTGCCACCACAGCACATCTCACACTGTGCTCAGAAATCCCCCGTGTGCTGGGTACACACAGAGCCAGCCATGACATCCTTCCCTCCCCCTCACAGCTGAAGAGGAACTATGGCATGAAGCAACCCAGGTGCCACCACCACAACTGCCCTGCTTGGGTTGGCCTCACATCCCATTGGTGGGTATCCGCACCTTCAACCCAAGGTTACCTCCCAACCAAGTCAGCAATATACAACAGGTTCAAAGCATGAGCTGACCTCCAAGAGAAGCAGCTTGAGACAGTGTTATCCACTCCATTCACAAGTCAGAATCATTACCACTGGTGAGATATCATTGGAAACGATTCTGTTTTCAGAAAGAGGAGACAAAAATTAAACAGACAAAGTTTGGGTCAGAGCAACAAGGAACATAATCAGAAAAGAGCAAGGATGAACTGCATGTGAGTTCTACAGATAATTCAGGGCAAATTAAAGCATCTGAAATCCTACTGAGAGCCACTGATTTAGAATTATGAAGTTAACTTACAGCAATCATTTTCCATATGAAAGCAATTATGGATGGGTTAAAAGCTTCTGTTATTATAGATTGTGTATGGCTGCCACAGAGGGTTCAATCTCCCAGGATGAAATTCTAGCCTTCGTGAAAAGCTGCTACATCCTGTGTGCCAAATCTTGTTCACCCATCAGAAAGTCATTGAACATTATCCATTTTATTAACCAATGCAAATGCAGACAGCCAGGGAGCGGTAGATAGGGAACATTCTGCTCGCCAATAAAACACATACACACAAATCACCATGGTTCACTTCCCAAAATAATCACACAGGCTCAAACACACAGCTGTGATGAATGGTGAATTTCCAAGTCTTAATGCATCAGAAAGCAGAACCGTTGTTTGAAGTGCTCATCTCTTGAAGGGAAGGGAAAAGTCAAGGGAAAGCTTGTGAGAAACCTGCAAATGCAGGGCCATCCCCAGGAATAGCCTGGCAGTGCCTGCAGGAAGGTCACCAGCCATGGTGACAGTGGCCTCCTCCATCTGCTGCTTTGCTGCTACAAGGGCAGGGCCTTGGAAGCACACCCAATGGCAGCTCATAGTGGGGTTGCCTCTGTGAGACAAGGTGATGGCAGAGAACAACAGCCTGGCCCCTGGCTCATCCCCACCAGCAGGAGGAAACAGATTCCTTGAGGTCTGATGGCACAGTCCCTCCTTGGAGAGATGATCCACATCTTCTCCATTGCCCCTAGAGCTAGGGGCCAGCAGCCCCCCAGAAACATTGTCTGTCCTGCCTGCACCTAAGCTAGCCCCAGTCCTGCAGCAGGTTCATGTAGCAACAGCTTGTGGATGGAGCTGACGAAACCACTTACCAAAACAATCTATTATACCGAGCCTCTTCTTTCTCTTCATTCTTAATTGGGCTTTATTTCTTGTTTGGTGTTTTCTGTGCAGTTAAACGAGTTGACAGACCTTTTGTTTCTGGAATGAAAATGAGATTTTGACTGCAACGTGCATGGCAATGAGCTGAGCACGTGAGGGTACCTCCATCACACATCCTTCAGGGCTGAGCATGAGAAGAGAGGAAAAAGGGAAACCTGCTCAAGATCTAGTAGAAACCAAATATCCACACACAGGTGATCTGTCAGTAGGTGTGATATTATGGATATTTTGATTTCTACAGCAAAGGGAGAGGTACAAAGCAGGAGAGGTACAAAGTGACAGCCAGCCTGGCCTCTGTGCCAGCCCCTCAGAGCGCAGGGAGCAGCCATGGGGCACCGCAGGCATTGTTAGGCTAATGGGGCAAGGAGGCATTTGCTCCACGGGGGCCAGGAGGCTCACAAGGGACTCAATACAAGGCTCTGGTGGCCAGCGTGGATCCATAATTGATGTCAGCTCTTATAATAAATGAAATTTCATAGCTAAACACAAAGGGTTATAAAAACAGCACTGAACTCAGCAGCATTGGAAAAGCAGTGAGAAAGCAAGGCTTGCTGCATAATGCATGAGGGGAAAACCCACGGTATCCACAGTAAGAGCTTAAATGCTGGTTACATAGAGGTTGCAGACAGAGAACCTCATTGGATTCAACAGAGCCCAAGTCTTAATGAGGAGACAGGGCATCTAATTCTCCTTACAGCAATCCTCCACTCCATCTTTTCCGATGGAACCCCAGATCCTGCTCCTCTTGTTCACTCAGAGTGAGTACAGAGTTCTTTTGGCACAAGGGCTATAAGCCTGCATACAGGAATCCATCAAAGGTATTTCTGTGTCCTCCTAATTTCATTAGTACCAGAAACTCTCTAAACATGCCACACACAGCCAGCAGTACTCCCGGGTAAGTGAGGCTGAGCATCCTGATGATCTCCCTGGGGCTTTGCAGAAAGCCTATGGCAAAGCACCACTCTGAGCAAGGTAGCATCCTTCCTGCAGCCTTTGGACTACTCTAGGTGCAGGTTCCCTGCATGAGTTCTTGGCTCAAAGATAAAGGTGGTAAATAAGTAATACACAAAGCTTTGCATCCCTAAAAATGCCCTGTTAAGGCGGATTTGGATTCAGGATTTCTCAATTTGCACCTCACAAGCTCCAATCAGAGAGATGGATTTTGGGGGAAAACCCCAAAGCTGCCCATAAAAATTGATAAATGATCACTGGGAAGCAATAGGAGAACAAACTCAATTGTTTTCCCTTTCTGCTCATCTTTTCTATGAAAGTTTTCCATGCCATAGTCAACACAAGAAATTGCACCTATTTAGCACTATTGATCCAGCTTACTTCAGTAACAAACCACATTAAGTTAAAATCAATACCAGCCACTCTTAAACTGATTTAGGAGTGTCCACACAAAGGGGCTCGCACCAATTTAGATAGATCTATTTTGTAACCAATTTAGTTAAAACATGCGATCTAGGGGCTGAGCTGTGCTCTGAACAGCCTGGAGACATTAATTCCCAGGGTTCAAATGCATTAATTCCCAAGTCTCATCAACAGCTCCCAAGGGACAGGACAGAAAAGGTTAAGTGTCACTGACCAATGTCCATCTTTCTTGACAAAGCACACAGGTCTCCCTGGCCTCAAAAGCCAAAGAGCTGGGGAGAAACCCAAAGACCTCAGGGTTAGTTTATTCCTAGAGCTCAAACTTTGCATTAAAAAAAAATTGAAAAAAACCTCCACAAACAAAAATGCTGGAGACAAACAGATCAGAAAGCTACATTTTATTTCTCACCCTGGAATATTTACTCCACAAGATACGTGCACTGCCGATAGCTTTGCCCACTATAAATCCACCAGTGCTGTGCTTCACAGTTCATTTTGTGGCAATATCCAAGTGACCAAGGCTAGGAAACATAACAGAAGAAAGAGTCCAAGAGTGCTGTATATCATGGCAGCTCACCTGTGTTTTGACACCTTTTGCTAGTTTAATATCTAAGGGTCTGTACATGTGCAGAAGAGGCTTGAAGTGAGCACTGAGGAAGGGAGCAGAGAACAAATTTCATCGTACATCATGACATCATAGCATCACAGGCAACTCTTTGAGCTGGGCTATAAATCTCCTTGACAAGAAGGAGGGAAAAAGGATTCTTACTTCAAAGGAGATGAGGTTTTAATATTTAATCAAGTACAAGCTATGGGATCTCCATCAGACACAAGCCGTGGCTGCCTGGGTTCATGGTGGTACCAGATATGGGATGGACTTCAGAGCGCCTGCACAATGTTGTCAGACCAGCAGAGGTAACCTCCTACCAAGTCCTTTGATCATAGGAGCCACACACCTCTAGTCTCTCATCTCTGTTAGTTTATTTCTCTTCCTGCCTCCTTCTCACCACTCCTTCCCTGGAGCCACAGGCATCGTTTCCCATCCTTATTCACTACCTTGGGAGATCAGGATAAGCCAACCCACTAAAAAACCTCTGAAAGGCAAAAAAATGCCACACTTCATTGCTGCTCATCCACCTACAAAATACACATGTTCAGGCATCTTCTCACCTAATCTGCTTTTAAACCTGCCATTCAGAATTGGTTTGGGGTTGAAGTTTCAGGCTGTAATTCTGCTTTGTGATATTCTGGATATCTGGCAAAGATTTTGAAACAATTTTCTCTGCTGTTACCAGGTTATAATTTGTTTCACAGAAAGATTCAAGAGTCCTACTTACGTTTCTGAATTAAACACAGGAATGTTTTGGAAACAGAATTAAGCTTTTTTCTTTTTTTAATTAAAGTTTATTTATTTTACTTTAGAGCCTCAAGCACTTAGACTTAGCCTCCGTCATTCCATAAAAATATACGGAGTGTGTCTTTTCCCAGAGTAAATAAAGTAAAGAAGGCATCACCTTCCACACTTTTAGAGCATCCCTAAAGAGAGATGAATCCTACCGAGATGTCCTGTCCAGGGTCTTCAAGGGCAACACGCACTCAGGTCCCAGGAGCCGAGTAGGGTTTGGTACTTGCACCCCAAGCTCCAGGGCAAAGGAGGCTCCCCCCACCCCCCCATCACATCTCCACATTTAACTGCTCCAACCTCCACTACTAACTGCTGAATCCTGTCCTCACACTGGAAGCAAACACATTTGGGCAGAGTAGCCATTGTCTTTCCCCAGCTCCACACTGAAGCCCTTATTTGTCCAGCAAAACACACACGATCCTGCTCACTCCAGAGACCACAATGGAGCTGGGAGAGCTGGCATCTGTCATCAGGTTTAATACTCCAGCTGAAAGACCGAGCCAAGGCTTTGAGAGCCATAACACACGATGACAAATTTCAGATCAAGGACACTGACCACGTGGCTGTGATTACCATCAGGGGTTTATTGGCAGGGAAAGCCAGCGCAAGGCTTGCATAGCCACTTAAGGCCTTCTCTGATGCAGAGAAGGAAAGAAAATCCCATCTGGTAGGTGCTCTGATGCAGGAAAACAGAGATTAAGAGGCTTCCTCTGGTGAGGAACTACTTTCCAAATCACCAAATCTAAACGAAAAACTCCACACCCTTATCAACACAAAGCCCACATTTGTACAAGCTTCTACCACTCTGAAGAGCATCCTCACTGTCAAGTGCTGCCAACTGCATTTCTGGTGGCAAGAGGGTGACATTTAGTCCAGTCTATTCCATTTGAGCATGTAAGTACATTTTTGCAGTACCAAGCTTACTTTGCAACAGGAAAACTTAAAACTCAGTTGCAAAATACACTGGGTGCAGTGATAAGAAACTCATCTATTTTCTCTGTCTAATTTAAAAGTACTTGGCAAGGCTCCTGCCACCTCACTGGACTCACTGTAGGCTAAATCTGGAAGAGCCCAGTATATTCTGCACAGGTCGCTTTCCCCAGAGCTGTGAGAAACCTGCAGCACTCCAAAATAACCCTTCCAAGTCCAGCACCTGAACTCCCCACCAGCCTTGGTGCTACATAGAGCCAGTCCTTAATTCAGTTTAATTCTCGGGAAATGCCACAAACCTAGTCATTTTTGCATTATCCCAGCAAAAGTAACAAAAAAAAAAAAAAAGAGATTGGGGTTTGTGGTTTCAAAAGAAACACTTAAGTATCTATCGACCACATCCTCACATCCTTTCTGCTTTCCATTTCTGATTGGAGTTAAATACATTTAACCCTTCCTGCAGTCCCCTTACAGCAAAGTCTCACCCAAGGGCTCAGGCACACTGAGGACATTGCAGTGGCTGGTGCCCCCCGTCACTTCCTTTTCCTTCCATTGCTGTGAAGGTCTGATGTTATCAACTCTCTCCAAGACACCCCTCATGCACAGCCTGTGAAATTGCACTCACTTCTGGTCAGCTAGCCAGGAAAAAGTTTTAAAGTCAAAGAATAAGAGAAAAGACACTGTCAGGTTAAGGAAGAAGGAGGGAGAAACACCTCTTTCTGCTGTGGTTTTGCTGTGATTCAGGATGTCAGTGCAGAAGAGGGTCAAGGACAGAAAGGCTGCGCATGTGGCCACAAGTCCCTCTGCCCAACATCACCATCCTGCCCCATGCTCACTCCCCCGGGCTGCTGAGCAACCTCAGAGACATAAAAGCTCGTATCTGCCTTTAAATTCACACTTCACAAGGAGCCAGCAGCCTTGGTCCCACTCCCCATGTGTGTGTGCCATGCAAGGGGGTTCCCAGCACCCAGGAGGAGCCTCCATTAGCATGAGCTGCTGGCAGCCACAGGATGAAACCCAAAAGGCTGCAGTGATGGACTCCCACCTCCCTCCTGCACTGTGGTCATTTGCCAGCCCAAAGAACAGGGACAAGCCCAGACCACCTGTCTTCCACCTCAGCATCCCACCACAGACAGCTGAGGCCAAGCCCTGGAGACAGGGACAGAAACCACCCTGGACCTCGTGCTGCAGCGATCTGCAGCCATGAGTCAGCAGCCAGGGAGGGCAGTGATCAGCTTGAGGGCACCTGCTTCTATTTACAGTGATGCCATTGATTCAACATGAAAGATTAAGAAAGTGGCTTTACCACATCCTGGTAATATGCAGATTCTATTTAAAAAAAAATTTAAAAGCCATTAACTACGGTTTGTTTAATCAGGATTTGCAAAGCGCTGAGAGCTCCTCGGGCACCACTAAGTGCAGACTAGCATCACCACATGCTAATCACCAAGTGTCAAGAGTACAGAGTTGCCTATAGATATAAAAAGGCACTTAGCCCTACAAAAGCCCCCCAAGCAGGCTGAGCACCTCATTTACACCTCCCAAGCTGCTTCATTGCTCCTGGAGGTACTTCTGTGAGTGTGGAAGGTTGGATTTATGAGGAGATGCAATGCCTCCAGGTGAAAGGCTCAGTGGTTTGAGTGCACCTGGGATGGGGGCTTCAGCTGGGTGATAGCCAACAGGACCAGGCCTCCATGGTCCAGGGGCATCGTTGGTTTCTCAAGCTGCTTTGGCTGCTGAAATGAAGCATCTTGCCTTGAGGCAAAGCACCAGGGGAAGCACGGTTTCTCCAGGCATCCTACCTCAAGACTAAACTCTGTCTTCTCTTTTCCTTACCTTCAAAGCAATAAATGCAAGAGAAGATTTATTGCTTTTTAACAAGTGCCACAGAACATCCATTTCATTAATTTACACAGGAGGTGGGGGGGAGGAGATGCCAGTTCAATAAATTCTCCGAGACTATTGCTTTGAAACAAACAACTCTGCGGATCCAGGCTGTGGATGTCGCAGCAGAGGCTTTTATCCAAATGAGCTATGTGTTCAACAGAATGACTAAAATGCTTCAAGAAGAAAAAAAAAAAAAAAAAAAAAAACCTAAAAAAAAAAAAAAAAAAAAAAAAAAAAAAGAGGGTGGAGACAAAGAAGTCACTCTCTACAAAAGGCAGCATATCACTGACACGTTGTTTGAACTCCCAGTGGTGTATTAAAAAAATAAAAATAAAACCCCTCTGAACCACAGCTGCATCCTTAGCTTGCACTGCTGTGTTATTTTAGCTCGGAGGGAAAACCGACATTTGCTCATGCCTTTTTTTTCCTCTCTTCCCCCCCACCCAGATAGGAAAAAGTGTTTGTTTTTCTTACGCCCAGTGTTTACCATACGGATACTGCTCCCTTGGGACTGGAGAGAAAGGGGAGAGTGTTTGGAGAGGGGTAGCTTCAGGGCGGGATCCTTCCCATCTGATTTACTGGCAGGCTGGAGTAAATAAAAGGGATAGTCTTTCCCCCACCCCAAGCACAGCAGGGCTGCAGATGTGAACAGCGAATACAAAATCCTGCCTGAGCCCACAGCATTTCTATGACAATGGAAAATAAATAGCTCCATATTTGTTTATTTAGTTAACTTCTGAGGGATTCATTTTGTGCTACTGAAGAAGAGGAAACGGGGATGAGCTGAGGGTGACTGGGCAGCCCTGCAGACCCCGCTGCTGCCAACACTGATCCTTGCCGCAAAGCTTGATGCTCTCCTGACTTTGTCACCCTGGGGAAACCTGCTGGCCCTTCTCAGAAGGGCCTCGAGAAGACCAAACACATCCCAAGTGTGATGTCTCAGAAGAGGAGCTGCCTCAAGCTGAGGGGCAGGCTGGGCTCCTTGGCCAATCTTGTGTTCACAGAGGACTCAAGGTACAGGAGTTGCTCCCAGTTCTGCCCCATTTCATGACCAAGGACCACTACGCCAGTTATCACGCCTGCACGGGTGTACGAGGCTGCACTGCACAACAACCTGTCGGTTCACAGGGTGGTTGGGGGTACCTAACATCCGTTACTCCGTGTCCAGGGGCACTCCAGCCCTGGTACTGCTCCCTGCATATCCCCACTGTAGCAAGAATACCAGAGAAGGGTGGGATAGGGTTAGGATGCATCCTGTGGCTGTGATGGGGGGGTGCAATGGGTTCCTCTACACCCCAGGATAGGAACCCCACTTCCCCACACAAACAGCTGCACAGTGTCAGAAACTGTGGTACAAAGTCACTAACAGAGCAGAGGGAGAAAGATGGAGCAGTGAAGCACCGATCAAGCTTACCCAATTGGTCTGTAGCAGAGCCAGGACGAGAAGTTTTATCTACTGGCACCTACTGTAATGCTGGTTTCCATTAGATTATGGCATAATGACACACACTTTAATTACACAAGCTTTGAGCTTCATGGTTTCCATTTTACCTTTCCATTTTCTCTTTTACAGAAAGCAAACCAGAGGCAGACAAATACCAACATGTGCAAACACATCCTTAGCCTTGCCATCCAGAAGAACCTATCGAACAAATCTAACATCAGTAGCTCAAGCACATACTGCTCTCTCCCCGTGCTTTTCTCAATGCATTTTATTAGAAGCAAACCTTTCATTTGCACACCTCTTTCTGAGCTTCAAATCAAAGACTTCATCTTTCCTTCTGCTGAAAACAGACCAAGAAAACAAACCAAGAATTCATGGTGAAAGTAGCTGCCTCTGCGCTGCAAATGAGCAGACAGACCCACCAGCGCTCCAGCTCCACCTGAGGCTTGTTTCAGGATTAGGACTCACATTGCAGAAAATCACTGTCAGATTTACTGAAGGTACCTCAGTATCAGGCAAAGCGGTGGAGCACTGAGTGACCATCCCAAATAATGGGGAGACACCAACCTGCTGAGGAGGAACATTCCCGCAAAGCCTCAGGAACCCCCCATTTGCATTTTAAACACACCCTATCCTCCACAGACCTCTTGGAAACCAGTTGCATTTCCTCCAACCCATTTCAGGGTTGGTTTTGGTTTTTTTACATCATTACAACAAAAATGAACTTCACTTAGACCCATACCCAAGGGATTTTTCCATTCCCATTCAGGATCCACGCCTCTTCCCCCAGGCCTGCATGGCTCGCAGGCACAGGCAGCCACTGTCCTCTGCAACTTCTAAAGGCAAATATTGAAGGTAAGGCTTGCAGGTGTTTGTTTAACCAATTGGCAAATACATGACTCTTATCAGAATGTGTTCTGTTTGATCTGTTTTACCATCAGATAAGAATAAAAGCAGAGGGGTTTTCCTAAAGCGTACAAAAATATTCTTCCCCCCCACCCCCCCCCCCCCCCATAATTACTTAAGTTTTTTAGTTATAGTAAGAGAGAAGCATTATTATTTTTATTTTTCAAGAGAAATTTTCTGATGATTTCCAGACTTTTTTTTTAAATCTTCCAACAAATACTGACATTTCTGCTGCCTCCAATTTTTACCATGCTCATCACTGCAGTATCTCAGCACCTCACAAATCTCAATTAACCTCAGTCATCCCAGGAGATAAAAACATATTAATAATCCTGTCTCAGATACGGATAGATAGAAGCAGCGAGCGAACAAGGCCAACAGTTCATGCTGAGTGCTGAGGCACAGTCCCTCACTGCCACAGCCTGATTTTGGGAGTGGGGAGGTAAAAGGGACCTTCCCAGCAGCATGTCAGGGGCACGTGACACAGTGAAGTGGCTCCAGGAGCTGGTGGCAAAGCCAGTTCAACTGGAATACAGAGGCTAATTACATCTTAGTATCCACACTGAAATATTTCTGCTTAGCAAGATGCAACCCCTAAACTACCAGATCAGTTTTTCCATAAGTATCACAAGTTTTGAGCCAAAATGTGCTGTATTCCAACCCTAAATTCAATCCTATTGGTTTCTTTGCCCCTCAGCTTCTCCTGTACTCTGATATGGATCCCACCACCACTCCATCATAACTTCTGCTAGGCTGATCTACATGGGATCTGCAAGATAACGAACTGCTCTTATTCTAATTTCACAAGCAAGGGCTGGAGCACAGACAAATTAATTTGATTAGCTGCTATCACACACATCTACAGCACAGCGAGGAGAGGACGCCCCAAGTCAGAGGCTCAACTTAACATCCGTTCAGCTGTTCTACGATTCCTCCGAGGTATCAGCTGGGATTTGACCTTGTAGTTACTCAAGCAAAGATAGGGAGTTCTAATACAACCTTCAAAGAGACAGTATTACGTAGCTGCTTCCTATATCATGCAAAGATAATACTAACATGTTTTTAAATTATGCATTATACAAGACGGTAATACAAGATTAAGGCTACTCATATTTTCCCAACAGAAATTTTCAGCCTTTTTACAGCAGCTTGGTCACAGAGTTTAAGGCTCACAGAATTCAGTTGCTGTGGTTTATTCCCCCACTAGCCCTCTCAAAAGGTAATTTCCAGGTTATAAAGCCACCTAAAATGTAATGTGTGTTACCTTACTCCCATCTTCCCAGGAGAGGTAGCCCATGAAACAAAACAGCAGGCAATCCCCAAAGCCTTGTCCACAAGCAAGAGAGCCTCACCTGTGACAACTTGCAGGCAACTTGCTCCACTTCTTGGGGCCACATGCCTGGATAAGACATCACCATCCAGCAGCACAGAAAGGCCACCCATTCACCTCCTACAGACCAGGCTGATGGCTTCTTCTGCCACCTTAAATAGGAGATTGCCAGCTTCTCTTCCAACAACCACAGCCTCCCATCCTTCCTCTCCTCATTTGATACAAATGAGATACATCCCAGCCAATTAGCTAATAATTAAGCCTAACTTCCAGGGCTCAGAAGCTTTCAGGGCACCAGTTCCCAAGCTAAGACTAAACCTCCTTCTAGCCAGTTTCCCATATCTTTCAGCATAACATAAATTTTTGTGTCTGAGTGACTCTGCTGCCCTTCTCACAGCTCCAGGGCAATGCATGATTCAGGGGCTGTGATTTCCCCACCCAGTGCCCACCTCAGTTGCTGCTCTCCCTTTATCTCTCCTTGCTGCAGTAGATAAGCACCAGTGCAAGGAAACAGAGTTCTTGGTTCCCTGCCAAAGTCCCTTCCTCTCTGCAAATTGCCCGGAAGAAGGTTTGTGACACCAGCCTTTGCACTGCATTTCTCTGTTTTTGCTCTTTTTTTTTTTTTTTTCTGCAATCCCGCCCTGACTCCTGGAGTCCTTCCCCCCTCCCCAGCCCCATCTCTTTGCAACTCCCCAATCCGTGCTCCGTCGCATCTGCTGCCTTTGCAGGCACTCCCCTCTCACAGGCTGTGTGGTTTCCCTCACCTGCTCATTTGACATGCTATAAGCCTTCTGTTTGCTAAGCTTAGAGATTATTCTGCCAGCCAGGAAACCATGTGAGATTGGTGGTGAGACCCAAACTGAAAACAAAACTTGAGACAAAAGCACTCAAAGAGACTGCAAAACTCCTCAGATTAGCAGCAGGCGACAAAGAGGCTTTAACAGGCAGGCCGGTAGCACAGGCTTTGCCTTCCCTGAGCTGTCACTGCAGAATGAATTTGCTGATCTCAGGTGCCAAGAAGGAAAAAAAAGAGCTTGATCCAAATTGGAAATCCTACCAAAACTGGCCTTTGGCTGGGGTGGGCTGGCAAAGCCAGAGATGCTCTCCATGGCAGCAGCTGCTGTGAGAAGCTGAGCCCCTTCTCCCCATCCTCCCCCTGCCCCCGGGATGCTCCTTTTTATTTCTCCCTCTGGAACAACACAAGGACCCATCATGACTTATATTAATTGCCTATAGAAGAAAAAAAAGTATTTCCCTTCTCTTTTTCCTCCCATGCTTGGGTGGGACGGCAGCAAAGGCCACCAGGCCGATGTCCCGTTAGCAGCAGCAGGTGCCCAGGGAGGTGGGGGGATCTCAGCCCAGCACATGCTGCATGGGGTGGGATGGGTAATTCACTGTGGATGTCGGTCAGCAAGACGTGACCACCTCGGGTTAAAAGCAGAAACATTTTAATAAGAAATGTGCCTCTGAGTCACAATGCTCCAGGGACCAGTGGTGTACTGTCTTATCCACCACCCTTACTCAGGGAATTTCTTAAGGTCAGGATCTGGTCTTAAAATTACCCAGCTGTGAACAGAATAAACACTTGGTCATGTTTGCTCACTCGAGCTAAAGGTGAGTCACTCGTAATAACTTTCAGAGGGAAAATTATGTGAGTAATACTTTGAGAAAAAAGGTACAAAAATACAGAGGGGGAGATTTATGATGTATTTAATAATCATGAGCCTTCACAGAATCATGATTCTCTCAGAGAATCGCTCCTAACGCTCACCATCACTCAACTGCATTGCTCCGGAACGTGCTAACCCTACAATGGTCTGCAAATACATTTGTGTCGCTCAGCCCTATCTGTGTTTGGAGAGCGTCTTGGAGAACACATTAAACACTTCAGCTGCTAAAGCGAGTGTCAGTGCTGTCCCAAGAGCCTCTGAAGTAAATGATGTCATTAACCACATCATGGGAATACTTGTATTAATCTCCCTGCTCTGTGTAAACCTGCTTTGCTGCACCAGAGCCACAGGTGTCAAAGTTGGAGTGTTGGCACGTTTTCAGCGACTCACAGCAGCCGGCTCCAGCAGTGGGGAGAGCTGCAAGGCTGGACCCTGCTGCTGGCTCCTGCTGAGCTGCAAATGGAGGAGCAGGCAGGAGATCTGGGCCAGGGCTCCCCACAGCCACACTTGCCTCTCCTCCTGCCAGCATCTCCCCAGCCCTGCTGAGCTCCTGCAGCCACCACGCTCCCAGCCTGGCAGAGCAAAGCCAGTTTGGCACATCAGCCTGGGCGGCTGAGCCCCTGCCCTGTGTGACAACCTCAGATCGAGCAGTTGGAGGTGGAGGAACACCTGCTTCTGGGTTATTCCCCTGAGGCTTCATATGGGTGGAGCAAATGGAAAAGTTGGGTCTTTTTTAAGGAAAAGACCCCCAAAAGGCTGTTTTTCTGCAGAGAAAGCATGAAAGGTGTTGCACTGGCCTCAGAAGACCCACAACACCTCCAGTCAGTTTTGTGTGTCTCCAGGGTGAGGTGTGCCCAGTAGGAGTGCTCAGAAAAGACAGGACTGATGGCACACAGCCTGGGCTCGGCCAGTGCCCTGGTGAAACACGAACATCTGCAGCACTTGTTTAGAGCCCGGCTCAGGGCACAGGCAGCATCTCCCTGCACAGCACCAGGCACCAGCACCACTTGCCCGCTCCCCAGCAGCGCTGCCGTCACCCCTCTGGCACTCAGGTTCACCAGCCCGCGTTTGCTGTTGCTGCTTGTAGGTGCACTACAAAGGCAAAGGTACCCAGGCACTACCAAAACAGGACCCTGCCAGGAGGGCTCTGCATTGCTGGTGGCAGCAGAGATGGGCACAGGCAAAGCGGTGACATAGCCACAGCTCTGGCTGGCATCTCAGGGTTGTGCCTGCACCTCACAGGCCCCCAGGTGCCAAGCTCAGCCTGGTGGCAGGCAGTGTCCCAGCACTAACAGCTGTTTTGACACACAGCACTGCATTAAGCCCAGTGAAGCTCCCACCTCTGGGAGGTGGTCGGACCTCTGCGCGCCCGACCGCGACAGCTACCACCACCAAGAAGAAAAGAAAAAGGGTTGTGTGGCTATTGTATCCCATCAGCTCTAACCTCCTCAAATATAACTGTTCCTTACAAGGTTTATTGTTATTGATAATGTATAACAAACACGTCCTTCTGTGCCATTCCTTGTTTCATACGCCAGTCCATGTTTTGTGCACTTTCTACACAGTCACGGAGGGATGTGCTGTACTTCCAGTAGGCACTCCAGGAAATTGGACAAGGGCAGCAAGCTCTTGGTTTCCCTGGCCACCATCGCCAGGTTAATGCATTTGCAAGACAAACGGTTGTCAGAGACGTTATGGGCAGTCCTTAGGGATAATGCTTTGGAAGTGAAGGCGTTCACTCCTGGATGGGTGGATACAAAACAGGCTATAGACAACCTAGAGAGCAAGCAGGGATTTGCAACATCTCTGAGAGCAGAGCTGGAACTTGGAGCCCTGTGAAGACTGAGGGCAGGTGGAGTTGTTTGTCCTGATAAGCGATGAAGCCCGGTCAGTGAGGCTGGGAGTCCTGGCTGCTCCTCTCACAGTACGCCATAATCTGGCCTTGAAGGCTGGCCAAATCCCTGGAGGAGCTCAAGCATCAGCCCTGCACATGAAGCCTTGAGCTTGCTACATGTTTTAAGTTTGATTTACAGTATGTTAAAGCAGCGCGGTGGGCTGAAAGGCAGAGCTGTGGGTGCACAAGTAACAGAGCATCTCTCCAGCCCCACGGTGTCCCAGGTGTCCCTGGGACAGGGACATGACATGCAGGTGTCCCAGCCATGGCATGGGCACATCCCAGCACACAGCCCTGCCTTGCCGCTGCAGATCTGGGCTGTATATGGCAGAGCGAGGTGCTCCACTCCGAGTCATCAGCTTTTCCTTGTTGCCCTTGCTGCTTTGCACCAGGAGGCCTTGCTAATGCTGCTGGGCAGCAGGACTCCTGACACGGCTGTAATGTAATTTTGCATGTGTTAATTTCATTTCTTGGCTTTGCTTAATATCAGTTATTATTCTGCTGAGATTGTAACCAGGAACGGGTGAAGCTGGTTCAGAGAAAATAGCCAAGCCCATGTCTTTCATTTCTCTTCTCCTCCCAGCTGCTGCGACCTTTGCCCATTATTAGAACCAAAATTGAAATAAGCCTTTTCTTTCTGAGGCTCTGAAATACTCAGCTCTGAGTCAAATTCATGGAACAAGGGAACTGATTCAGACAGCCACAAGCTATTGTTTCAGTTCCACCTTAAAGCAGTTCCAGCTCTGTCAGCTCTTTTCTTTCCTCCTTTTAAAGCACAGCTGGGAGCAGCCCAGTAAGAGGCCAGTTGACACTGGGGGTGGAAGCATGGATCTGCCCCCTGGCTCCTTCCAAAGCCCCTACATCTCCAGAAATCACTGTGGCAAGCAGCAGCACACATCTCCCACACAGTCCTGCCCAAGCAGGGGCTCCCTGTTCCTGAGGGGACAGACCATGTCCATCACCACCTTGCTAGGAAATCAGGACCTTACTATGGCAAATACTGGGTGGGTGGCTGCTGAGGCATGAGCTGGTGCTTTGGAACGTAGCAAAATCACTTCATGGTTTTACTGGCTCTTCAAAAAAGCCAGCAGGTGGTACTTAGTCTCTTGGAAAAATGAAGAAGCCCCACTCAAAGGACTGTTCTGTACAGTCTCACCCTACTGTAGCCTACCTACTATTAGCCACTACCACTACAAACTCCACCTGGACATCAGTGCAACCTGCGCAGTTCCTGGATGAAAGCTAATTGCACTGGCGTAAGCATTTTTCCAATCTTGCCATGTTTCTGAACCACAGGTTTGTACTGGTACAGAGACCTTCGATGTAACTACACCCATGCTCAATTCGCTGGAGGAGGCAAGCCAAGCCCCTAAGAAAAAGGCTATTGTGGGTTCTCTGAGTCACTCTGTCTTCTCCAGTTGTACTTAAACCTAATACTGATCCATACTTTTGTTGAAAGCCAAAATTAAGTAGATGAGCAAGTAGCTGGGAAGGCACTTTAAAGACTTTTTCATCAAAGGTGATTTCAAAATATTTTCCAGCTCTGCATTCTTTACCGTAAATATACCACCCAGGTTTCCAAGGGCCTTTGGGGTAAGAAGATCAGTGTTGTAAGGGAGCATCTCCTGTGCCAAAGTCTGAGGAGCTCCTACTTGCAAAATAACACAGGCACCTGTTGTTTGTTTTGGCAATTCTGAAATCACAGTGTTCCCATAGACTCTAGATATACACTGGCTCTGGGAGAGTACTCCCTCTTGGTAATGGATGAGATGGAAAAAAGAAATCACTATGCAACTATCAGGTAGTTGAGATTCAGGCCCATGGGAGTCTCCCAAGTAACACAGGACCTACCCCTTCCACAGGTGTTTTATGGCCATCTACACACAGGACACGATTCATCTCCAGGCTACGATGGGCTCAAGTCAGAAAGACAATCCATACTTGGACATTCAAGGGTGAATTCAGAAAGCCAAATGGTCCTGCCCAGCTCTGGCAATGCTGTCAGTGTCAGCACGGACAAGTGCTCAGGGAGGCAAAGCAGCCTGCAAAGCTGAGCAGAAAACCCCAATGCGGACTAAGTTCACGCTGACTGGGGAGAACGGGCATAGCATTTCTCCTCCTAGCATCTCCTGTCGGTCATAGTTTGAAGTCAGTAAGAGATGCACCCACACAACCTGCTGGCAAAATAGATAAAACCCAGATACAACCCAAGCTTTAAAACCACCGAGAGCTAGTGCTGCTACACACGTGGGCAGGCTTGAAGAAGTGTTGGTGAAGGATCCGGGGTTATGGGTAGGCACAGGGACCCTCAGCACCGCACTAGGGAGGATGGGACAATGTCTGCAACGAGGCTTTTTATCCTCTCCCAGAAAAGAAGCAAGCCCATGGATACTAACTGCAGAGCCATCTGTGAAATAACCTGTTACCTTAACATCCAGGTTCTTGCCTGTAACCCGCTTGGTTTGTACACTGTTTATGCAGAAAATGTTTTCAGACACCCAAGACAGTTGCGATTACTCACCTTAATGTTCAGCATTTATCCATATCTATCTCACAGTAGTTAACATACGCAAGTCAGCCAGGCTTAGCAAATCTTTGCCCTTTTCTACATTATTGATCTGACATTTCCTCTGGAGTATTTCAACTGAGAATTAAATTAACGCCGTATCTATGGACATTACCTAGTTAAAACAGACCAGCTGCACGGACTGGCACACCCTTTGTTTAGTCAATCACAATCTTCCTTTTATTAATTCATGAAACCTTGCTGTTATTTCTTAGAAGTGGAAGATGCCATTAGCAATGCTAATGAAAACTCCCAGACTCATTACACCCAGCGCTCTTGAGACAACCCCGAAAGACTGCTCTCCACCCTACGGAGGCCTTGCTCTGCTATTCCCAGGCAATAACAACATGTTGTTTGCTTTTTGTCAGACATTTTCTCAGAAGAAGATAGCCTTGCCATTAACTGTGTCACGACCAGATGTACCAGCCCGCTGCTGAATTTGGGGCATCACCAGAGGTCCCCTGAAATGGCCCTGCACCATGGAGAAGACAGCATGGGTGTGAAAGTCATCATCTCAGCTCATTCCCTTGCTTCCCATGTTCTCTGTTCAAGCTTTAACTATCTGGTTATTTCCACAGTTAAATATTCATTTTCCCTTTTGCTTTTATGTCATGGAAATGCCATTGAAGGATCAGCAGGAAAAACAAATGACTTAGAAAAGGCTATTTGGCCTGAGGAAGAGGTGTCCTCAGCATAGACTCAACTGCCTTCCCGGATTTACAGGGCTTTCTTTGGTATTTAATAAAGATTGCTGTTCTGACAATAAAGAGAAACATCTGCTGCCTCATGAGTGTCTGGCCTGCTTTAACAGCCTTTATTTTTCCTTCTTCAGAGAACAGTTTGGATTGATTAAGACTCAAGCAAGTATTCTACACTTTGATACATCCCCAGCTTGTTGAAATCTTACCTGAAATCTTAAAAAAACCCTACCAAAACAAAATACTACACTAAATGAAAGTCTGGAGGACACATGAAGGCCCAGAGACTTCAAAGAAGCACTTTCAAGGCTGAAGATTGGAGAGAAAGACCTTTATATTGCACCAGCCACAAAAGAGGCCTTCAGATGGGGTCTGTAAAACATGTTGCACTCAGCCTGGGACTTCACTCACACAAAGCTCTGCTACAGCTGAGGGGAGTCCCAGATTGTACACACACACAAGCCTCATGAAGACTAAACTAGAGGCTTCAGCTGTGGCTGATCTTCTACCCAGCTGAAGAGCAAAGCATCCAAGAGCTACATGTTGGTGGATGACTTAGAGATGTCATAAGAGAAACCAAGGATGCCCTAACCTCTGAAGAACTGGGTCTTCAGACAGGAACAAGATGAATTTTCAGCTTGAGGAACAATAATAAACATGTAACAAAAAAAAAAATCTGAGTTGATGCTTTTTATCACATACAAAGCTCTGAGCAGGAATCAGTGCAGACTTGTTGGCTCCAAGCATAAAACACCTATAGGTAAATAAAAATCGTCATGCCACATGTATTGCCCTGGGTTATTCCTTCAAGGAATACCTATAAAGAGACTTTTGCTGTAAGATTGCACTTGCTTTTTTTAAAATTTACTTTCTTTTCATTTGCAAAAAGGAAAGCTGCAATAGAAGATGATAAGTGTTAATACTAGTAAATACACAGGTCTGGGTAAAGTCATGTAGTATTCAGGCAGATGATGGCTCGCTCTAAGTGTTTCAGAGCAGAGGAGATGAGGCTTGGGGTTTGTTTGATGCTGGTACATGCTCCAGGCTGCTGCTCTGCACCCCACAGGGCTAGTCATGGGGCAAGGGATTAAGCACATGCAGCAAATGTGTGCAGCCTCTGAGCTGTAGTGAGACACTCCTCATGCTAAAAGCTCACCACCTGAATAGCTCTGCTCAGCAAAAAAAAAATCGTCTCCATTTCAGAGATAGGAAAACGATGTGCTACACTTCCTCGCACAGCTTAGCTGATGCAGTTTAGAAATAATCCGCCTTACTTCTGCTATCAAATGTAAAAAAAATCCTTGCCTCTACGCACCCAAAGCTTCCAGTTGTGTCAAAGCGTGTGGTACATTTTGTAACACAGGCAAAACACACACTGAGGATTACGCTGGGACCACTAAACTCTTTTCACTGGTAGGGTAAGAAATGGTTAAAGCTCAGGTCTCCAGAGGTAGAAGGCAGATGTGTTCCCCCTGTGCTGCCCAACTACAACCATCTCCAGCCCTCTGGGCAATAAAACCCCAGGCAGACCCAACCGCCTTGCATATCACCTCCCACGGGCCCACCCTCCCTCAGGCCTTCTGCATTTTGTTTCCCTCAATGACTCTCTCTATGTTAGAAGGGAGATTTAATTTACTCTCCACTCCCATAGTTTAATAGCTGAGATTACATTATAGGGCTGGAGAAGGAAACACCACAACACCCAACCACAATCCACTTCTTCGCAAAGAAATCACTCCAGGTCAGCTTCTGCACAGCCAGTTTATTCACCAAAAGAGAGTTGTTGGAGCAAATAATTAAGGAATAACATGGTAAAACACAATATTAGCCATAACTACCTTTACTGAGGGGCCTTTGAACGAGATGTGCTCAGTGTGCTGCACATGCCCCACTTGCTGTCATTTTCTTGCTCTGAACAGATTTGCTGAAGATTTGAGCTCTAATCTGGGCAACATAACATTATCTACAGCACTTGTATTTGTGTGCTGATCTTCTGTGGTTAGATATTGGCTTTGGCTGCCAGGGGGACTTCCTAACACATTTTGATCGTGTCTGTTCCAAATAACTGCACGCTAGCTTTTACACAAAGAGAAGGTTTTTATCTCTTTAAAAATAATATTTTTAAAGGCCACTGATTTTCAGTGCCTGCCCCTGACACTCACCCTGGATTCAGAACTGTAAAGCAGCAAAGACATCCACTGACTTCACCGAAGGGCCTCGATCCAGGCGCCCAAAACAAAACACACAAAGTCTCTGGTCACAGCTGTAAAAGCTGCTCGAGGGTGTCCATTCTCCAGCAGAGCCCGGCTCCAGGCTGGGGGAAGCTGGCACGGTGCCATGTGAACCGTGAACCACGCACCACGACCTGGCAGGCAGCACCTGCTCACATGAGCAGGATTCAAGATCAGGCCATACTTCACACATGATTACAGAGATCCTCAAGTTATGCCAAGCATGGAGCAGAGCCTCAGCTGATGTAAATCAGTGAGAGACCACAGAGCCCATTCATACACCAGCCCAAGCTGAGACGTCTCTGAATCGCTTAACACTGAACACACAAGAAGCCAAGCGCAGACCCTAAACTGTTACCAATTAATGTTGTTTTTTTCTATGCTCAGAATGAAACAGTCCATGTCAGGAGCATTATCATGAAAGGGAAGAGCACCTGCCACTCCTGTGGTCACAGTCTCCCTTTTTCTTTATCTTGGGCTTCTGACTCCTTAATCTGTTGTGGAATGTCATTTAATTAAGCATTTTCAGGGTTCACTCTAGGCCGTGGGATTATGCTGTAAGCAGGCAACGCTGGCCTGAAGTTGCGATAATTAAGGCCACGAAGGACAGCTTGGCACATTGTCTAATCAGGGAGCCAACATAAATATGCCAGAGCTGGTACTAAATATTTCCATGGTAGAAGCATTCAGATTTAGTAGACGGGGTTTTCCCTAATCATACAAGGAATGGAGAAATAAGGGAAAAAGAAAAAAAGGGCATTTTTCAGTTAAAAAGGAGATAGAAGAAAGACATTAGAAACATCCTTGACACTACAGCAGCTGCCAAGGTTTGTAGCCTCGTAACAAGGGATGACTGAACACTAGAAATAGGAAGAGCTGGCCAGCATGCAGCACTGCTGTCTTCTGCACCCCAGCTCCAAACCAGACCTCAACCCCTGGACTTCTGAGCAGCTCTGCAAGGTCAAACACTCCTGCTAACAGGATTTGGTGTGGTTGTGCTGACCCAAGGGAGCTGCCGTGATTCCTGTCGGTTGAGCTGCCAGCGTGCCACTGTGGCCAGCTCTACCCATCCTCACACGCTCCGTGGCAGCTCACCGTGACGTCTGCTCAGCCAAAGCAGAGCATGGGCCAGGGCTGCAGCTGGTGAGTGCTGGCACCTTTCCACCAGCTCCACAAAGCAGTCGCTTCCTTCCAGTGCAGCATTGTGGTGAGCGAGGCAGCAGGCAGCTGGGTTCTTGTAGCACATTTGGTGACCTGGGGGAAGTAAAAGAAGAAATGGCCTTCCAGGGTGTTCACTTGCCATGTACCTCTGTGCAATCATTTACTGCCTATTGATGTCTCTAGGAAGCCCAAGAGCACTCATGGCTCACATAAAGCAAAACAACCTCCTCCCACACAGCAGATGCAGAGACATTTCTTGTATTCCTGCCTTCACTTCTTACCTTCAGCTCCAGCTGAGTTGCCCAGACTGTTCCCTTGGCATCACCTCTTCTCCTAACTGTTCTCTGCACTCTCCTTCACACCTCCAGTCCTGCGCTCCACATCAGATTGTGAAGGTTCAGAAAAATACCTGTGAAAAAAGACAGAAAACCTCAGCACATGAGACTCATGCCCACCTGACAGTTTTCCATGCTGGTGACACCATCCATGCTGGAGGACCCATACATTCCCAGCCTAGAGTTCATACATGGGCAACATCTTCGCACATTTCCCCTGCTCCCTACTCCTCCCATGGGATGGGAATTTACAGAACATGGTGTTTCTCCTACTGATAATCCTGTTGACTTTCCCAGTTTGCTTGGGCTTCTTGTGTGCTGATAGAGGTTTGTTTTATCCTTCAACGTGCTTAAACACAGCAGATGGGTACAACCACCTCAGCTACCTTCTTCAAAGTCTGTACTATGGTTATACTATGAATGCCTACAGAAATTTCTTTGAAAATTAACAAGTGTAACACTTCAGTTTTGGTTTCAAGGGCTTCTATTGTTTCCAATATTGCCAGACATGAAAAGGTCACATAATACAACAACAGAGTTCAGTGCATTACAAAAGAAGAGGGGGAATGATGCATTCCATTTAACTAATGTGAAAATGAAAGGAAGACAAAAAGGCTGGTTAAAAAAAAAAAGAGAACAAGTAGAAAAGAGCTGTGTAACTTAGGTATAATTTCAGGTATAGTCTACCCTGGTTTCTAAACTGCAGACTTTACAGGACAGGGACAGACTTGTGTGTCCCCCGATTGTACCACACCTCACACAAGCAGGGCTTTGGCCTCTGATCAGGTGCCCTCGCAGATCACACAGCTGCAGCTGCAGGAGCAAGGTCACTCACCTCCTTTCATGTGCACCTGAGCAAAACGCAAAACAGACTTGAAATAAGCAATATTCTCCGTTTTTGTTTTCTGCTGAGCAGGCCACGGAGCCAATAGCTTCAGGGCTGTGAAAGCAGCGTTCCTTCCCCCAGCGCCTCCTCATTAGAAACATCTCCTGAAACACGCTCAGTGTCATATCCATTTAGTGTCAGGTGACAGGCATTTTCTTCTGTAACATTCACTTTAACAGTGGTATTATTACTTTTACTTGAGTGCTTTGATTTAAGCCACAGGAGATGTCACAAATTAGTGTTTACAAAACTTAACACGAGGGGGCTGTCAGTACTTGCTTGAAGACAAGGATTTAGACAGTTGAGACCCCATGGTGGAGGTAGCAGACTAATTACAGGAGCCAGGGTACAGAAGGATTCCAGACCTAAGCACCACCTCAAGCAGAAATTAATGCTGCTCAGAGGGCAGCTTAGAGGCACACTATACTGAACACCCCCTTTCTGGTTTTTGTTTGGTTTGGTTGTTGTCTTGCCTTTTTTTCTTTCTTCTCTCTCCACACAGTGCAAAAAGGCATTAAAAGAGCAGAGTGAAAGAGTCCAGCTCAGCTTGGTAACTGCTCCATCTGCTTCCAGCAACATGCATCCTGACACTCCCCATTAGATCCATGAACACACTTCAACCGCACGCATCTCTCAGCTCATCTTCCTCATGAAACTGCATTAGAGTTACATGTTGCAAGGGAACAGATTGCAAGAGGGCTTGAATAAATAAATTACCTGGTGATTCAAGGTGAAGATACAAATTCTCCTGTGATCCAAGAATACATTGATATTACCTGTTAGTTGGGAGATTTTGTTTTCTAGCAAGTAGCTATCCAAGTAGAAGAAATCTATTTTGCATTTGGAAAAATCTGAAAAGTACATATCATTTATATGACCAATAAAGTCAGGAGAAGTGAAAATTTTATACAAGTATGATATTCAAAATCCTTCAAAGCAGAAATACAGAAGACCTAATCATGCAGAGAAATGCAGAGTATCCCTCAGAAACACAACCCTAAGAGGTCCTTCAGCAAAGCAAGGTATTCCCATGTCCACCATTAATGAACTAAAACATGCCACTGAAAACCACACTAGCGTTAATTCCCCAGCAATGAGAAGTTTTATATAAGTGCAGACTTCTTTGTGAAATGAACACACCATCTCAGAGACACCGACGCAGCAGAAGGTCCCATCAGAAATCTCCTCTCCGGCCTTTCATCATGCTTCATCACGCCATTCAGGGCAAATCACAAGATACAAAATTGCCTTATCAGTACAGCTCTTTTTAATCAATTCAAGGTACTGATGTTTAAATATCTCCTGCACTAAAAAGCAATTGCTGTTTAGACCTTTTTTTTTTTTTTAAGAAATCATTATAACATTCTCATAATTGCTTATCTCTCAGAGGAAGATAACGCAGACACAGCTGCTATTTCAAAGGACATTTTGTACATGTAGCTCAGTCACATCTGAAATAGAGCCGAGATCCTCTCTAATTCAGGAACCGATTTATTGCTGGCTGTGTTGTGTGACAGCACCACGGCCCCAGTTACACTCACAGCAGAAGTATTTATACACCATGATTTGCCTAAGGACTTCTTCCTTTGCTAGGCCCCCGTTCAGCCAAACATCGCAATAGATGCTTGAGATGATGCTCAAGTGATTTACTGAAGAGGGCTGAGCAGCTCTGCGCTGGCTTTCAGAAGCTGTTTTCCTCTAAATGTTCCTCTCCTTATTTCTCTCAGCCAGCCATGCCAAGCACCTCGTACCTGCCCCACCAGCCACCTCTGCTGGAGGTTGGAAGGTCCCTTCCAACCCAAACCACTCTATGATTCTGCTCAGCGTGGGTGGGTTCAAACCTTGGCATCACCCTCACGCTCGGCCTTTGAGCCACAGGCCCATATCTCTAATAGAAAACCTTAGGAAAAGATCCATGTGGAAGATAAGGTCACATAATGCTGCTGGGGTCAAGAGCAATCTCTATCTGGATTTTAAAGGGAAAATATCACCTTGCCTTGAAATTTAATATCTCCCTTGTCCGCAGGTAAGCCAGCACTTCCTTCTGCCTATAAAAGGGGATATTGCTGCCCCACCTGACAAGGCCACACCAGCAAGGCTACTTCTCTGGAGATGCTCAAATACAAGTGGCCAGGACCAGGATGGCACCCACAAAAATACACTGTCTTATTATCAGTGGGATATTGACTCCCACAGGGTCCTCTGAGAGCATCTCTCCAATATTGCATCCTCTTTTTTCCTGCCTGCCCAGCCCTGTCTTGCCTCTCAGCCCAGGAATGGGATGCTATTCTGGGAGGCTGCACCCCTGCAGATAGCAGCATCCCCAGAGGGGGTCCACAGAGCATCTTTCCTCTCCCACCTCCCCAAGAAGCAGGGTAATTCCGTATCAGTGCCCTCTGATGTAGCATCTGCTCCAGCAAGGATATTCAGATGCTCTGTGAGATTGCAATTCACATTTCAATCAATGATTATATACCATAGGAGCCTTCCAGAAGCCAAGATGACCCACCACTTCACAAGTAATTCATTGCCTTTTGGGACTGGAGGTACAGATTGCCAGCTCTGTAGTACACACTCCTCAAGACATAGACCTTGCCCATGTAACCAAACTCTTCCTCTCATCCTGTCCTGCAAGCAGGAACAGAGCTCAACACACCACCCAAGCACTAGGTTTGGGAACTTCCAAGACATGATGCCCCATCAGGATCATCCATCTTCCATGCAGTACAGGGCACAGGGCTTCCAAAAATTAATGTTGGTAGAAAACCAGAGAAATCTCTCAGGAAAACATACCTCCTGACATTACTATTGCTAATACTGGAGAATCCACCAGTGCTTGTCTTGTTCCAGTGGTTAATTATCTTCACTTTAAAAGGTGCACCCTTTTTCCCCTGACAGAAAGCTATGCCAACAAATTAGTCAAGCTGATCAGTGCCCTGACTCACTACCAAATATCTAAGAACACGAGAAAGAAATGAGGTAAAATACACAGGTAATACAGGTTCTAGAGAACTATGGATAAAAATACCCTGAAAAACTAGGTTAAATTACCAGGAAGACAAAGCACATTAGAAAACAGGAGGGTATGAATCAATAATTTACATTTCAGAACAGTTACTCAGACATTTACAAGAGCTTTCGAAAGCCTGTCTCCCTCATCTCTCTCCAAAACTTGACCCTGACAGTGATCCCCCAGAACTTCCTCAGAACTGAAGTAATTCTTACAACTGCTTGAAATTTTGCTATAAAAGAACACAGCAAATGAATAGAAAGAGAGAAACCGTGGGGAGGAGGTGGCTATCCAGGATATCACCTGATTGCAATTGTTGCCACCAACATAGTATAGTTGTTTCCCACCACTGATTATTTAAATAAACTCCTAATGCAGTTCCACTGCTAAACATTGTACTTAGTAACCCAAAGGCTCCCTGAAACCATTTTAACACAGCTGGACTGCCAGCTCGGAAATGCCAGCTTCTTCCCTACACTGAGAAAGCTCTACTGTTAATTTTGACATCTGGTTTTTAGTGAGATGCATTTCTTGTAGAGTAAATGCACACTGACAAATCCGAGGCCCTCTGTGTATTTTGGTAAATTGCAATCTATTATGAGTATATACCTTCCTATAATGAAATATTAGCTTTGCAGTTGTAATGTAAGCTGTCCCAGTATCTGGCAGGAACATTTAATAACAATAATATTTTGCTGAGGATAACAGCTACCTCATTTAGGTATTCCTAATACACTGTCCTGGATGAGTTTTCCCCCCTGATTTATTAAAGTTTAATAGCACACAGGTGAAAGCAACTAGGTGATACTGAGATAAAAAACTGCCCTGGCAGCTTACAGCCTCTCTGCAGAGGAAGCAGAACATTGACATGTCTGCAGCAGTTCCCACTGGGATCTTGCTGACAGCAAACATCATGGATCAAGACAGTCCTAAGAGGATGCATAGCTCAATTACTGCACACTGCTTGCCCCTGAGTGTGGTTTGAGGGCCTGGTGACATGTCTTGAGGATGTGGGGGCTGTGATGGGTGCATTGAGCAAGTCCTTCCCATGGGGAAGTAAGCAAGGCTGGTGGAAAGTGTTCCCTGCACCTGCTCTTCAGCACTGCAAGGAAAGAGTCCTCCCTTTTGCAGATGATAAATTTTTTTCTCCATTTAGGCAAAAAAGAGTCTGAACACTAAATTAGCAGATCCTGATGCAAAGGATCACATCTGTCCCAGAGGGGACTGATTGAGCACATTGGGGATGCTTGAGACAGGTGCCACAGAACCACTGCATGCCCAACACGGTGCTAGTGAGCCTGGATGCTCGCTGTGTCTTGGGACTGTGCCTTCAAATGCTGCTTCCCAGCAATTCTGCACCAGCAGCTGAAGCACTGCTTGCAGCCAAGGCAGGCAAAGTACTCTGGGCTGCATTTAGGCCACACCTAAACCAAGATCCACTTGCACCAGTTGGCTCAGTTTGACTTGGCCCTGGATATGTATCCCAGTAAATCATCTTGTGTCAAGTGGACAATCTTCCAAAGGACTTAGTAGCAGTCTGGTGGCACACTCACTCACTCCCATTTCAGTGGAGGTGGCTGCATTCTGCTGACCTCGATGGATACGTGGTGACAAGAAAGATCACCAATGCTTTGTCTTACAAGATCACATTGCTAAGGCACAAGACTCCAACAAACAGCAAGACAGCACAGAGCTGCCCTTCCCAGCTGGAAATGCTCTCTGGCCCTTGCCTGAAGGCAACCCACAAAGGCAGCACTTGCAGACAGCCAGTGCCCAACATCTGGAACAAGGATCTAACCTCCTCCTGCAGCCAGCATGAATGTGGGAGTTGCTCAAGAACATGAGGTTGCGGTGGTGCACTTCAGACCTGGAGGAGAGGTGATAAAAAACAGAATTGAGATCTGCATAATGCATAGACCCAGATACTCAAAATAGCACACCCAGGCATTGCTGGTCTTGGATGCATGCACACGCCAGCCTGGGGCCAGGGAGAGGAGAGCAGACTGGGAGAGCACCCCAGAAAGTCCAGCTGACTCAGCTGTTCATCGTCAGAAGCTTTCTGAACACAAGCACGTCTGCAAAGCTAAAAGCAAGAACCAGCATGGTAGATCCAGCTCTCAGCAGCAGGCTGGAAACCTGGCTGGCCCTTCTATTTAGCATCACGTTCTTCTGCTGTCTTACAAAGTTATTTAACTTAGCCCAAAACTTCAGGAATATCTGACTCTACCTGACACCAAGGATTCTGTCAGAAAAAAAAAAAACTAAAAGGAGACAGCAAATGAGTAAATCATGGCAAGTTATGACAAAAAAAATCCACCGTGAGGTCTAGACACCAGATAGAGGCCAAATAGACACCAATATTATTTGTAATCCCATCCATTTTACAAGAATTGCTCTCTATTTGAAATTATATAAACTAAAAATAAATTATAGCATCTAGAAAGAGAGCCTCAAGAAGTCATTAAAAATTTGATGCTATTTATAATCAAGAAAAAAAGCACATACATAGGAGGGAAAAGGCAACTCAGCAAGACAAGTGGTACCTGAGCTTTAAGAGCAGGTTGGTGCGGGGCAGAGAGGAGTTTCCCCAAAGCTCTGCATGCAGAGTGTGTACAGCAGCCATGCAGAGCTTTACATAACAGGCTCAATGCAAATAAAATCACAGGTTCACTTCTCTCTTCAATTGCTCACCATGTTTTGCTCTGGCACATAAAATTTGAAGTGCTATCCAACACGTGTCAAGATTCCGGATATCTAAATCTAGAAGGAATTAGTACCTGGGCTTTTTCATCTCAAATCAATACCTTGTCCAACTATTGGAACAGTTCTGATCCTAGTTAAAAAAGCAGTTTGCACCGTCTGTTATTACTGTCAAATTCATTATTATACTGTTTGGTTATATTGTATTTTAAAGGACTACTTCACAGGAGAGATACAAAGCTCACAGTGGAAAGACCTAACTGACATTAGGGATCTGGATCAGGGCCCTAGTGAGTGGAAGAGAATTAATATTAATTCTTAACTTTCCTATTTGAGCATGACATGCCCCCAGGCTTGCTGCTTGTCTTAGCAGAATCACTATCTCCTGTTTAAGCATGACAATATTTGTCAAGTGTAACGCTCATTAGTCTGCTGTGTGGTCAGGCTAGCAGTGTATAAACACTCTGAAAGATCAGGTAGGGACTAAAGGTCTGCTCTTTGTGGTCAATTATAGCCATCAACATTAATGATGCCACCATGGAGAGCTATGCGGGGAAAAGAGAGAAGTGCTTTTCCAGGGTTAGTCTTGACAATGTACCTTGGCTACAAGGAGCTGGCAATGAAAAATGTAGTGTGCACCTCCAGCCTCTGTCTAACCCTCTCAGTGATTTATTTCAAGAATAGTCTAGTGGCTTTTTTTTTTTAATACCTGCATAAAAGACAAGCTTTCTAACCTGAAGTGCATTCTCTTGTATTCTTCAGAATTCACATTGTTGATGATACTTAAACCTGATGTTTAATCAAAGAGAGAAAAAGCAGCACAGGGGCTGATGGAAGTTTCCCATCTCAGCCTTCATTTTTGATTATGTTTTCCCCCAAACTCTAGGATTTCCCAGCAAAGCTGACATTTTTTATTCTATTTGCTTGAAGAGAGTTCTTGTCCCAGTTCCTATGGGAATTGCGAAAAACAGTAAGTTTTTTTCCCCATTGAAAAATTACACATCTTTTTTTCTTTCTAATTATTATTAAAATGGGGCTACCAGTTTGCAGGTCTCTTTTTAAAACTCTTACAAAAACAGAAAGACTTGGCAATATTTACAAAGGAAAAATCACTATTGCAAAACTAACTATATAGATAATCGTCCCCAACTGGCAGCATCCCTACTACCAAAGAAGGACCACTCATCAGCTCTCTGCTGCCAACCCACTGCAGGGTAGAGCTTCAGTGAAAGCATCACCAATGGAAGCAGAAATAGCATGAGCTTTTGAAATCCTTATATAGCTGCCCAAGCCTGCTGGAACACTATAAATACAAATGAGTGTGAGACAGCAATAGCATGTCCTGAAATCCCAGTGAAATTTGACATACACATAGCTGTCTCAATGAAACCTACCCAGAGAACTAGGTAAGCATCAATATTCCCAATTAAAAAGATAAACCTGAAAATGCGTGGTCCAGCCCTTCTCTAAGCAGGAAACTCCTTAAGCACATGCTCAGTTTTAAGCAGGATTTAAATACATTTTAATGTTTAGGATGGGTTTAATGCCTTGCTGAAGGAGAAGCACTTTGATCAGAGTCATCATTTGTTTAACCTATGACCACTGATCTCAATTTAATTGGCATCCATCATCTTTAGCAATGCAGTGTAATAAAGCGCTTATATTGGGGTCCTGGCCATATTTCATTCATTTAATTGCATTTGTCGGCCTAAACAGAATCCTGTGTGTAAGGTTATTTATGTACTTGTCCACAGAGAAGACTGCACAGCAAACAGTAGCATTCAATATTTGATGCGTTCTCTAAAAAAGAAAACACATTTTCTGTAAGTGAGGTGTAGCTCAGTAATTCAAACTCTCAGCATCCATGAAATCCTGCAATCCATTTATGCCTGCTTTGTAGAACTGACATTTGCTTGGTGGTCTAAAGCCTTTTATTTTTCTCTTTTCCTTTCCAGTATGTGCTCTTGTACTTACCAGGGCACTTACAGTATTATTTAGGTTGCTGCCTGCAATATTTTCAAGATACTAGAAGACAGTTTCTTAGACATTTTCATAATGTTTTGAAATGCTGATGAGGATTTAGCATTAAAATTAATGGCAACCAGCCGTGGTCTTTCAGATGTGAAAGACTGTGCAGTATTTTCTGGGAAAAAAAAGGGGGAGTAGGGGGGAGAAGAATGGAGATATAAATAGCCAGTCTTGCTTTTCTCCAGGCAGGATCCTTTTAATCATGTAAAATAGATTTTAAAGATTAAAGACTCTAGGCTCTGTTCTGCCTTTGCTCATGTCTCGTATCACCAATTTTTTGTATGTAATTTGAATGAAAAAGGACACACATGGTGTTTTCATTTGCATTACCCCAAACTGGAATTTCCCCTTGAAGAACATAAGCCCCTACCTCCTCTGTGGTGATGAGAAAACCACCACACGTGGGTGGAAAAACACAAAACAGGAGAAAAACCAATTCCAGATCATTAGCCTATTTCTTGGACCTGGAACCTCATTTTTCTGAGATTCAATTCAGATCTATGTCTTATAAGCTGAAAAGGAGACAGAAGAATTACTGGTCCAGCAGCTCTATCTGTATATGTATGAGCTGCAGTCCCAGATTTCATCCAGACATCATCTTACTGCACATGGAAAAACCTGCACTAACTGAAACAAGAGCATGAGCACTAGGAAAATTGGCTGCACCTGGGAGCAAGAGAGCTCTTTGTCCTGGTCAGAATATCCAGAGATACCAGAGGTGTTCTGCAACCACTGCCAAGGTCAAGGGCAGAGAGGAAAAGCCTAGCTCCACAGAGAAAGGGTGAATCACAGTTCTCCTGCAGGAACAACATTCTCTGACAAAAAAGCCAGAGGAGATGCTGGGAAGACAAGAGTAGGCCAAAATAAATTAAAATCTGGGGCAGAATAGAGTGTCCATGCCCATCAACAGTCTTTGGCAGAGCTGGAACCAAGAGGCTTCCTTCTTGTGCTGCTGGCATGATAAACCCTGTTTTGCCACATCACTTGCTCTCAACAAGGCACATAATGCAATAGGAGTTTCATCTCAGCACAGGTCAGTCCTCATTCTTCTAATGCAAGTTGCAATCAATTCCTCTGACACATTGACTGAAGTGTCCTTTTTCCACCTTACACTCCTCAGTCTTAAGCTATAGTCCTACCTGGTTTCCAGTCATAAACCTCTCCTGGAGCAGGAAGTCTCTCATCTCCTCCAAGATTCTGAGGCCAACAAAAATCAGTGCTGGAATTATTACTTGTATTTAGTTGTACTTCCCAAATGAAGTACAGAGCATCTGGTTAATTCCCCTTGATTACATTTATTCCATATTCCCCTAACTTTATTCCATATGCTAAAATACCAATGGCTTCATCTGCAAAGAACATGGAGCCTTCCTTAAGGGACAACCAGAAGTCATCAGCTGTGAACAAGTATTCTTTCCACTAGGTATTCTTTCATAGTCATATGCCAAACAATAGAAAGGAAACAAAGGATGCTGATCATCAGCTACAAACCAATAAATTTTTCTAATGACATTTGGAATTCACCTGGAAACCCTGGCCAAACTTGAGACAGTTTTCTGGTGGGATTCACCTCAGTGACTTTGAAGAGTAGAGTCCTTTATCCCACACAATTACTCTGCCATGCACATGGCCTATGGAAAGAGAGATACGCAACAGCAGAAAAGCAACATTTGAATGTACGAAGCTGTTGTCATTCTAAGCAGAATTTCCCTGCCTTCTTATTGGGACAGTATGGTTAGAGTGAGAATATATGCATGTGATTCTCTTACAAGAAAATAAAACATGTCTATAACTGCAATGAAAGACTTTGTCTTGACAGCCCTGGAAAGGAAAGTTCACAAAGCACATATAGTGTGGGAAGTGTCAGCACAAACCTCCCACACGTGCCTCCACCAGTCTAATCGGGGGATAAGGGCAGCGTGTTCCCAGTCTCCCAGCCTGCTTCTGTCTCCCTGCTGAAAATGGCCACCAGTGTTTTCAATTAATTCCAGGTGTTTTGTACTGCAGGCACCCATCCACTTGGAGCTAAACCAAATCCTCTCCCCTCCCCACACAGATAGCACATACTCAGCTCCCTCCCAGCCTGCAGATCTCTTTCAAGGTCCTGACCCTAGTTTTTAAAGCCCTTAATAAGCAAGGGCCTAATGAACCTTGGAGACTGCTTCTTACTCCCCAATCCAAAGCAACAGCTGTGATTGCTCTGGGTGAGCAGGGCTGAGCAAGATCAGGGTGAAATCCCCCTCGCTTTCTGCACCCAAGCCTCCTGCCACCAAAGTCTCAGCCCTGTCTTTTAACAAGAGTAACATCCTCAGACCCCCCATCTGCAGTCCTGCCACAGCTTTCTTCACTACAGCTGCTGTAGCATTCACTAAAAGTTAGCACAAGATAAAGCAAAGCTGCATTTTAGAAAAGTAAGAAATTTCTCCAGGTCTTTGCAGAAACCAGTTGTGGTGAGACCATCTCCCCAAAAGCAAAGGGAGTGGGACACTAAGTTATAGAAAAGAAGGGTTGGGAGAGAAATTGAGAGGTCAATACCTCACCCCTTTTGGGCTACAGCAAGGGGAGCTCAGGTACTGGAGCCCTGACAGAGCAGCTCTGCAGTTAGTAGGACTTGTCCACTTCACATCTGGAGCAGCACTGCCAGAGTCCTTGCAGCATGACCCTCCCTAGCAAGTTTTGGGTGAGGCTGCAGCAGATGAAAGCAAAGGCAGCACTTTGTGGAGAATCTTTATGTTTGGTTAGGGCTAAGACAACATGCAGCTGAAAGAAGAAATTCCCCATTACTGATGTATTAATGCTCCCCGATTTGCTTATCAGCCTCTTCTCACTCTTCCACATGCAGCCTGTGCTTTTTCTGCTATACAACCATGAACAAAAAAGCAGAATTAGCCTGCACCTCAACACTGGTTTGAAAGCTTGGATGCATCTCCATCCTTCTTGCCACACATTATTTCATAAGTTAATATCAACTTTAAAAGAGATTAGAGGATGATGAGCTGAAACAAATCCAGCTCATTATTCCTGCAGCACCAGCACTGCTCTCCCCATAGCCTTCCTTCTCTTTCATATCCATCCTCCCTTTGCCTCTGCCATCACCACCTGCACCATCCATTCAGCATCAGTGTAAGCACTTGCTCAGCCAGTGTGCTGAGCCTCAGCAGAGTGCTTTGAGCAGGCACCTACACCTTCCAGTAACCCACCAAGCACAGTGGACACTGAAACCCTTGTCTTGCCAAGTAACCCATGCCAACCTTCAAACTTCAGCTGGTCACATTGAGTCCTTTTATACAGCACGTTCCTCCACTTTCATGTCCTGCTCTGTTTTGTAAGTGCAGGTTCTTTCAAAAGAATAAGCAGTAATTACTGCAGCCACACCTATACTGGAAATGCCTGTGCAATGATCTGTAGTTCATGCTCACAAAGAAAACAAAAGCTGTAAAGAAATAAGCATCCATTCACTTTGAACTGTGGTATCTGGTCCTTTTCTGCAGCAAGGACCTGATTCTTTGAAGCACTGAGCTGCTATAGCCCCAGAGGGACTTGAGTTTCTTCTCACACATGCAAATAAAAATCAGAAGTCACTCTGTTGAAGCCAAGTGAATTATGCAGGTGTAACCTCAATGTGACAAAGGGCTCATGGATGTCAACAGAGATTGGAACAGGTGCCCTTTCATTTTTCACATGGTGATTTTTCATTTTCAGCCACTTGGTTTTGCACAGCTACAATAGCACATATACAACTGCGATGCAATAGGACAGGATGGCTGATATTTAGGAGAAATCACACGCTTAGATCAATGCACACTGCAGGTATTCAGCTGGAACCAAATGTGTTGGAAGCAATGTAAACCCCAGGGGGCTTGTTCGCTAATCAATAAACACAAGGAATGTATGCCACTGAGTTATTGCTGCAGTGTTAATTGTAGCTATACAGGATGGGTTGTTTTTTTTTGCATTGCTGAAGAAACAGACATCTTCAAGAATGAGGGCTTTTACAAAACAGACACAATATGAAAAATACATTTCTATTCACTTCTGATGTTTTCAACTTTAGGAAAACATATAACCTCATTAGAAGCTCTCAGTGCTGCCTCATGAAGGAGAAAGGGAAGTTCATAGTGCTTCTAATCCCCTGGTTTACCATAAGTGACATTTACACAGTCACCTGGGGAAAAATCCCAATGGGAGCACTGACAAAGCTTACCATTTGAAAAAGGTCAGACCTTCTATTCTTGCTCTGAATAGATGGCGCTGACCTTAAAACCTCCCAGTCTCAGTCCCCCTCCTCATAAGCAGATGACGGAGCAGCCAGCTAGGGCAATTTTACCCAGGAGATGCAGGGCATCATTGCTCTGCAAAGTTTTCTTATTGCTTGTTTTCCTCTTGATAAATTAGAGATAATTCAATTCATGTGGGAGCAGGTGCTCAGGAGAATCAGCAGCACAGGCACCAGTGGAGGAGCACCAGGCAGGGCACAGGCTCTCTCCAAGATGGCTGTCTTGAAAGCAGATAGCAAAACCACTATAGCATTCAAAACCCTGGTGGACAGGGCATTCTGTGTAAGTGATGGAAAAAGGGGCATTTGCAAACACTAGATTTAACCAAGGCAGTTCAGAGCAGGAATTACCATTGAGCAGCTCTGACTCAGCCTCTGGAAGAGCCTACTGGATACAGACACTACAAAACCTAGTCTTATCCAGCTGAAGTCAGCTTTGTCAGACTCCTCTCATTTCACTGATAGAAGACCCCTCCTCACTCAATATATGTAGAGAAGCAAAAGCAGGCAGATGGCAAAATAATATATCTGCCCTGAAGATGGAAACTAAACCTCTAGTATCACCTTGAGCACAAGATCAGGCAATGATCTCATAGCAGAAGTCATTCCCAGATTCATGAGGTTCTAGCTCAAGACCTTAATTGTGAGTTCATCCTTCTTCCTTATGTGATCCTCTTAGTCTGAGCCTGTAAGCATTCAGTACCAAGTCCTCTGCCTTACTGACGATTGTCATCCTAGCACCAGGTTGTCAAAGTAAAACTAGCACCACACCAGGTAGCTGGGTGCAAATATAGCTCCCTCTCACTCTTCAGTACAACTCTGAGGCTGATCCTCCACACAGGCTTCAGAACAGTAGACTTCCGACTGAGTCATCCCGTGGGATGAAACAGGACAGCCTACAGTGGTAATCCCAAATGCTGCAGTATGCTAGAAAATGAGTCCCTAACTGCAGCAGTCATGAAAATACAATAAACATGCCCTATGATTCCATTTTTAGTCACTTTTCAATGCAGTGCTGCAGTTTGTCAGTCTTTCTTGTCCCAGCTGGAATAGATGAATTGCTGATGCTTTTTAGGACCACTGGCAGATGAGCACAATAGAAACATCACTCAGATATTGATGACTAATGCACACAGAACAGTTCCAAAAACTGTGTTGCCATTGCAGCTAAACAAAGTGTACTAAATTAACATTCACATGGCAGGAGAGGAGCTAATTTCCACATATTCAGCATTTAAATGAACCTATGGCACCACTGCAAAACTCAGCTGAAACCAAAAACTAGCCATGGTTCTCTTGAAAGTTTCATAGACCTCCATAACCCCAACTCAGGTTTCAGGCTGGCAGCAAAGCCTGGAATATCTCACACGGTTTGGGGTTTCATTATAGAAATTTCTAGCAGCTACTAAGAGAGTTTCTTTTGGGCCACAGACCTAGAGACCTCTAGATATCATCCTCACTTGAAATGATTGTTGCCTTGCTATAGAAGTGACATGTATTACTTGTAAGGCACAGTCTAGCACATTTCAAAGCTCACAGAAGTCTTTTACCAGCTCAAATGGATTAGATCAGCTTCTTCATGGGAAACCTCCTAGGCAGTTTTCCCTTGAGGACGGAAGTAATCTGCTTGAGTATGGCACAAGCCAGGGCTAACCTACAGAGGTAGAAAATCCTTGCAATGGCTGAAAATGCCACTGCCACGAGAATTGAAAGCACAGAAAAAGATAACTTAATTTAGGTTGGAGAAAAAAAAACAACAACAACCACCAACACCACATCTAACAGCAGAACAATGGAGCTAACAGACTGACAAATAAAGCAAAAGGAAGAGCCCTCTGTCTGGAGCAGGATTAAGTAGATGACTCATGAGGGAGTTCTGCTGTCATCTCTGACTAAGCGTTACACTGAAGTCCAGATACTGAATGATCTGACTCAATGGAGAGTTGGAGCAGTCGGAGGGAGCCAGCACTCCCAACTGCAGTTCCCAGCTCTCACAGTCATTTCAGCACTCCTACACAAGTGATCCAGCCACTTGAGAAATCAGCAAAATTATTTTTCCTGCCCTGTGTGCTCTTAAACATCCTATTACAACAATAACAAAACTTAAAAATGCAAAAGCAGAACAGAGTCCCATTAAAGTCTCCGAGATATGGTGCTGCTTGTTTTGTGGCTCAAGTGCCTAAACATCTGCTGCTTCTTACACACTTTGTAAGGATTTATGTTTCAATGCACTTAGAAATTGTCTTGAATATTTCTTCTAAACCCCTATTCAGGTTATAATTTGTTCTTCAGACACGAGTAGACAAACAGGGCAGATCTCAGTATCTCTGGCTGGATATGTAATGTTATTAAACATCAACACCCTCAGAGCACCTTTTTGTACAGACTTCGATCATCTTTACTCAGGCAAAACTTTTATTGACTCACAGTATGCTTTTTGTAATGCCATCAGACAATTAATAGCCCTAGATACTGACTCATACTTCACAGATAAATACCTATCGTTCTTCTTCAAACAGGAATATCACCTCCATGCTCCCGGTTATCACAACTGCCGAAATCCAAACAGGGTGGATATATTTTAACAACCTTGCCTGACACACACTGTTTGAAAGCTCCCTTCCAACTGACTGAACCCATATTCATTAAATTAGTGAGAGAGGGGGAGAGGAGAACAGGAAATGTTCTCGAAAGTAGGAGAATAGTAGAATGTTTTTATACATCTCATGGATTTCTGTTTCATTAGATTAGGGAGCAGTGCCTTTAATGTAACATGTGGCAACCACAGGGTAACCACAGTGAGTAAATCTGTCCTTCAGGAGAAAGCTAAAAATGTAGCAGGGTTTGCTTCAACTGCTAGGAAAGAATTAAAAAAAACCCTTTTTAGTACAGGCTGCAACTGGGTTAGAAGGGAGGAGAACTGAGAATACACTAATGGTGACATCTGAAAACAAATATCTCAGCATTTGTGGGTGGGGGAATCAAATAGGTCCCAGCATCCTGTCAATGCTCATGCTCCAGATTTGTTCTTGTTGAAAAAGCAAAACAATAGATCTGAAAGGGAAAGGCTTGAGGTGGTCTTAAACAAGATAAATATTTAATAACGGCAGTTAATCATAAGATGTTCTGATATGCACACATTTATGTGCAAAACCCATGTAAGTCAGAGGAATTGCAGTAAGGCTGTGTGGCTCAAATTACCCTGTTGTTGGGAGATGGCAGGCAGTTTCACTGCTCCCCTTCACTATTCCCATCAGGACTGCAGCTCCCTTGCTTTGTTCCCCAGACGTGCTTTAACAGATGTCCAAAGTAAATCATGATCATTTGGTAGGTTTTGGGAATAGAAGCTAGATGGAAAAAATCACAGTCTAATAAAACAATCAAAAAAGTACCAGCACATTGTGGGCCATTTCAAAATAAATTAGTGTATCTTTTAAATCTCTACACAGCAGTTCGTATTTTAAATCAAAAGACCACATATCATTGACTTTCCCCTGAGTAATCTAAGTGATGGGGCTCTCTGGGGTGCAGTAATAGGATGTAAGTGAAGAAGTGGGTATTATTTTACCCATGCTGTGATAATCTGAATGCATCACTGCCCAGCATCATAAACAGGGAACATGAACAGCACTCTCAAAACCCCCATGCAGTTGGGGATTGTAGGAGGGGGTGGGGGACCAGGTCTCCAGTGAGAGAGAATGTAAACCTGTAGAGGTAAGGCAGAAACAGGAAACAGAACAGAATAGAAACAGAAACATTGTTTAAAATCTAAAAGAAAAGGAACACTATGAAAGCTTGCTTTTCACCTCTCCAAGAAGGAAAAAAAGCAAGGTAGAAGTAAAGCCAAGAAGTAACACGGCAAGCAGAGCGTGCAGTTCTTAATAATCAGCAGTATTTTAAAGATCATCTTGAAGTTTTGCACTGAGACACTATAATTAAGGAAAGAAATCAAGACATACCAGTTATCATCTGTCTGGGGCAGGGAGGGATCTGATACTATAGGATCTCTTCCACAGAGTAAATGCACACTGCAGAAGTATCAGGAAGGAAAAAAGCCATTACAGACAACAACAGCCACCCTGCAGGTCAGACACTGTTTTCTTTCTCTTTTCCAGCCAGCCGGAAGAGTTTCCTCCTCCCTAGGCACAAGCCCTGGGCACAGTCCCCTTCCCGCAGCCGGCCACCCCTGGAATGGATTCTGGCCACCTCTGCCAGCACCCCACCACCTACAAGGGGAGAGGCCTACTGAAGATTTCATTTGATTTATAGCAGGAAGGGGAAATCAAGCTTTCAACTGCTGCTCATAGACAGATTGGGGTGAACAACACAGCTAGCTGAGAGCACGATTATTTAAAGGAAGACTCAGCTCAGTTCCACATTGTGCCCAAAATAAGGACAAATACATTATTTTTAAAGCATGAAGAGAGAGAAAAGGATCATTATATGTAATTATTTTGAAGAACTGTCTTAACACCCTTTCAATGTGAACTGTGCAAGTTAATGCTGAACAAACTGAGGAAGCCACCGAGGTTTGTCTTTCTGGAAAAGGATTCTGGCACGGAGATTTGTTTCCCAGGAGATAGCTCTACCTGCTTCCCTACCTGCATCCTCAGAGCCCACCTACAACTGTGCAGATACTGCCCAAATAGGGCACACAGCTCCCTCCTCCTCCCCCCCTTGGTTGGCAAAAACATTCTGTGTGTTTGCTCAGACAGCTGGGATCAAGGAGCAGAAGAGTCACCAAACACCATAGAGGTAAGATATGTCTGTTCCTCTGCGCCAAATGTGGAAAACAAAAAGGTGGCAACTAATAATCACAAGCAACATTTTTTTCATTTTTAAGTTGCGCACCATGACAACTGGAAGTGCTTTCACAAAAACTGCACCAAGAGCACGTTGCCCTGTGCTCCTGCTTTTCCCCAGAATATCCCTTCTCTCTTCCTCACTTTAATTCACAGTACAATGATCCAGTGTTGCGGGCTTGCATTTATTTGTAGATCATTCCCATTTAATTACTCCTGCCTTTTTTTCTTACACCTTCCATGGAGAAGGTGAGTAACGCTACACAAAACTTACCTGCACTGAAAAAACCCTTAGAGACTGATCTGTGAGTTGCTCCCAAATTACTAAGGGTGATTGGATCTGAGAAACATAATAGCTTTGTACACCAAGCCAGTCCTCCTCTGACTCCAGATGCAAAATTACCATTTTTCTGCTGAAAGGGTGATTTCATGCCATAACTTGCATGACTAAGGTTTTCAGAGAAGACTTTTGTTTAGATAAGGACAAGAGATGCCCTGAGGCTTGTATTGTAATGTTATATGGATATATAGATAGAGAAAGAAATTTTTTGTTGAGCTGAGGGAGTGGTGTGATTTTTATCTGCATGATTACTTACTGACAGACACTGGGAACAGCGAGATTCTTCTTGACCTTTTTTCACCCCTGCCTGGTTGCAAACTTAACAGCCAGCCTGCCTTTGCAGCACCTGGGTACCAGGGGCAGTCCGAGCTGCAGCTGGTTTCTGTGCGCCCACTGTCATTCTGCTGGACTCTGTGCTCTCTTTAAAACAGGGCTGTTGTCCACTTGAAATCTAATCTACAGCTTTAGGAAAAAAGAAAAAATCTGAGGCTGACAAGGGTCCCAAAGGAAAATGGTCAACAGAAAAGCTTCTTCTGTGCTGGTATTTTTAACAGCTCCTGGGATTTGCCCTCCACTTGCATTATTAAATAAGCTTGCACTCGTACTGCTTTTGATATACTTTCGACCTCCAGCTAGAGCAATCTGCATTACAAAGCAGCCTGCACAGCTCTGGGTACAACAGTGGTTGGATGGTCACCAGGAAAGCACTGTGGATGCTGCTGCTCTCCCCCATTTGGCACTCCTAGAGTGGGTGTAGTCCCTTCATTAACACATGGCCAGTAGTGGTCTGATGGCAAGTGGTGCTGCAGGGGTATGATTAACTCTCCCAAAGTACCTTAGGAATATTGCTGGAAACTTCATTGTGTGTCTGGTCTGTTCACTATTCCTCATCTTCTACTTGAGACAGTAGATAATCTTAGTTCAGATTGCTAGACAGCTGTAAAACCATCTCAGCCTAAAAATTAAATTCTCAGCAATTTCTGACCCCAAGAGTAAGCAAGAGATTGGATGGTTTTGATTCAGTAACATCTAGAACAGACTTACTAGGAGGATAGCTAATCAGTATAACTATGTAGCTTTTTTATCCACAGATCTTAAACCAATTCAGAAAATGAAAGTTGTTCCCATTTAACAGACAAGAAAGGACAAATGAAGTAACTGGCTTTCAAGGCATGACATATAACCTTCAACTTCTGACTGAGGAAGACTGCAGTAAAGCAACAAAGAAGACTCTTGCGTAAAGACCTTGGTCTACTTCCTCTTTTGCAGCCCACTCCTATCACAGCTGGAGCCAACGTACCGACCCAGGACTGCAGTGGTTGGGTTACACACACAAGCAGCAAATGGCTGGTCTCCAAGTTTGCAGCTCCACACATTTTTCTCTCCCCTCTGATACACCAAATGAGAAACCTTGAGCTTGTCTTTAAACCATCTCAGGCTCCACTGACTGAATCTCCAGCAGAAATATAAAGCCAGGTAACAGTCAGCTACCACAGAGCCATGAACAAGTCATGTAAGTGGTACGGTATTTCACAATATTGACTGTCATTTCTCATGATACATAATTTCACAGAATGCTTTGTTTTGTCCATCCATCTAAGCTTCAAGAGACAAATTTAAGTAGGGAAAAATATCAGTGAGTCCACATAAGTGCAACAACTGTAGTTTAGGTGACAATTCAACAGTGCCTTTACAACAAACACCTAATTGCTGGCCAAAATAAAGTACCTTATTAATTCAAGTAAATGGGGTAAGGAAGCAGAAAAAGAAATATTAAAATAAGTATGCGTTTAAAATGTATTCTAACTCTAGAAGTCTTGCTAAACATTTGAAGAATCCTCTTCTAGCAAATGACAGTTTGAAAGGTTTCAAATTTTTTTGGTTTACTTTTGCTTTTAAACTGTCCATGATAAAGCACAGCACCACAGTGGCACTGTGTTAAGTGGATCAAATCCTCTGTTATTTTAAGTTTAAAGATTCCTCACACTTTCAGCCCTATCCTTACTCAGCTACCGAAAGGGAAATAATCTGTCTTGGATATTACTCCATGTTTCAAAACACCAAAACCATCCAAACAAGAACTGCTTGTGTACAGGGCAAAGTCTTTGTTTTGACTGGCACCCAGGAGGAGTTATGACATACTATCATCAAAGCAAACTCTGCAGATTATGGGGTAAGCAAAACAAGTTTTCTCAGTTTTCCAAGTTTTCTCATCATACAAATATCTTTGTAATTAAACAGGTAAAATATATAGGAGTTATAACCTTGGAATGATGTATAAGCTGGTTTAAAAGAAGTAACTACCATCCACCCAGAAGATGCTTCTGAATATATGAAAAGCATATGCAATTTATTATGTATATACTTTTAAATAAAATTCTAATTTTGTGGACATGTATACATAAATAATAACAGCATTTAACACTTACATCCACATCACAGTCACATATGTGCACAGATGCACTGTTCTGTAGTGGAAGAATGCATTTCCTTTGCACAGGTCTGTGTAGGAATTACTAATCTGTCATAAAGTTAATCTTAGCATTAAGTCTCATATTTGTGGCTTGGAAAGAGGTGCAGTTCTGAAGCTTCAAAAAGCTTGAGAACCAGGTTAAAGCTATTAAAGGATCATTCAGCCCTAATGCTGTGTGGAAATCTTTGGGCTGATTTTTGGAGAGATGTTTCTTCAGGGGAAAAAAAAAAGCCATGGCTATGCAGTTATTAAAAGAGTATGAATTTTAAATATTCCTGGAAGCTTCCTTAAAAACTTATAACAACTTGGAAGTTTCAACAAGCCAATCTGAACCAGATATCACAAAATAAATACTGGGCACACACCTAAACTGAGGTGTTCATGAAAATCATTGTCTCTTTCCACACCATATTATCATCTTCACAAGATGACTGGGGCAGCCATATACTGTCACTACATCTCCAAATGAATAATGTAACAGGTAAGGACAAAGAGTAAAGATTTTTAGCCAAAATGCAAATAAGAAATTCCATATTTTCAAAAGTCTGGTTTTCATCAACTTTGACCTCAATTGGTTTCTTACCTCTCAAACATTTGCTTTTCATAATCCCACTGTTCTAACAAAGCTCTTTTAAAGTCCTCTAATCGATGGATATTTGTAAAGCCACACAGGTCCTTTGTTGAAGCTTCTATTATAATCTGAGAACTTTAATTTTTGGAGAAGCTGATTCCTTAGTGGTGCGGAAGCATCAAGATGAAGGTTCAGTGAACTCAAGGTCAGTAAGTCATGCATTTCTTTTGACTAGTATTTGTTCTTGACAAGCAAGCTGCTCGCAAATCCCTTTTGCAAGTTTAAGGCTCTGTGTAGCCTGCAGAGACAAAATTAGAATATAAACATCTACTCACTAGAGAAAACAAGGGAGTTATTGTCACTGTAAAGAAGGAGACATCTAAACCATACCCCCTCCGCTTTAATTCCATTATTGTGCACAGGCAAGCTGACAGTTATACCACCGAGTAAACTGCAGTTATCTAGTCAAATGATCATTTAATGTTCTTTATTTTACTTTTTCTAAAGAAAATTGATTTCTTGCTATTTATGTTCAGGGTATTTCATTGTGCTGTGATTATAAACTAGACTGAATGCATTCCCACTGACTCCCTGCAAAGTGTGTTTTACAATCCTTCCTGTTTGTACAATGCAAGATGTCTTTTTTTAATTGCCAGTCTTTTTTTTTAAGTAGGATGCATGCTTGTTTGTTTACTCAAAGCCCTGGAAGAGCAAGGCTGGACTCCAGTCTTTAGACAAGCTGCTATGAGATACGGAAGGAAATATCCCCAATAATGATGTTTGCTATGTAAATGACAAAACTGCCTACAGCCCATTAAACCTCATCACGGCTTTGCAGATATTTGAAATTTAACTTGTAAGGACAACTCCTAGGGCAGGTTCTGGGTCATAATTGTCACTCATGTCATATCAGGTGTTCTTTTCTATTCTGTTGCATGATACGGCACCTGGAGGCCAGCAGCCAGGCAGGGAACACAGAGGCAACCAGGAGCATTTTCAGTCTCAGTGGACAGTGAAGACCAGTGCTGCTGGAGTTGACCAAGGTTACACAGTAGGAACACTAGGACTGAAACCCAAATTTCTAGAGCCTTTCTCCCACAAATCCAATTATCCCTATATCTCTGCACTACTCTTCTAGCGCACAGAAATACGATGAGATGACAAGAGTAGTGCTACAGCAAACAGCGTTTGAGCTGATGACAAAGCTGTGCCAAGCTGTGCTACCAGGCCACACTGCCTTGCGTGTGACATTGGCATGGTGGTGAGCTGGGTCCTGGCCACCGCAGCCCCACCATGGACACCAGGACCTGCAGCTCCTGCTGCTGTTGAACAGCACCAGGAGAAATACCCCATATTGCAGGAGTCAGCAAGCATCTTAGCAGGGGATTTTCAGGGGTTTTGTGCAAATAACTTAATCTTTGAGGAAAAGAAGTGATTCCCTACTTGAGAAAAAGTACAAACTTTCCAGCTCTCCTCAAGTACTGCTAACATAATTCATTTAACCACCCCCAGGTTGAGAGCCTTTTAAGGACAGGCATTTAGACACAGGTTTTGAAATACAGTCAATATCCTGCGATTTATTTTTTTCTTTCCTTCCCACATCTCAGTATGTAAAACCTTATTGCTGTGGAAATAAATGTGTGAAAAATCAATCAGGGACCTTTGCAAGCTATTAAAAACCTAACATAGCATTACAGGATTACCACCAGCAGTTAAAAAGAGGCTCTCTGTGAAACTGTGTGGGAAATATTCCACATGACACAAGGACACATTGACAGACATACACAGTATTTTGAATAATCTAGCAACTATTTACCTGGAAAACAACAGTCACTTTCACAAGTACATAGCTCTATAAATATTATTTTACTGCTGATGTTTTTTTTACTATCCTTTCTTGGTAAAAACATCTCATGTAAAAACATTTGTTTGGAGGGAGGTGTTGGACTTCATTGTAAATATCAATTGTTAAAAAACAAAGAAAAATGTGGGGTTTTTTTTCCCCACCCACTCTTAACTGCCTGTCTTGTCTGTGATACCATTCATTGCTTCTCAGATATGAAGAAATACCTTTCTCCTGCTGCCTGCTTTTATTCCACATGTGCAGGAAGTGAGCAGGTGGGTGCTGAATGGTGCCAGCAGGAGCCCCTTTCCCAGGCAGCTTCTCCACCCAACACAGCATTCCAAGCACTGGGGAGCAGCCCTATGGCATGCGGAGAGTAAGAACAAGGCAATGTGCATCCAGTGGAAGTTCAGATTTCTGCCTCCTCCTTGAACACCTGAATACCTCACCCAGCTGCGGTCCCTGCTCTCCAAACTCTGTCCTGACCACTGTACCCTGTTGTCTCCTCTCCATACTTTCCACAGGTATGGGACACTGGACAAAGAGCAAGTCCAATGCCAGCATCCTACTCTAGTTTCAAAGAGCACAGGGCTAAGTTTAGATTCCAATGTTACTCCTGTAGTCCATAAAGACTAAAAGGCCTTTTCTGCTTGATTCCACTAAAGATGCATCCTTTTGTCCATCCTGCAGCTGGATGCATTGTGGATCCTGTATCAGAGATGCTACTGTCCTGAATGCCTCTGCCATCCCCCAGACAACCCTGATACACTCAGGAAAAGGGGGATCTTGGCAGCTGAAAAGTTGACAGAGCTCCCCTGCTACAAGAAATTTTCTCAGCTGCCCATACAGAAAATTCATGAAATCTGCAGTGAATAGCATGGAACAGAGGTCAGCAAAAATACAAGTCACTTGATCAGCAGGAGGGTCAGCCCTTTGCCTACAGCAGAAAGTAAGTTCATCACAGCTTAACTCAACAGGGACAAATTTGAAGGAATGAAAAGGGAATAAACTCACCTTAATCCAGCCTTGCAAAACCCTGCTCTCCTACTTCCCAGCTGCCCAGACTGGAGAGTGTTATGACACCTTTGCAGGATGCATTTGATCAGCAGCATGACCTGACCCGTTCTACAGGGAGAGCCCTTTATGTACACTTTCCAGCTCTGACCTCTGCTGCAGCATTGCTGGAGCTTACTCTACCGTTACAGTACACTTGTCCATCACAGGAGAAGTGTATCCTGTGTGGCATGGGCCATTAGCTCTCTCCGAGCTCAAAGCAGCACCAGCAAAGTCCAGCCACACTCCTCTTGGTTAGACAGAAGCGCACTACCACTCTAAATAACACCTTCCAAATTCCCAGCTATGCCTTTTTAATGGATCCTCCCTAAAACAACAACAGCTTCTAGAAACAAACTCTTTGCTGGTTACATGCATTTCCCAGAATTCTCAAAAGCAAATAGCTGGAGCAGGGGTACACCAGACAAACCCATTAAGCTCTGCATGAATCTGTACGTGCACTTTATTTTGCAGAGAAATCATTAGCACAGCTATTTTCCAGTTGGATTAAGAGGAAAGTCCAAGAGTGGTAAAGCTGAACTTGCATGACCTGACTCTCTGCTGGTTTGTAGGATTCTAGTGAAAAATTTCAGCTAAAGCAAGTCCAAGACAATGCTACATGAGAACCAACCTTACCAAAACCACCGGGACCTTGTCCCTCAGCTTCAAAAGACCTAAAGGACATAACATACCATCTCATTTAGTGACCGTGATTTTGCAGCTATTCCCAGGAGAGGTCCAATTGCAAGTGAGAACTATGTGGAGCTGTGAGAAAATTATTCTCCCAGGCTCTGGTTTAAGAAGAAACCCTCACGTCTCTTGGCCACAGCTCCACTTCCTCGAGGTTTGCAAGGAAGCGCACATTGCTGATGGCACCGAGCTCATGTAAGTGTCAGTTATTTTGGAGTCTCTCCAGAGAGAAATATTTTGACAGTCATATTCTGTTCATTATTCTTCCAAGAGAGGAAATACGCACGTCGTTATCTAACGGAATACAGTCAGCCCACCATGCTGTTGCCTGACTGGCTTACTTATCTTGATAAATGCCGGCTAAGTTCAGGACTTAGTGCCATTAGATGTGTCTAAAACATGAAGCTGTCATTACCATGTCAGCACCAAGGATTGCTTCCAACCGTGATAATGGTGGGGCCACATTTTGAACAAAGACAGATTTTAGTCTGCAATGGCCTACCACACCAGCTGGTTCCCATTATAGCACAGAGACCTTTTGCTCATGATTATGAGCGTCACCATTTTTTTTTTTAATTGGAAACCAGAAATATCCTCCCCATCTATGACTCATATTGGACCTAGCAAACGGTTACCTCATGGTTAGGGGCTGGCAGAGTTGCAGTCTGCAACAGTTCAAAGATCTATTGGATACACAGCCTGAAGAACACTGGGTTAAGAGCTCCCCAGCCCTGCCGCCAGATCCCGATCCTGGTCTTCCCACACTGCCAAAGCACCACCAGCAGCAGCATGTGCATCACGTACATAGAGTTAATGAAACAGTGGTGATGCAAGAATACATCCCCTCTGTACCACCTTCTTGACACTGGTCTTCAAAGCACAGGTTAGCTCAAAGCTAAGCAATCTTATACCAACAAGTGAGACGAGGACTCGATTCATTCCTACCTGATTCAGCCCAACATTTAAACAAAAAGCTTAGGTACTCCCCTGTCCAGGAAAGCACTTTAGGATGTGGTTTAATTTATAAGACGTAAGCAAATGTTTGTCTGCTTTGGACTGGCAACTATTACACCAACAGCTATATATAATTACATATAGACAACTGTTGTTAAAAATATATCTATAACTGGTTTTAATCACAGGTTTTAAGGATTCTCAGTGGGTTCATAGAAATTACATTGCCCTGCAAACAGGCATAATGGCATTCATCATTCAAGTTGCTTTCTATTTTTCCTAGCAGAGATCTGTCCCTGCAAGGCATCAACCTGCGCTTTATTCCCCTACGCCAGCACCTGAAGCTGGGTCATGTTTCTGTTCCCATCAGAGTGCAGAAGATTTCACATGAATATAGATTTATGACTTGCTGCTTGAAAATGTGCAATGTCAAGTGTCCCACTGAGTTTTATTGAGTTGGCTATGGCTGTATCTACTACCCAGTGCAATATGATCATTTCAGACTTTAATCCTGCCTAATCCTGTTTTACCGGGTTTCATATTTCCCCCCTGTCCTCTTTGCCTGACAAACTTGGCATCTATACCACAGACATTATGTCACTTACATTGAAAATTAAGATCAACGGGGCACCTTAAAGTTAGGACCTTTTCAGACCACAGAGCTTGTCTGAGATCAAACAGCACCTTCTCTCACCTCTGTATTCTGCCCAATCCTGCCTCTAACCACTTAGATTTGGTTGTACCAAAAGCTCCCCACATCTTGCTCAGTTTACACTTCAGTTGGTGGCATCTTATTTATGCTACATTTTAATGCAAATAGTTTGCAGCTATTCAGCATAACACAAAGATTTCAGAAGAAGCAGAAATCATGTGCCTTTTCTTTTGATTGTGCCCCTACAGCAAGGCAAGAAGTTAACTTGCTGGCCCTAAAATAAAATAAAACCAGTTCGAAACCAAATAATGTAATTCATTTCCTAGTAAATACATGCAACATTAGATGTAATTTATTGAATTGTCTCACTGGCTCTACAGGGTTAACATCAGGTGGAAGCTTCCCTTTTGCTTGAACAGGAACTGCCAGTTTTGGAGCAGGGGCTGGGCATCCTCCTCCCCCTGGAAGGGAAGTGCTTTTCAGGTGCCCAGCCACCACAGAGGCCACAAGCCTGTCACAATTCTCTAATTGACAAGTTCAACGTTTCTAAACATTTTGCTTCCATAAAGGTAATTATGCCTGTATTTCTCCTAAAACGAGGGGAGAGTTGAACCCACAAAGAGCACAAGACTTAAAGGGGAGAGACAGTTTTGTACCCGAGCTCCACTGGAGATACTGCATTGCACACTTCTGATAGCCCAATCCCTAGGAAACAACAGGGACCTGGAAAACAGTTACGGGCACAGCAAGGTGATCATGAACTTCAAAGACTGCAAGGGCATCATTTGGAAAACTAGATACGTATCTTAAAGCTGTCTTCAGGGCAAGTATAATTAAACTAATCAAAGAGAAAGACAAATAACCACAGAGATCCAGCTCCTTGTTTGGAATATGGCAACTAACATTCCCAAGTGGGCAGCAGTAGGAAAGGAAATTGTTAGTTACTCTCACCACAATGCCTGTCACCCCTTATTTAAGGTAAAACATGCAAAGGACCAACCAGAAAGTACCTGTGTCTGCATTTTTAAGAGCCTCCTAAGCCACAAAACTACCACTCCAAGATTTTGGGTTAAAGCTTTCAAGGAGCCTGTAAGACAACTTGACTCCAACCTCCCCAGTTCAATGACAAAAAGATCTGGTAGTTCTCTTGCCTCTGAGAACTGTAGTATTTCAGATCCATTCCATTAAGCTTAAAGTGTTCAAAAGTTTCAGTGAAGGTGGTTTGGAGCATTTAGATGAGAACCTACTCACTAGGTAATGCAAAGTTGTTCTCACCTTCCGAGAGTGTTTGGAGCAAGCCACTGGCAAGAGGAAGGACAGCTCACCACCTTCACTGCCAGCTGGGACAGGGGAAGTCAGAGTTCATTTCCCCAGTCTGCTACCAGCTACGAGTCAGGCTTCCTCTTTCTGCTTCATATCTCATCTGTGCAGTTAGACAGACTGTGTTAATAGTAATTCTTTACTTTCCAGACTAGTTGTAATTAGCTACAGCAAGCTTCCCAGTCCCACAGAGGCCTTGAACTGGAAGTGGCACAATACGTGACAGATCAGAACATGGTGGACTTTACCATGAAAGCAGCTGTGGATCTCTTAGACAGGGGTTTAGTGCAGTTATCACACTCCAAAATCATTCCGCTATCACGCATTGTCACTATTCAACAACTATAAAATATAGATACATATTTTTATGCTTTGAACTTTCTTCTTTTGACAAAGCACTTTTGCTCAGAATTTTGGAAGGCTGCAACACTACTCTTTGCTCAAGTATCCTGGAGTGTATTAAGAGTTTAAAAATACAGCAGTGAGATAAGCAGTGGCAGGAAGATAGAGGAATTCAGAACTTTGAGACTCAGAAGAAAAGATATTTCTAATCTCTGTTGAAAATATAAGACAAAGTGGACAAGGCAGACAAGCACAAGGAAGCTGTTACAAACAGGAGAGGTTGGCAAAAGGGAAAGGAGGAAGGGAGAGGGAGCTTCTCACACCAGCAAGTGAGCTTGATAGCAAGATGTGAGTGAGAGAGGTCACAGCAAGACAAGTATAGCAAGCAAGAAGAGCTCCAGACAGATACAGCCTAGAAGACAGGTCAGGACAATTCTATGTCTATGCTTTGCTTTGTTCTTTATTTTGGCTTTCCACATACTTTCAAAAGGAGAGATTATCAGATAAGAATTGATGGGACACTATTAAGACAGAAGGTTTTTCCAGCTCCATTGTGTGCGTGACATTCCTTCCCCTCTAGTCTCCAGAGATCTCGTACATCTGGGGATGTAATTTGCCAAGTTTGAACACAGAACTACACAGCAATGCTGCCCTGGTTGGGAATTTGATCAGAGGTGTGATTTAAAGTGGGTGTTTAATAGCCTCATAGCGTTTCTTCACTATGGGATTGTACAGCCCAGCCTGTAACATGTACTTTTGTGCTATCAGCTGGTGCTGGGAAGCATGCCAATGTCCCTCATCTCACAAAAAGCTTCTGCCTTTCCTGATGGTGTCCATGCACTCCAGGATAAAGGAATTCTAGACCTTCACTGCTGTAAGGCAGGAGATTCAGCCACCTCAGCTAAGGAATAATAATTGGTACCAGATGTTAACTTCCAGAGGGCTAATTCTACAAGAAGATATGTTGGAAGAAAAAAACAGTCTATATCATAGCAATGCCCTGGGAATTGAAGAGAAGTGTAAATGGAAAGGGTAGTTTCCAACACAGCAACCAAAAGTGCCATATTTCTGAGGTCAGAAGTGCCTGCATAATCAAAATGGGAAAAAAATGTTGGTGTGTAGCAGCTGGAAAAAAGAATCGGGAGCCACAGAACTACATAATAGTATCACGAGAAGTGCTGCCAAGGTGAAGGAGGACCTAATGTTATTAACTTGCTGAACGCATATTAAGACACTACCAGAAGAGATGGGAGAAGAAATGGGAGGGAACTATTGTTCTAAGTTTTCAACTGCTCAGTCAAAAGAACCTATCAATTTCTCCCTTCTTTCCACTTACTGTCGCACTGAATAATCTCCAACAGTTCCATTCCCAAAGCATTTCCCAAGACGTCCACCATACTCTCTATATTTTGGCTACTTATGCCTTGCATTAAAATTACTTTAGACTACTCGATTGTAAAGAAACTCAAGCCCTTACATTGCCATGTGGACTCAGGCAGAGAGTACCGGAAAATTGCTCAGTACCCACTTTCTTGCAGAACTTCTCCAACTGACACACACGATACCCAACTGCTCAGCACACATACCCAACAACCCACACCACTAGCTGCTTCCTTCCCAGCAGCAGGCCAAACACGGGACACGGGAGAAACCAGAAGCTATGACATGGCTAAACCTAGGGGACGTGGGAAGAAGCCAGGAGCGTGCAGAGACATGCATTAAGGTGTCAAAAGTAGAGGGAAGAGACAGCAAGGATGTAGGGAAGATGGGAGAGCTGAGGATACTGCACAAGAAATACAGGGAATACGAAAAGGCTGCTGAGATTGCTGCACACGGAGGAGCACACAAGAGATTGGTCAAAACCCCACTGCTTGTGCAGCAGCTCCTCTCTTATCAGTTAATATTCAGTGCTATTTTATAGCAGCAGGATATCCCTGACTCTTCCTCTGCTTTGGAATGTAAATAGCAGCTGTCTCTGTATTCTGTTGATGCAGAGGCATGCTGTAGGCATGCTCTGTCTGTGCTGTCAGCAGGGCCTCTCAGGAGGCAGTCAGGAGAAAGCCTGGTTTGTTAATCTTGACAGGGCTTAGGAGAGAGATCAGATTTGAGCAGTTCAGCATCAACAAGACTTGGATAATTCTAGACATAGAGAGAAGAGCTTTAAGTACCTAAGGAACCCTCTTGGTGGTGATACTCAGCCGCTTACAGAGGTAGGCAGGAGCAGTGAGGATTATCCTTTTGGATTTAGGTGCCTAAATTCATCCTCAAGTTCCTCCTTAGGCACCTATTCCTTTCTGTAAATCCAGCACTCAAAAAAAACCCCAAAACCTTTTCACTATCCATGGAGCAATGGTTAAAAATGCCTGACTATCCAAATAAATCCAAGCATCCTGGAACCCTATTTGATCTTCATAGTCTTGCAGCTCTCTTCATTCCAGTAGGGCAATATTCTACAGAAACAGGCAATGGTGCAAGGAACGACCAACTACAGCAGCAGAATTCAAAGCAAAACCAACAACAGCAAAAGAAACCCCAATGACTGATTACTTCAGTCCGACTGAAGTAAATCACATCATTGCTGCCGACCTCTGGGTTCCCATCAAATTGGCCACAACCACACAATTGAGGTTTAGAAGGCTACTCATAATTTTTCCCTTTTTGCTGTAATTTGGTCTCAAGAATCCCTCACAGGAACCTTTTCTAATATCTTCTCTCCTTTACTAATTATGGAGGAGTAGAAATATTAAGATCCCCTTGCTAGGAACCTGAGGATTCCTGCAGAGCTTGTTTCAATGTAAATCTCCTTAGTAACAAAGGAAATGGAGGGGGGAAGAGGAGTCTGCACAGAATTTGCAGCCTGCCTTTCCAGGGGTGTTTGCTGCCAAGCTGCTTCAGAGACGATTCAGCCTCTTCCCCATCAGCATCCCCCAGCGCTCTTAACTTCTGGCAAGGATCATCCAAGAGGGACGGTTTGGTTTTGTGGTGGTTTTTTGGGGTTTGGCAGGGTTGTTTTTCCCCAAAGTTCTCAATGAGGTATCAGTTGTTCTTTAAAGATATTATGGTGGGAGCATTCCCAGCACACTGATTGCACTGTGCAGCCACCCTTGCGATTAAATGGCTCAAAGGTGGTTTCCAAGGATAAACTGTGCCAGGGATGACAACATTTCCTCACCAAAGGGGGGAGAATCTAATGAAAAATAAGGATAGAAGAAAACTGTTCTAGCTCTACAGCTATTATTAGTGTCTCAGTGCATTGTCACTGCTTTGCCTGTGCTGTCAGATGTCACTTTGCATCAGTTCTGGGCAACGCTCAGAAGAAAAACGGTGGAACTCATTTAATTCTGCAATGCATGATTGGGCTCTGCAGCAGGGCTGCACAGAGGGTTAAGTGACCTCTTAATGCTGGTGGGAGCACTGCTCAACAAGCTCAAGTGGGTTCTCCAATAATTTATGCAAACACCTTTTTGCATAGACTGGCAATTTATCGTAATTTATACCTTCTACCCAGCTGCTCTCACAAAGCATAAAACAAGTACTTACAAATGAATTCCAGCCCTCAGTCCCACTGTCCCCTGTAGCAGCTCCCTACCAAACTGGCAATCGAAATGAGGGAAAAAAACAACTGAGGCAAGTAAATGACTGACATGCAGTGGACGCTCGCACTTTTGGGCACAAGATGAGTAGTGCTTGGAACCCAGCTCTGGGCCCACAAGCACCGTGCATAACAGCAGGAAACCCAGCCAGCAACAGCACAGCTAAATCCCTACATGTACCTTCCCCGGTAATATGCTTTTCCATATTCATTCTGCTTATTGGAGGATCACCCTTTTCATCAGTACTTTTTTCCCTATTTGTTCTTCATGGACAGCTTCTTCGGCCAAAGCTGAGCAACTTTGTCTCAATGAAGAATTCAGCACCCAGCAGACACTGACTTCATTTTTTTCTGCTTTGAGGAGATGTTATGAACATCCTTTGCACTCTCAGAAGGAATCCAGATCATTACATGCTCTTTTGCACTGCTCAGGATGACTGAATGGTTAAGTTCATTTTGCTGACCATGTGGCAGTTTACTTTGAACTATATGTATAAGCAAAGTTAATCAGAGTTGACGCAAGGTCTACACTCATCCTATAGCATTCTCATCACACTTTCAAACGCCTGCCTTTGCTCTGAACTGAAAGCCACATCCACCAAGAAAAAACATAACTAGTTTTTCTTCTGATCTTAATCATCTGCCAACACACTTTGTTTGCTATAGAACACAGTATTGTTTAACGGTTAGCTAAATATGAGTTAAAATGGCAGCTCTGGGAAAACAAAAAGCCCCAGCTGCTACTGGTTTCTCAAAGTGACCCGAAATCCCACCTTACCATCCAAGCTGTAGACAGATCCTGTATCCTTGAGGTGAATTTGGGGAGGCTAATTTAACTCCTCCTTTCAAAACATCTATTAGCTATTCAACACACTTGATGTGACTGGAAGCAATGTCATGCTGACGGCTGCAAGATTTCAGCCAGATTTGTAGATCAGAGTACCTGATGGATTACACTTCTAAGTACCTTCATGGCTCTGAAGTTTAAATTGACTAATAGTATTCTTTCTGTCCTACTGCACTGGAAAGCTTGGCTTTAAGGAAAACCTGTCATTGTTTTGAGCACAGTGGTCAAATCTCAGAACATAAAGAGCTCTTCATTGAGGGTTTTTTTGTCCTGAAGACAACAGAAGACAGCTGTGTATACACACATGCTGTGATGCAACACCAGAAAAATTAGAGATAGACTAACTACTTTATTATACAGACACACACTTGACTCACTGGGAGAAGTCCACGCACTGGCAGGAATCCTCTATGGCCATCCTAGAGGAGGAAGACAGCTGTGACAGTTGCTTGAGGAGACATATCCCACAGCTCTCATTTCACCAAGGGCCCTTTCCTCTCCATCTGCTGGGCAGTGCTCCATTACAAGTTTATTACTGGCCTTGTCCTGCTATTTTGAGAGTCAAAAGCTCCACTAAGCATCTTGTTTCTGCTAGACCAAGTTGGGACCAACCCCAGAACTACAGGAGGAGGAAAGGAAAAAATCTCAGGCACAAGTCTTTGAGCTGCTAAGTAGCACTGGGGAACTTTTAGGTTAGAAAGCATAAAAGAAATGCAATGATCATCCAAAGATACAAGTATGGAAGCAAAAGAAGCCCAGTGTTGGAACTAAATTCTTTGTTTCCAAGGTCTGAATTTGTATTATCTTTTTTAGCAGCAACACCACTGGTAATGCTTCCCGCCCCAAAAAATAACGCAGTAATGCCTTTAATATGTTTTCTCTTTGCTATTGCCTTTTGAGCTTTTCAGAGTGACATAGAACTCTAAGCAAAGTTCCAGTGACTTCGAATCCTCTGCCTTTGGTTTAATCACAGCTAAGGAAGCTTGTGCAACAAGCACCCAAAAACCATTTCAATCCCAAGTGTAAAAAAAGAAAAAAAAGGGGTATGTGTGTGGTGAAGAAGTACATCAAGTGCATCAGAAGTCTGCCAGGCAGAAAGCAAATGGCTGAATTCATGGAGCTGGTTCCTGCTTACAGAAAAGCTGCTCAGCCCAGCTATTTCATTAGCATCGCTCTAAAGGGTCCTAGGGACTTTCTTTTTGAGGTGTAGGCAATTCAGAGTGCTGAAAGATCACTGTAATTTGGCCTATGAAAAATGAGTAGGTGGTCACAGTTCATTTCCCAATAGAGAAAGTCGTGCTCATCACAGAAACCATCATCATGCACAGAACTAATAGCTGCCCTGCTCGGCAGGCACACCCATGCACATTAAGGAAGCCTTGCAGTGCACACTGGCTTTTACAACGTAGGAATGAGATACTGCAAAACTGTCAGTAAGGTGCACTTTTTTTTTTTTACCAGATCTACAATCAGGTAAAAAATAAAATGAATCTACAAGTAAATACAAACAACCAAAACTACACTCCTGGAACCACAAAACAAATTGAAAGCTATGAAGTATTCCCAAAGAACCCCCCAGCTCCCAGGTGAACTGGAATAAAAACACACCAGAAGAGCAATAAACAAAAAGAGAAAAACCCAAGGATATGGGGCAAGGGTGCAAAGCTAACAAAATGCTGGATAAAAAAAACACATGCTGCTGCTTATCTGAATGAGTAACATCAGCTGTGGTCAAAGGGCAATGGCTGGATAGGACTTGATATTTCCCGATTCCCGCTGTAAGCAGAGTGCAAGTCTTGGGAACAACAGAGCACCAGCTCTGGGGATTCCAACAGCCAGTTACGAGCTCATGCAGGCACTCTGCCTTAAACCTGTGCAAAGTCTTAGAAAACTTCAGGGCCCCTCTAGAAGACCATTTAGCAACTGACTTCTGCTTGGATATTGCCAAAATAAACTGAAGTCAAAATTAGACATGGCTGAGTCCAATTTCACCTTGATTAGTATTTATTTACATAACACACCGGGAAATGTGAGAAGAGCACATAAATAATGTACTGTTTGTGGCAGACCTCTCAAGAGGAGAGTTCTCAGCTATAGTATTGATCCTTAAACACACACCAGCTCACTGCACAGAAAGCCCAAATTTTCTTCTCTTTATGCACAGAAGCAAACTTCCAGAAGCTGGTTGGGTTGCAGGCTGGTGCTTTACTACATCAGTGGGTCTAGCAGCCAGAGAGCTGCATTCCAGATAAAAGCTTCATATGGAAAAAACCCTAATGATGGGGAGTGTCCAGATCTGGTTAATTTAGAAGGCATCTTTCAGTTCCTTAACTTCTTTCCTTCTAGTGGACTTGACATTTCTGACGACACCCCCAGGTAAACTTAGGAGAAGTTGGGTGCTGGATTTTTCCTTCTGTTATGGTACCACCACTTATCCACTCAGTCTCAAAGCAAGTTGAGGAGACTTCAAAACAGAACTGTTACCTAGGAATGACTCACTACCATCACTTTCTGAGGTGGCCACACAATACAATATTACTCAACAGCCACAAGGAGCCTGGACTACCTGTGAGAATAAAGTGACTACAGTTTCTCTTCCCTGTTCTCAGTCTTTTCTATTTGGAGGAAGGGTTTAACTTCATGCCCATTCCATGTGGTTAAAGGTGGAGGGCATCGGGACATTTCTTCTTTTCCAGCAAACACTGTTAGGAAAAGAATTCCAATACTTTCTTTGATTTGAAGAGACACTTCCACTTTTACTTAGCCTACTCTGGCCTTACTGAACTTTTTTTTTCCCCCTTTAAACACACCACAGCCTCCTTATGACATGGCTTCCCAAAGCACCTCAGTCAAGCAACAACTATATCTGACCCTAGTTTGCAGCTTGCTAGGTCCGGGTAAGCCATCTGCAGACCTTCAACCCATTTAATGAAAAATGGTCAAATTGCAAAACAAACAGGTGTTTGGAACCTACAGTGTACTTCTGCTGGTTTACAGCCATAAAAGAAAAATAGCTGAGCAGATTGGTAAAAGAGACATCTGAAGTGCCCAACACAGCAAATGTCCTCTGGTAAGAGACTCGTACTGAGCCAGCAAGAGATTCAGCATTACTGTTTTCCTGATGCATCTATGTCTCAGTTTGCAGCAAATGAATGTCATCCTCAAGCATAGTGTTAGGAAAGACTGCTTAAAATTAATTAGCTTAGTAACAATGTCTTGTCATGCTACTAAGTCACCAGCATGAGCACATAAGTTACAGTGACAGCTCAGGGTATAAAATAAGTGCCTTTATACCGAAATTTGCAGTGTGCCTAGCAGTCAAATGCCAACCTATTCACTTCTGGTAATATCGCATAGTTTCTTCTTAACAGACTGTTCCAAACTCCCACACAAAGATATGACTTATTTTACTACAGAGAAGTCTTTCTACTTCGTACACTGACCGTGCCCAAATTAAGGAAGCTTTTTAAAGTGAATTTATTTGTACAGTGTTGATTCATTCAATGTCAAGTTGAATGTGAGGTTTAGAACATGACATCAGAAAAAGCTGAAGGTAATGGAAAACACAAAGTCTCTCTTGGGACTTACCTAGAGATGCATGATACACCAAAGGTAAGGGCCGAATTCTAAGGGGTAAGAACATCAGCAGTTCCCACATTCAGCACTTTACAAGATTTCCCCAGCAGAGAAGGAAATAGTTATTGCTGTAATTATTTCATAGTTCCAGTCAGCTGCATTCAGTTGTACTGTTATATTCCAATGGCAGGAAAATGGAATACAGTAAACTATAAATATCTGTCAGAATTCCTTTGAAAGGACAACAGTTAATTGCATAGCTTGATCTCCTGCCATGCAGAGCTTGCATTTCAGGTTAGAAAGGTACAGATTGTTATTGATTTAATTCTCTTGAAACATGTGTGGTATAAAACCGTTCAAAAGACTTATGGGGGAGAAATATACACTTCCAAAGGAAGTCCTATAGCACAAGATTGACGCGGGCCACCTTCTTGTAAAATGCTTTCTGAAATTCAATACAGCCCCTTCAAAATGCCCTCACAGTCCCCTCATAAATAGAGGCTCCTTGCTTCCTTTGCAAAAGTGAAATTAAATCAGTGAATCAGATGAAGAACAACAAAAGATTAGCAATAGTATGAGGTACACACAAAAAAATAGTCTTCTGTGTTAAGAATAATTCTGTCCTTATTACACACTCTAACAGTGAGCAATCTACTTCAATCTTTCCTTTTTCTTTTTATTTAGCTTCCAGTTCTACTTTTCTCTTTGCAAAATGACTCCAGGCAGTCAACCCAACAATTTAACTATTATATTCTCCTAAATACCTTTGAAGTCACTTCTGATTTAGGTAGTGCAAAGTTGGTCTGCCCACCCAAAAACATTAGGACATACAAGTGTGCAGTTACTGGTTAAGCCTTGTCCATTCTGGGAATAAGTTCCCCATTAGAGTCATTGACAATAGTGAGGGTAAAGCCCTGTTTAACACTTATCCAGCTCACCTACTTTCCACTAAGGGTAACTTGACCCAGTATAAATTATGTATTGTTGTAATTTTGCCAGTCTGCATTTCTGTTTAGCCTGCTGCTGGTACAGAGAGCTAAAATCCCCAGTGCACAGAAGCCTTTATTAGCAAGTTACACAGATACTAGTAAACTCCTGGCTCCTAGATACTGTAATTAAGATGACACATCTTCCTGATGGTTGCTTTAAAGAGACAAAATATTAATGGAGGAAATACTGCAGAAATGTTTTAGCACCTGTTTATCATAAGTAGCTGACCATGTGTTAAGTTACATCTGCACACCGTGCCAGCCTTTATTAGGAGAGCTCTGGAAGTTGTAGATTGCCAAATGTATCTTCTCCAAGTTAGTTTTTACTAGCTTGCCCCTCAGCTTCCAGGCTTAGAACACAAAAATACTTCTAGTCTTAATTTTCAGGTTTCCCAAGGTAGCCGGGTGGTGGGGTTTTTGTTTGTTTGGGATTTTTTAAGAGTTTCTCTCAACTATTAACTGATTGATAATATACATCAAGAGATTAAAATAAAACGTATTACTTAAACAAATGTAACAGTAAAATGAGCACAACCCACAACACACTTGGGAACAGAAGCAACTTCTAACCAAGGAAAATTTCCCACAGTTGCAGTGGTTGCACCCCATAAAGTTGATTGAGAAGATTTTCACTTTTACTCACCCCTAAACACCAGGTACCACACGACACATTGAGCACTGAAGAAGGTGGCTATATGCTAGCAACGTTCTAAAAGCAAGTAAAGGAATCATTAAATAGATCACTGAGCCCAACAGGATTTAAGCATACCTAGTCAAGCAAGACATAATATTAGCTACCGATCATTATGCTGCAGGGCCTGACAACAGCCCCGGCAGTTTTCAGACTTTACACGTATGAAGCAAGAGGCAGCACATAGCCTGGAAGGTTTACAGCCTCCTGAAACCTGACCCATGCACATGCAAATCCCCGCGTAGAGAGCGTCAGACTTCCTAGGGCTGCAGGCAGGAGTCGGAGCCTGCCCACATGGAACAAGTTCGACAGCCAGAACCTGAGGGAAATCAGACAGGCAACAATACAGGCAACAACTTAGGTAGGAGAAGGGTGGGGAAAGTTTTACTGAGATGAAGTAGGTAAGAAAGAATCTCTGGAAAAGAAAAAAAAATATTAGGGCGAGATTTAAGATAACAGACAGTAACAGCAGACGGGATGCAAATGGGGAATTCTTCCAACAGATTTTTACCACACAGGATCTCAGGAAGCCTTTGGGCTCACCACTTACATAGGTGAGGAAGACAACCGACAGAAGAAGTTAAGGGAGAGGAATACTAGGGTTTTGTCTCTGTATCTCCATTTCCCCAGTTTAAAAGCAAGGATAAAGATAATAACATCCTGTCCTGAAACAATTTCAGGAACTAGAGTATATAGGGTCAAAACAAGTTAAGCCATTGTTATTAACTATCACCTTCTCTCACCCATGACATCCGGTAAAAAAGATAGTTTCTCTGAAGAAAAAAAAGAGCATCATAAGAACTATCATCCACGCTATTATTACCCACAGGAACATAAACCATCAACAGCTGATTATTACAGTTAGACTTGAACTCCTTCTTACAAAAATTCCCTCCCCTCCTTTGCTCACTCAGAACAGAGAGGGGTGATTCCTTCCGTACATGCTGGCTGCTCCGTAGCTGAGGCTGGGAGCTGAGCCCTCCACACCTGCCTGGCAAGAAGGCTGAGTACCCCTGAGCTGGCCCAGCTGGATTGGGTGGGGGCCACATCACCTACCCCCTGCTTTATGCCTTTGCAGGCCAACAAATCACCCTGGTGTCAGCATATGGAAGCGGTTAGTTGATGAGGGGAGGGTCAGATCCAGCCCCCTCCGCATTGATTGCAAGTGCACATTTTCTCCCAAAGGCAAAAAAACACCGTACTTGAACCCTTGAAGCAGGCAGGCTGAAGCTGATTTATTGGGGTGATTTAGATCTGTTAAAACAAATTTAATTTTGAATACAATTTTATATCAATTAACAGAGTCTCACAAGTGTAGCCATTAAGGAATCTCTTTCCAAAACCAAAGCCAAATATTCAAGATTTATGAGACTGACTTGCCATATTGGAAGTAACTAATTATTCGTAATGATTCTTTGTACTCTGACAGTGATTATGTATTTTCAGTGCAAATGACCATGATGAAGCAAGTGATAAAGGCAGCCTATGTTTGTGGAAGGGATACCAAGCAGTTAAGGCCTGATCATTTGAGCAAAGTATTGGAGAAGCAGAGGGAGAAACAACAGAGGGCCACTAAACCCAGTGATGCAAAACCCAGCTTATTTAACATCTTGAAGTATGTTCTGGTGCATGTCAGAACTGCAGTGAAAGCCTGTGGTGGCTCTTTATTGCCTTAAGCAATTTTGTATTCAGTTTATTTATTCTGACCTTTTGGTTGTCCTTCCACCTCAGATATGATAGTCTTTAGCAGAGCAAGGCCTCACAGACTGAGCTTGTAGTGTTTGCGAGTATGTTTGGGACAAGAGGAACTACACAGATTTGGGGCCTGATTCTCATTTGCACTGAAGTTTCTTCACCTTGCTCTGGCGGCACAAGGCAGGTAAAGTATAACCACAGCCCTGCTTCCATCTCCACAGGATGAAGGAAACGTCTCTGGATTACTCTGCTCTGATTAAAGTCCCTGGGAATCCGAAAATGATAGTTAGATGGGGACTGGGTAGATTTTCACATTGCCTCAGGCTACAGAGAATACAAAAGCACCGCCTTTCTCCTCTTTTCATAACTTCCAGCCCTGCCCCAGACACAGGAATAGAGTAATTGAGAACAAAGTCCCCGTTCCAGTGAGGTGTTCCAGTGCCAGCAAGGTTAATGTCCAGGGGCAGGCTCGTGGCGAGAGCAATGCCATGTTTACTGCTATGGTAGTGGCTGTTTGATGCTGTACTCACTCAAGCTACGAACAAGGGTCTAATTTCTGATCCTCAAAAAGCAAAGGCATAGCAAGTTGGTCATTAAAATCTGCAGCAGCATGCATGTGATTAAAATGTTAATGTCAATATTGTAATCAAGGTCTGACTCACAGGACAGCTGGTAAGAGACTTGATCTGTATTGCTCAGCCCCAGTCACCTGATGCAGACGAGGGTTACAAAAAGGTTGCGCCCCATCACATGGCAGGGATTGGCATTTGCTGCTTGGGTGGCTGCCTGTGGGCTGGAGAGGGAAAATCAGATCAAACACAGGCGCAATATTGATAAGTTCGGCTATGCCTGCGCTCCAGCAAGAAGCAGCCTTTCCTATACATGTCCTTGGCATTACCTAAGCTGTAGCTCTGTTGTGAAGGTACTTGAGCATCTCCCGTCCACCTGCAGTGCTGCTGCTGCTGGGTTGTCCTCCTCCCTTGTCTCGCTGGCCCATCTCTCTTTCTTTTCGAATTTTCTGTGCTAGTTCTCTCTCTAGCTGAGTTTTTTCCATTTAAGCTGGTGGTAAATTTTGCCTAGTGTTGTCTAAGCACCGAAAGAGCTATAGTCTGCAAAGCTTCTTTTCAGTAAATTCAGGATTAATGAAGAAGGCCTCTCTATTGTTGGAATGTCTAATACAATTATGAACTGAATGAACGGACTAGGCAGCAGTGGAGGGCTCCCAGGTTCGCAGCAGGGAATTGTCTGTTTTAACATCCATCTGTTTTCATTCCCTGTGATCCATTATCATTCACCTAGAGTTATAACGCAATGAATATCATTGTGTGGAAAGCCATTTGATGCTGGGGGGAAAAAAAAAATCACGGTAGGTCTGCCTTCTATTGAAAATGTGAAATTGCCTTGGCGGAAGGAAAGGCACGATTGATTCAGAGATGCTGTTTCAAACAGAGGTCTCCCTTCACAGGAAGACTGTATGATCTTGTTAATTCCTTTGGATGACCCTTGTGCTGCGTCTTTCAGCAAAAACATACATATACACAAAACTGGGGATAATTATGGATATTCATAGTGCTGCCAAATTTGTGGAGTTAATTGGGAAAAAAAAAAAAATTTGCATTTGCAACTTTCCCCAGGAGGCACCTTTGGTTTTTTGTAAAAGCGTAAGTGGGATGAGAATCTTGATGACCCTGCTGACAGGAAATAAAGAAAGGAACTTTACAGGCAATTTCTACTGTCCTTGTTGACCAGCAAATTTGGAAGTGAATGAAAAAAGAGAACTAGAAATGCATATTAATGATGGAAGACCTAAAGCACAAGGGGACTGAAATAAGCGCTACCAAGAGAAACTGTTAAAAATTCCCCAGTTTATCTTTCCTTAATGGCTTACCCTTATGATGTACTTAGAAGCAACACAGAGATTACCGTGTAAATTAAAGGACAGGTTCACAAATGTAAAAATAGCTTATTGAGCTCAGGGTAAATGTTCTTTTCTAGAAAGTGACTCTTAAAATATTGGTAAAGCAAACATACTAGTTAAGCTCAATCCATTGTCTAACCGGGTGTATCTAAACTCCAAACCTTTCATTACAACCATCCCCTGGATTTTGGTTACAGCTTCAATATACTCTACATCTGTAACATTATAGCACTGTCCATTAAAGAAACCAGAAAGGAAATTCCCCACTGGCAATCCAGAGTCCAGCAAGACCCACGGCAGATAACTGTCTGACTCCCCACTAGCTGGTAATTACCCAAAGTAGCGGCTAGACTTGGCTATCTGCCTTGTTTAATTGGCACGCAAAAGATTATTATAGGATTTTATTAGGACACAAACGACACCGATACAAGCGTGATTGAGGCATGCGATGCATGACTGACTATTTGCATTAAGAGGCTTTGTACTACACGTGAGATTTTTACCTTTGGTTTTAAGTTGCTGAAATTTAAATGACTTTTCTATGCTACGTTGTAAAAGGGTGATATTTATTTTAGCTCTCGTTTAAGCAAGGCAGGGAAAGCTGTCACCAGACACCCTTCTAAAAAAGCCTGTTGGGGCCAGGTGGAAGGAGGCTGATTTTCGACTGCTCCATTGTAACAATTAGATCAGGAATGTGAGAAGAGCGAGGAGCGGCAGGCACTGCAGTCCCCGCGTCACTGCCTTCGATGGATGCATTCGACACCCAGCTACCAGCCTGCTGCTTCTGGGACACCGGCCTGAGGAAGCCACCCACCATCCCTGGCGATGACTGAACTGGAATGCAAGTGGGAGCAGGTGGCAGGAGACTTTTTTGGCTTCCCTTGCTTCCATGGCTCCTGCTGACACTGAGTCTCCTTCATTAAATTTTCCTTGCTTATTTAATGAAGCTCGGTGGACTTTGTTAGGTTTTACTTCACAACATCCTTCTAACTTCTCTCACATCCAGAACTGGAGGCTACCCCCCGGGGAAGGTGAAAGCAGCTGAAGACGTAAGGAAAGAAGCCAAGCCAGTCAAATGGAGCAAAGCCAGCCACACACAAGGAAGGGAGTACCCAGGAGTGAGGGTAACGTGCGGTAATATCTGACTGCGTGCAATAAAAGATGATAACAGGAGGATTAGGTCCTGCTACCATTGTGATACGTGGGGCAGCTGGTGCTTTGTGCGGTGGCCCTGGTCCAGGCAGGCCTCCCCCAGTGCTGTCACTGGGGCTGGGCATTGCACAGCTGCTCAGTTGGCCACCAAGCTGGTCCCCTCTCCAGGGAAGTGCCCGAGGATCAAGCCTTGGCCAAGGGGACACTGGGGAGAGGAGAGGGCCCGAAGGAGCAGGGAACCAAGAAGGGAACTGCAGCTGCCTCCTGTGCTGCTGAGCCCAAACGAAACCTCAGGAATGATCGGGAAGCATCTCCTGCCTCCACCTCCATGACCCTTCACCCTCGGTCCCTTTGTGCTGCTCCACGTCCCACCTACAGCTCTGGCTGCCCAGCTCCTTTGCCCCTGCACCCTCATCATCACTAGGTCGTCCCCTCACTCCCAGATTGTTCCCTGGCTCATCGCCCAGCTCTTCCTCCCGTGTCCCTCAGCTCCTCCTGTACCCCTCAGGTTGCCCTCAAACCCCAGCTTTTCCCTCAGTCCGTCCCTCAGCTCATCGTTTAACCCCCAACCTGTCCCTCAGCTCTTTCCTTGTCCCTGGCTCATCGTTTAACCCCCAACCCGTCCCGCTGCTTGTCCCCAGGTCGCCCCTTGTCCCCACACGGCCCCTC